>CAMXCT020003695.1:0-56828 GCA_947184155.2 Cladocopium goreaui | reverse complement strand
TTCCTTACCCTTCCTTTTCTTCTGTCTTTTTCATTGATCTATATCTGCTGTAGTTTCCGGGGAGGCATTCTATCTGTTGTTTTCCCCACTGTAGCCAAATGTTTCTGACCCGCAGGGAACCTGGAGTGCCCTTGTCTCTTTTCCGACCTTATCCTATTCCCTTTTCTCCTCCTTTTCTTCTATATTTGTTCCTTACCCTTCCTTTTCTTCTATGTCTTTTTCATTGATCTATATCTGCTGTAGTTTCCGGGAAGGCATTCTATCTGTTGTTTTCCCTGCTGTAGCCATATGTTTCTGACCCGCAGGGAACCTGGAGTGCCCTTGTCTCTTTTCCGACCTTATCCTCTTCCCTTTTCTCCTGCTTTTCTTCTATATTGTTCCTTACCCTTCCTTTTCTTCTATGTCTTTTTCATTGATCTATATCTGCTGTAGTTTCCGGGGAGGCATTCTATCTGTTGTTTTCCCCTTTGTAGCCTTATGTTTCTGACCCGCAGGGAACCTGGAGTGCCCTTGTCTCTTTTCCGATCTTATCCTCTTCCCTTTTCTCCTCCTTTTCTTCTATATTGTTCCTTACCCTTCCTTTTCTTCTATGTCTTTTTCATTGATCTATATCTGCTGTAGTTTCCGGGGAGGCATTCTATTTGTTGTTTTCCCCACTGTACTGACCTGCAGAGAACCTGGAGTGCCCTTGTCTCTTTTCCGATCTTATCCTCTTCCCTTTTCACCTCCTTTTCTTCTATTGTTCCTTACCCTTCCTTTTCTTCTATGTCTTTTTCATTGATCTATATCTGTTGTAGTTTCCGGGGAGGCATTCTATCTGTTGTTTTCCCCACTGTAGCCATATGTGTCTCACCGGAACCTGGAGTGCCCTTGTCTCTTTTCCGACCTTATCCTCTTCCCTTTTCTCCTCCTTTTCTTCTATATTGTTCCTTACCCTTTCTTTTCTTCTATGTCGTTTTCATTGATCTATATCTGCTGTAGTTTCCGGGGAGGCATTCTATCTGTTGTTTCCCCCACTGTAGCCAGATGTTTCTGACCCGCAGGGAACCTGGAGTGCCCTTGTCTCTTTTCCTATCTTATCCTCTTCCCTTTTCTCCTCCTTTTCTTCTATATTGTTCCTTACCCTTCCTTTTCTTCTGTCTTTTTCATTGATCTATATCTGCTGTAGTTTCCCGGGAGGCATTCTATCTGTTGTTTTCCCCACTGTAGCCAAATGTTTCTGACCCGCAGGGAACCTGGAGTGCCCTTGTCTCTTTTCCGACCTTATCCTATTCCCTTTTCTCCTCCTTTTCTTCTATATGTTTTCCTTACCCTTCCTTTTCTTCTATGTCTTTTTCATTGATCTATATCTGCTGTAGTTTCCGGGGAGGCCTTCTATCTGTTGTTTTCCCCACTGTAGCCATATGTTTCTGACCCGCAGAGAACCTGGAGTGCCCTGGTCTCTTTTCCGATCTTATCCTCTTCCCTTTTCTCCTCCTTTTCTTCTATATTGTTCCTTACCCTTCCTTTCCTTATGTCTTTTTCATTGATCTATATCTGCGGTGTTTCCGGGGAGGCATTCTATCTGTTGTTTTCCCTGCTGTAGACATATGATGTTTCTGACCGCCAGGGAACCTGGAGTGCCCGGGTCTCTTTTCCGACCTTATCCCTTTCCCTTTTCTCCTCCTTTCTTTGCTATATTGTTCCTACCCTTCCTTTCTTATATGTCTTTCATTGATCTATATCGGCTTGTAGTTTCCGGGGGAGGCATTCTATTGTTGTTTCCCACCTGTACTGACCCGCAGGGAACCTAGAGTGCCCTTGTCTCTTTTCCGACCTTATCCTCTTCCCTTTTCTCCTCCTTCTCTTCTATATTGTTACTTACCCTTCCTTTTCTTATGTCTTTTTCATTGATCTATATCTGCTGTAGTTTCCGGGGAGGCATTCTATCTGTTGTTTTCCCCACTGTAGCCAAATGTTTCTGACCCGCAGGGAACCTGGAGTGCCCTTGTCTCTTTTCCGACCTTATCCTCTTCCCTTTTCTCCTCCTTTTCTTCTATATTTTTTCCTTACCCTTCCTTTTCTTCTATGTCTTTTTCATTGATCTATATCTGCTGTAGTTTCCGGGGAGGCATTCTATCTGTTGTTTTCCCCACTGTAGCCATATGTTTCTGACCTGCAGGGAACCTGGAGTGCCCTTGTCTCTTTTCCCACCTTATCCTCTTCCCTTTTCTCCTCCTTTTCTTCTCTATTGTTCCTTACCCTTCCTTTTCTTATGTCTTTTTCATTGATCTATATCTGCTGTAGCTTCCGGGGAGGCATTCTATCTGTTGTTTTCCCCACTGTAGCCATATGTTTCTGACCCGCAGGGAACCTGGAGTGCCCTTGTCTCTTTTCCGACCTTATCCTCTTCCCTTTTCTCCTCCTTTCTTCTATATTGTTCCTTACCCTTCCTTTTCTTCTATGTCTTTTTCATTGATCTATATCTGCTGTAGTTTCCGGGGAGGCATTCTATCTGTTGTTTGCCCCACTGTAGCCAGATGTTTCTGACCCGCAGGGAACCTTGAGTGCCCTTGTCTCTTTTCCGACCTTATCCTCTTCCCTTTTCTCCTCCTTCTCTTCTATATTTATCCTTGCCCTTCCTTTTCTTCTATGTCTTTTTCATTGATCTATATCTGCTGTAGTTTCCGGGGAGGCATTCTATCTGTTGTTTGCCCCACTGTAGCCATATGTTTCTGACCCGCAGGGAGCCTGGAGTGCCCTTGTCTCTTTTCCGATCTTATCCTCTTCCCTTTTTCTTCTATGTCTTTTTCATTGATCTATATCTGCTGTAGTTTCCGGGGAGGCATTCTATCTGTTGTTTTCCCCACTGTAGCCATATGTTTCTGACCCGCAGGGAACCAGGAGTGCCCTTGTCTCTTTTCCGACCTTATCCTCTTCCCTTTTCTCCTCTTTTTGTGCTATCTTGTTCCTTACCCTTCCTTTTCTTCTATGTCTTTTTCATTGATCTATATCTGCTGTAGTTTCCCGGGAGGCATTCTATCTGTTGTTTTCGCCACTGTAGCCATATGTTTCTGACCCGCAGGGAACCTGGAGTGCCCTTGTCTCTTTTCCGATCTTATCCTCTTCCCTTTTCTCCTCCTTTTTCTTCTATATTGTTCCTTACCCTTCCTTTTCTTCTATGTCTTTTTCATTGATCTATATCTGCTGTAGTTTCTGGGGAGGCATTCTATCTGTTGTTTTCCCCACTGTAGCCATATGTTTCTGACCCGCAGGGAACCTGGAGTGCCCTTGTCTCTTTTCCGACCTTATCCTCTTCCCTTTTCTCCTCTTTTTCTTCTATTGTTCCTTACCCTTCCTTTTCTTCTACGTCTTTTTTATTGAACTATATCTGTTGTAGTTTCCGGGGGGGCATTCTATCTGTTGTTTTCCCCACTGTAGCCAGATGTTTCTGACCTGCAGGGAACCTGGAGTGCCCTTGTCTCTTTTCCGACCTTATCCTCTCCCCTTTTCTCCTGCGCTTTTCTTCGATTGTTCCTTACCCTTGGATATCTTCTATGTCTTTTTCATTGATCTATATATCTGCTGTAGTTTCCGGGGAGGCATTCTATCTGTTGTTTTCCTCACTGTAGCCAGATGTTTCTGACCCGCAGGGAACCTGGAGTGCCCTTGTCTCTTTTCCGACCTTCTTATCCTCTTCCCTTTTCTCCTCTTTTTGTGCTATCTTGTTCCTTACCCTTCCTTTTCTTCTATGTCTTTTTCATTGATCTATATCTGCTGTAGTTTCCCGGGAGGCATTCTATCTGTTGTTTTCCCCACTGTAGCCAGACGTTTCTGACCCGCAGGGAACCTGGAGTGCCCTTGTCTCTTTTCCGACCTTATCCTCTTCCCTTTTCTCCTCTTTTTCTTCTATTGTTCCTTACCCTTCCTTTTCTTCTGTCTTTTTCATGGATCTAGGATCTATATCTGCTGTAGTTTCCGGGGAGGCATTCTATCTCTTGTGTTCCCTGCTGTAGCCATATGTTTCTGACCTGCAGGGAACCTGGAGTGCCCTTGTCTCTTTTCCGACCTTATCCTCTTCCCTTTTCTCTTCCTTTTCCTCTATATTGTTCCTTACCCTTCCTGTTCTTCCTGTTCTTCTATGTCTTTTTCATTGATCTATATCTGCTGTTGTTTCCGGGGAGGCATTCTATCTGTTGTTTGCCCCACTGTAGCCATATGTTTCTGACCCGCAGGGAACCTGGAGTGCCCTTGTCTCTTTTCCGATCTTATCTCTTCCCTTTTCTCCTCCTTTTCTTCTATATTGTTCCTTACCCTTCCTTTTCTTCTATGTCTTTTTCATTGATCTATATCTGCTGTAGTTTCCGGGGAGGCATTCTACCTGCTGTTTTTCCCACTGTAGCCATATGTTTCTGACCCGCAGGGAACCTGGAGTGCCCTTGTCTCTTTTCCGACCTTATCCTCTTCCCTTTTCTCCTCCTTTTCTTCTATATTGTTCCTTACCCGTCCTTTTCTTCGATGCCCCCCTAAAAGTAGATGGCGCAATTCCAAAACCGAAATACTCATAAGATGGCACCGCGCGGTGAAAAAGAAAACTGCGCTATTTTAACTAGAACATAAATCGAGTTCCGCCAATTGAAAAAAATCACCCCACTTAAAAATGAGAAGGTGGATGGCGCAACTCGTTTTGAGCCTATTTTGAGCCCGAAACCGACCCAAAATTCAACCTCAACGGAGCCATGCTTCCGTTGGGGTTGTTGAAATTTTAGGCCCGAAAGCCGCCAACAGAGCCCAACATAGCCCAACATAAGCCCAAAACCGACCCAACATTCAACCTCAACCGGACCACGCTTCGGTTGGGGTTGAAATTTTAGGCCCGAAAGCCGCCAACAGAGCCCAACATAGCCCTAAAATGGCCCAACAGAGGAGACTATATAGGCCCAAGAAGGCTCCAAAATGCGCCCAAAAAAACACGCGTAAAACAATAAAATTTTACGCGGGTTTTTTGTAGCCTCCAAATGGCCCAACATAGGCCCAAAACCGACCCAAAATTCAACCTCAACGGAACCATGCTTCCGTTGGGGTTGAAATTTTAGGCCCGAAAGCCGCCAACCGAGCCCCAAGTGGCCCAACATAGCCTTCTATGTTGAGCCCATGTTTGGCCAAAAAAACAGGCTCTTTTACGTCTTAAATCAGCGCCCATGTCCGGGCCAGATATGAGGGAGTTGCGCCATCTATGTGGGCATTCGCAGCCTGATTTTGGCGAATGAGTGGGAGTAGATGGCCCAAAAAAGCAGCTTGATTCGATGTTGAGAAAAAAACATATGGGGAGAAACCAGCGCAGAAGATTGCAAAAAATATCTCGTTTTTAGGGACATAGATGGCTCAACTGACCTGTTTTAAAGGGAGTTGAGCCATCTATCCCCCATTTTTTTTGTGACATAGATGGCGCAACTCAAGATTCTGAGCCATCTACTCTTAGGGGAGAGTATGTCTTTTTCATTGATCTATATCTGCTGTAGTTTCCGGGGAGGCATTCTATCTGTTGTTTTCCCCACTGTAGCCAGATGTTTCTGACCCGCAGGGAACCTGGAGTGCCCTGGTCTCTTTTCCGACCTTATCCTCTTCCCTTTTCTCCTCTTTTTCTGCTATATTGTTCCTTACCCTTCCTTTTCTTCTATGTCTTTTTTTTCATTGATCTATATCTGCTGTAGTTTCCGGGGAGGCATTCTATCTGTTGTTTTCCGCACTGTAGCCATATGTTTCTGACCCGCAGGGAACCTGGAGTGCCCTTGTCTCTTTTCCGATCTTATCCTATTCCCTTTTCTCCTCCTTTTCTTCTATATTGTTCCTTACCCTTCCTGTTCTTCTATGTCTTTTTCATTGATCTATATCTGCTGTAGTTTCCGGGGGGCATTCTATCTGTTGTTTTCCCCACTGTAGCCAGATGTTTCTGACCTGCAGGGAACCTGGAGTGCCCTTGTCTCTTTTCCGATCTTATCCTCTTCCCTTTTCCCCTCCTTTTCTTCTATATTGTTCCTTACCCTTCCTTTTCTTCTATGTCTTTTACATTGATCTATATCTGCTGTAGTTTCCGGGGAGGCATTCTATCTGTTGTTTTCCGCACTGTAGCCATATGTTTCTGACCCGCAGGAAACCTGGAGTGCCCTTGTCTCTTTTCCGCCCTTATCCTCTTCCCTTTTCTCCTCCTTTTCTTCTATATTGTTCCTTACCCTTCCTCTTTTTCTATGTCTTTTTCGTTGATCTATATCTGCTGTAGTTTCCGGGGAGGCATTCTATCTGTTGTTTTCCCCACTGTAACCATATGTTTCTGACCCGCAGGAAACCTGGAGTGCCCTTGTCTCTTTTCCGACCTTATCCTCTTCCCTTTTCTCCTCCTTTTCTTCTATTGTTCCTTACCCTTCCTTTTCTTCCATATCTTCTTCATTGATCTATATCTGCTGTAGTTTCCGGGGAGGCATTCTATCTGTTGTTTTCCCCGCTGTAGCCAGATGTTTCTGACCCGCAGGGAACCTGGAGTGCCCTTGTCTCTTTTCCGACCTTATCCTCTTCCCTTTTCTCCTCCTTTTCTTCTATTGTTCCTTACCCTTCCTTTTCTTCTATGTCTTTTTCATTGATCTATATCTGCTGTAGTTTCCGGGGAGGCATTCTATCTGTTGTTTTCCCCGCTGTAGCCAGATGTTTCTGACCCGCAGGGAACCTGGAGTGCCCTTGTCTCTTTTCCGACCTTATCCTTTTCCCTTTTCTCCTCCTTTTCTTCTATATTGTTCCTTACTCTTCCTTTTCTTTATGTTTTTTTCATTGATCTATATCTGCTGTAGTTTCCGGGGAGGCATTCTATCTGCAAAATATTTTTTTCATAGTTCTACGACACCGGTCGTGGGGGTACCCTTTGGTGAGCCTGAAAAACTCATTTTTTAATACAATATAAAAAGAAACTGATCATTTCGGGGGACCTGTTTTTTTTGTTGAAACGTTCTAGTTTAGGAACTTCAGACATCCAGGGTTGCTACTCCCCAAAGGGAATTACGTATATGATATATACCCTTATACATGGAAGAGACCCAATTCCTTGAAGAATTACGTACATAGAATATAGGTCCCCAGTGAAAATATTCATCATTTTTTTGGGGAATACCACCAAATTCCATTGGTTTTCATTGCAACTAGTTTTTTTTTCATAGTTCTACGACACCGGTCGTGGGGGGTACCCTTCGGTGAGCCTGAAAAACTCATTTTTTTAATGCAATATAAAAAGAAATTGATCATTTCGGGGGATCTGTTTTTTGTTGAAACGTTCTACTCTGATGTCAAAGTAGACGCTCAGAATCTTGAGTGGCGCCATCTATGTCAAATGCAGAATGCGGGGGATAGATGGCTCAACTGCCATTCAAAACAGGTCAGTTGCGCCATGTATCCCTAAAAATGACTAATTTTTTGCAATCTTCTGCGCTGTTTTCCCCCAGATGTTTTTTTTCTCAACATCAAGCTGCCTTTTTGGGACATAGATGGCGCAACTCCCACCCATTCGCCAAAATCAGGCTGGGAATGCCCACATAGATGGCGTAACTCCCTCATATCTCCCGACATCCATAAGCCAACCTGACCAAAATATGCCACATAGATGGCGCAACTCCCTCACATCCTGACATCCATAAATTATAAACCAACCTAACCAAAATATGCCACATAGACATCTCCACATAGATGGCGCAATTTTACAATTTCAATATATGCATTCTGATTATTTTTAGATGTATAATATTTACATACCGTGAACCCCCCGTTGTTGGCAGATATGTTTCTTATTTTTCATTTTTTTTCTAACGGATGTAGGGTTTAGGGTTAGACACGATATATTTTGATAGAAATGTTATTTTTCAACATATGTTGGCAAAAAAACAAAAAAATCCGGGATACTACAACGATAGGTCCTCAAACACTCTTTCTGGGGACCTATCGCCTGAGTCCTGGTGGTTTTGCCTCCTGTCTTGGGATAACTCTGATGTCTTTCCTGGTGGTTTTGCCTCCTGTCTTGGGATAACTCTGATGTCTTTTTGGTGGTTTTGCCTCCTGTCTTGGGATAACTCTGATGTCTTTCTTGGTGGTTTTGCCTCCTGTCTTGGGATAACTCTGATGTCTTTCCTGGTGGTTTTGCCTCCTGTCTTGGGATAACTCTGATGTCTTTTTTGGTGGTTTTGCCTCCTGTCTTGGGATAACTCTGATGTCTTTCCTGGTGGTTTTGCCTCCTGTCTTGGGAAAACTCTGATGTCTTTCCTGGTGGTTTTGCCTCCTGTCTTGGGATAACTCTGATGTCTTTCCTGGTGGTTTTGCCTCCTGTCTTGGGATAACCCTGATGTCTTTCCTGGTGGTTTTGCCTCCTGTCTTGGGATAACTCTGATGTCTTTCCTGGTGGTTTTGCCTCCTGTCTTGGGATAACTCTGATGTCTTTCCTTGTGGTTTTGCCTCCTGTCTTGGGATAACTCTGATGTCTTTCCTGGTGGTTTTGCCTCCTGTCTTGGGATAACTCTGATGTCTTTCCTGGTGGTTTTGCCTCCTGTCTTGGGATAACTCTGATGTCTTTCCTGGTGGTTTTGCCTCCTGTCTTGGGATAACTCTGATGTCTTTCCTGGTGGTTTTGCCTCCTGTCTTAGGAATTGGCGGAACTCGTTTTATGTTCCAGCTAAAATAGCTCTGTTTTCTTTCTCACCGCGCGGTGCCATCTTGTGGGCATTTTGGTTTCTGAGTTGAGCCATTTACTTTTAGGTCAGTGTAGTTTAGGAACTTCAAACATCCAGGGTTGCTACTCCCCAAAGGGAATTACATGGAATTACGTATATGATATATACCCTGAAATGGAAGAGACCCAATTTCTTGCAGAACTACATACATAGAATATAGGTCCCCAGTGAAAATACTCATCAGCTTTTGAGGAACACCACCCAATTCCATTGGTTTTCATTGCAAAATAGTTTTTTTTCATAGTTCTACGACACCGGTCGTGGGGGGTACCCTTCGGTGAGCCTGAAAAACTCATTTTTTTAATGCAATATAAAAAGAAATTGATCATTTCGGGGGATCTGTCTTTTTTTTTGAAACGTTCTAGTTTAGGAACTTCAGACATCCAGGGTTGCTACTCCCCAAAGGGAATTACGTATATGATATATACCCTTATACATGGAAGAGACCCATTCCTTGAAGAATTGCTTACATAGAATTTAGGTCCGCAGTGAAAATATTCAGCAATTTTTAGAGGAACACCACCCAATTCCATTTGTTTTCATTGCAAAATATGTTTTTTTCCATAGTTCACCCCGCGATTGCCCCAGCAAAACGCGTCGCAACACACTTTCCATGCTGAAATCGCAGTTGTCCCTTTGCGGAACTGGTTTGAATCACAGGCGGCTGCAGCAATCCATGTTTCTGTCAAAAACCTGAAAAGATTTATTTTCCTGGATCAAAATGGATAGCCGGAAATATTCTATGTATATGTTGTTTTTTTCCGATTCCGGAAGATGTTTTTATTCTATGTATAGGTGTTTTTACCGATTCCGGGAGATGTTGTTGAGGCCGAAATTATCGATTTTGTATTCTATGTATCCCATCGGGATTATATAATATATTATATGTACTCACAAGTTTTTGCACATATTTGTACAACTTGAAGGGGAAAGCGTTCTAACTGCTAAAATGCTGGTTAAAACAATGTCAAAGGGAACCGTTCTATTTGCGGAAATGCTGGTAGAAAACAATTTCAAGGGGAAACATTCCAACTGCTGAAATGCTTGTGTAAAAAACAACTTGAAGGGGGAAACATTCAAACTGCTGAAAGACCGGTAAAAAACAAGTTCAAGGGGGAAGCATTCTAATTGCTGAAATGCTGGTAGAAAAACAATTGCAAGGGAGAAACATTCTAACTGCTGAAAAGCTGGTAAAAAGCAATTTCAAGGGGGAAGCATTCTAACTGATGAAATGCTGGTAAAAAAACATTTCAAGGGGGTAAGCATTCTAACTGCTGAAATGCTGGTAAAAAGTAATTTCAACGGGAAAACATTCTAACTGCTGAAATGCTTGTGTAAAAGCAACTTCAAGGGGGAAGCATTCTAACTGATGAAATGCTGGTAAAAAGCCATTTCAAGGGGGAAACATTCTAACTGATGAAATGCTTGTGTAAAAAGCAACTTCAAGGGGGAAGCATTCAAACTGCTGAAATGCTGGGAAGCATTATACCTGCTGAAATGCTGGCAAAAACAATTTCAAGGGGGAAGCGTTCTAATTGCTGAAATGTTGGTAGAAAACAATTTCAAGGGGGAAGCATTCTAACTGCTGAAATGCTTGTAAAAAGCAATTTCAAGGGGAAAGCATTCTAACCGCTGAAAAGCTGGTAAAAAGCCGTTTCAAGGGGGAAGCATTCTAACTTCTGAAATGCTGGTAAAACACCTTTTCAAGGGGGGAAGCATGCTAACTGCTGAAATACTGGTAAAAAACAATTTCAAGAAAAGCATTCTAATTGCTGAAATGCTGGCAAAAAGCCATTCCAAGGGAGAAACATTCTAACCGCTGAAATGCTTGTGTAAAAGCAACTTCAAGGGGGAAGCATTCTAACCGATGAAATGCTGGTAGAAAGCCATTTCAAGGGGGAAACATTCTAACTGATGAAATGCTTGTGTAAAAAACAACTTCAAGGGGGAAGCATTCTAACTGCTGAAATGCTGGGAAGCATTCTACCTGCTGAAATGCTGGCAAAAGCAATTTCAAGGGGGAAGCGTTCTAATTGCTGAAATGCTGGCCGAAAGCAATTTCAAGGGGGAAGCGTTCTAATTGCTGAAATGCTGGTAGAAAGCAATTTCAAATGGGAAACATTCTATTCTAACTGCTGAAATGCTTGTGTAAAAGCAATTTCAACGGGGAAGCATTCTAGCTGCTGAAAAGCTGGTTGAAAAAAAATCAAGGGGGAAGCATTCTAACTGATGAAATGCTGGTAAAAAAACATTTCAAGGGGGGAAACATTCTAACTGATGAAATGCTTGTGTAAAAAGCAACTTCAAGGGGGAAGCATTCTAACTGCTGAAAGGCTGGTAAAAAGCAATTTCAAGGGGGAAGCATTCTAACTGATGAAATAATGGTAAAAAACAATTTCAAGAAAAGCATTCTAATTGCTGAAATGCTGGTTAAAAAAACAATTTCAAGGGGGTAAGCATTCTAACGGCTGAAATGCTGGGAAGCATTCTAACTGCTGAAATGCTGGGCAAAAGCAACTTCAAGGGGGAAGCGTTCATTGCAGGAATGCTGGTAGAAAGCAATTTCAAGGGGGAAGCGTTCTAACTGCTGAAATGCTTGTGTAAAAAACAATATGAAGGGGAAACATTCTAACAGCTGAAAGGCTGGTAAAAAGCAATTTCCAGGGGGGAAGCATTCCAACTGGTGAAATGCTTGTAAAAAGCAATTTCAAGGGGAAAGCATTCTAACCGCTGAAAAGCTGGTAAAAAGCCGTTTCAAGGGGGAAGCATTCTAACGTATGAAATGCTGGTAAAAAACCTTTTCAAGGGGGGAAGCATGCTAACTGCTGAAATACTGGTAAAAAACAATTTCAAGAAAAGCATTCTAATTGCTGAAATGCTGGCAAAAAGCCATTTCAAGGGAGAAACATTCTAACCGCTGAAATGCTTGTGTAAAAGCAACTTCAAGGGGGAAGCATTCTAACCGATGAAATGCTGGTAAGCCATTTCAAGGGGGAACATTCTAACTGCTGAAATGCTGGCAAAGCAATTTCAAGGGGGAAGCGTTCTAATTGCTGAAATGCTGGTAGAAAGCAATTTCAAGGGGGAAGCGTTCTAACTGCATTCTAACATCTGATGATATTCATAGTGCGAAGGCATTCTAAGTGAGGGATTTGTGCAAAGGGTTCTCCAAAAACAAAAAAACTTAAAACCCGGGTGGGGAGGCATTCTAACTGAAGGATTTTTTGCCGTGCGCGGGCCGCATTCTAACTGAGGGGGAGGAATATTTGGAATTCGCGGAGGCATTCTAACTTTCATTTTAACGGTATATATATATAAATTTTCCATATACTCTTCAAGAATGTCGGCTGGTTCTGCTCATGTCCAGGATTACAACGCGGACATTGAGACCGCGGTGTGGGTCGCGGAGAACATTTTGGTGGTGCCATGGTCCAGTGGGGATGGGGATGGCCAATTGAGGGGACTTCATGCGCCAGAATGGGTTTATTTCAGATTTGGGACTTATTAGCGCCATAATATATATATGAACTATTTCTAACATCGTTAGACATATCTTTATTTTAAATCTGTGAGATCGGAAATTCCCTCGGACTTACTTTATTTCCGTGGCCATGGCTCAAGAAATTTCAAGAACCAAACATTGACTTCTTACATTTGCAGTGAAAATTTTTCTCTTTGGTGCCATGAGAGACAACGGTGATGATGCCTTCGGGGAACCTTTGTCGCGTGTTGATCGACCTGTTCATATTCCTTCAACTGCTACATCTCCTGTTCCTACAACTTTGGTGATCAATCCTATTTCCCCGACTATTGGATCGTCCTCGTCTACTTCGACTCCTTTGGATCTCTTCATTGTCTCTGTTCAACGTGCTTTAGATTCTGGCCTATCCAAAGAGACTTTGATCGCCAATATCTATTTGATCTCAGACGAACGTTCGACATCTGTCCAACCATCCATTAGTGATGAATTCTTCTCACAATAAATCTCTGATTGACCAATTGGTCCGTCGATTGACTTACATATTCAGAGAGCTTCCTTGTCTGAGACTCCCTCTTTCCCTCTTTCGATCGATTGATCTCGTCAGTTGACAAACACCAGGGAAATTGAGGATTAACGCGTTTTATTTAAAAAGAAAACGCCTTATCACGGCAATTTGCCACTTTCCCTAACCACTTGCATCAACTGTGTTGCACAATCCATTTTCTTTATGTCACATACTCACTCATCAAATTCTTGAATTTCTGTCCCGCTGCCATTTGTTGATTTTCTTGACGGCCCAAATCGCAGCACCTTTGTCTTAACGACGTGGCTGTCTCAATTCAGTGAATTTGCATTGTTTTCGTTCGAATTGACTCATTCACATTTCTCATCATACAATTGTATGGGTCTCTTCAACTCAGTCACTCATTCTTGACAGGTTCATGTCCTTGGCTTCTTGATCCTCGACGACCTCCGTCAGGACCGTGTTGCAATTGCAACTCACAGTCAATTCTTTTCTTATTAACATTTCATTGCCAGTTGGCCATTCAGTTGACATCAATTGATTGCATTCCTTTTGGCATTTCAGATTGGAAATCTGAGCGATCGATTGATCCCTTTTCCATCAGCCCCGGTGGCTCAATTCTCCCTACGCTCGCTCTTTTGTGCACCTTCATATTGCCATTTTGGGCCATTTGGGCCACCCAATTTGGGTCATCCAATTCTGATTTCAATTCTCTGGATTTCAATTTGACTTTTTCTGGACTTCGATTTGGATTTACTTGCAAATCCGAGCTTTTCTTTCGGTGACGATTGTCACTTCAGTGCAGTTGCAATTTACAACTTGCAATCTTTCTGACTACCAATTTTGAAACTGTCGGTGCTTGCTCTGGCCTTCATCTCTGACTTGAACATCTTTGCTCAGAACATCCTCTCGATCTTTGGAAGCGATGTCATCTACTGTGCCCTCACCTTGCACGCCGCCGAACCCTCCAGGGATGCCCCGCCTTGGAAACCAGACTTTGGAGCAGAAGCGCAACCATGTCTGGGGGTGGTACGCTACCATGTGTGCGGCCTTTACTTTGCCCTCGCTGCCATTGAGTCTGTCAGAGATCTATTCCGAAGCTACGAGCAGTTTTGCGATGCCCTCCTGGTTGCAAACTGGTGGAAATGCGCGAACAAGCTGTCAGAAGCTCTATGAGCTTTCTCAGGGATTGGACTTCCGCCTCAGATTCAGCATCAATCAGATTGCGGAGAACTTCAGCTGGGTGCGCTCTCAACTGTGGACCATTTCCCAATCCATTCGAGACCTTCTCCGTCACCTTGCAAAGCTTGAGATCCTCATTGCGGTTTTGGATTCATCTTTGGAGCGTTTGGAACAGCAGGTGCATCAGCTCCTCTTCCAGCCCATGCAGGCCCGGATCAAGCCAAAGGCCAAGCCGCGTGGTTCTGCCGACAAGGTGTCATCGAAGAAGAGGAAATCCAGCTTCAGACAGCGCGTTGCCTCCAAGAAGAAGTCGAAGGAGTTGGAAACAGTCATGGCTAGGTTGGAGTATCTGGAACAACGTGACGCCCAACACGACATCTTGGGCAGAAAGTTCAAAGCCTTCGCAGCCTCCCTCCGTGAAGTCGAGGATCAATTGGAGAAACAGGGCATCAAAGTTCGCAGGCTGAACCAGATTTGCCGGAACTCAGAGAGGCTGATGAGACAAAATGGCCTTCTGGCCGAAGGGGAGGACATGTCGAAGACCAGCTCCTCTGAAATGGAATGAGAAAAAGAAGGGGCTTATCGCTGCTATGTTTCATTGTGATCTTTGTTTCACGTTGTGATGTTATTTTAACTTTGCATGTTCATTGCTTGTTGTTTCTTGGTTTTCATCTTGCATCGCAGTCGATCCTCAATCCCTGGCAGGACCTCCTTCTTGATCTTCTTCGGCTTCGACATCTTCGACATCTTCGTGGAGTCATTGATCAGCCTTCCTTTTCATGTGATTAATTTACAAAACTTCCAATTGGCTTTCATCAATTGATGTCAATTTCCAATCTGCATCATGCTTGCTTTTAATCTCACTTTCACCTTGCTTGACAGGACCACAATTGTGGCCCTCTTGATCGTCGACCACTTGGTCTGTGCACAATTGTGCAAAATTCTCTCAATTCAATTTCTTGCAACCTCCAATTCTTTTATTCATCTAGGCTCAATTCCGAAATGGATTCCTCATTCCATATTGAATTTCGCACAGGTCGAGCCACCGTTGAACGCCATGGCTCTCGTCCTGTCTTCCAAATGCCTTGGGAACGAGGAATTTGGAGACGTATTTTCAATCCTCACCCTTCTCCTCTCTCAATTCTTAGTCGTTCCATTCCTCTCGATTCATCTTCACTTCAATCATCTTTCGCTCCAAATTCTTCCTCAAATCTCTTCTCAAATTCTTCAATCAATTCAAATTTCAATTCCAATTTACTTTCATTCTCAAATGAGGCAATTTCCTCTATCAGTTCATCTTCTCCTTCTTTAAATGCTCCTACACAATCTTTCTGGTCCTCTTTCTTTGGTCATTCTGATCTTCAACAAGGACGTTCTGATGGACTTCGTCATCTTGCAATCTCAAGGTTTATATCTATGCTGGCCTCCACCTCAGGATCAACTATGTTCATGTCTTCATCAGATCCATGGGACTTACATGACAGTTTTAGTGCTGCATTGTCGATGAAGGCTACAAGCACCATCGTTAAACGATCCATGGACCTTCTTCGTTTCAAATCCTGGTGTGATTTGCATGACAAACAGTTCATCCCATTTTCAGAAAATGTCCTCTGGCAGTTTCTTCGTGATTTACAACATTCTGCTAAACCATCTGGTTTACAGTCGATCCTTCAATCAGTGAACTTTGCCATTCACGTTCTCGGATGCCAATATGAAGGTATTTCATTGGCCTCAGTACGGATCAAAGGCATCTGTGCAGGCCACAAGGCTCTTGCCTTACAAATCAAGCATGCACCACCACTCTCAGTCGATCAAATTATTCATTTGGAAACGCTGTGCTGCGCCTCTTGTGATCAGTATTTGAAGCTTCTCTATGGATCCATTCTGATTGCCTTATATGCACGATCTCGATGGAAGGATATACAAGGAGCACATTCCATCGACTTTGATCCAGACTCTTTTCAACCGCAATACATTGAGTTACCATCTCAACATTTCAAAACTGCTGCCATGCTGGCCAAGAAGTTGCACTTTTTACCAATTACGGCTATTGCTTTTTCAATATCCGGACAACCCTGGATTCATCATTACATTCAAGCTCGTCGCCATTTGAAGTTACCAATATCAGGCAAGCTTTCTTCACCATTTCTTCCTGTCAAAGCTGATGATCAATTATCCAATGAGCCTGTCACTTCTTCCCAGATTACAAAGTTACTACGAGAACTTTTCCAGAATGATCTTGTTCGTTCACATTCTTTGAAGCATACCTGTTTGAGTTTTGCAGCCAAAAGAGGTCTGGATCCACACATTCGAAAATTATTGGGATATCACCTGGACAGAAGTGAAGTTACTCTGGCAACCTACAGTCGTGATCTTCTTGCAGAACCTCTACGACAACTCAAACTTCTACTTGTAGAGATCCAGACCGGCATTTTTCTTCCAGATTCCACGCGTTCAGGTTACTTCCCAGAAACACCAGTAGATGAAGCGCCAGCCAAAGTTGACTCAGATGAATCCGTGTTTGAACTTCCGCACTCTGATCCTGAAATTCATCCGGTTGCACCAGATACTTCAGAACCACCAGATGAAGTCCCTGCTGACACCGAAGAGCTCTGCGGCTATGACTCGTCATCGTCATCATCTTCGTCTTCTTCGTCTTCATTCGTTGACGACGAAGACCAGGTTGATATTGTACCTGATTTTCCTTCTTCATTACAGAATAAGTGTTTTCAGCATGTGGAGAAATTTCTCCCTGTCAAACACAAACAAACTCATCGTTTACACCTTTTGGTGAATGCTGAACATACAAGATTGATTTGTGGCAGAGCACTTTCACAGACGTATGAACGTCTTGACCATTTCCCTTCACATCCTCTGCCAACATGTGTTCAATGTTTTGCCAGCAAATTAGTTGGCTCATATGACGAATGCTGATCGAAAAAGCAGATGTGCTTGATCATGATGTATTCTCCTGTTCTTTACAAGTTTCTTTCCTTCTCTTTTTCATTTCCTTTCTGCAAATTTCCTCTCAAGACCCCCATTCGAACTTTTGATTCTCTGAGCGAATTTTTCTTTCAAACATGGCACTTCTGGATAGCAAAGCCCAATTCTCTGCAAGAGCCAGAGAGATTGGCCTCTCTACTCCATGTGTGAATTCCCTCCAAGTACATGGCATCGATTCTCTCAGCTCCATGGCCTTTGCTGTTGGAACTACGCCAGGAGAATGTTCCTCGCAAGACTTCCAACAATTCATTTCGGACAAGAACATCGTTCTTGAAGGATCGGATGAGTTCCTTGTGAAGAGGTTGATTTTTGAGGCACAGACCCTCTTTATGACAACCATTCAATCTCAAGTTCTATCAGCAGGTTTGCCTGGAGGATCCGACTCAACCACCAAGAAGCTTCCACCGGTTGAGCGACAAGCACGAATTGTCGAACAAAAGCAACGTTTAGTTGGTGTGATCATCCAAGGCGAAACTGAACCATCATTTGAACTTATCGATTTGGCATATGCGATGATTGATTCCAAGTCTATCAAATTCATTCCACCTCATCGATGCACCAAGAGAGATACCGAGCTCGTGGAGAACACCAGTAAGGATAAGGAAGTCCTTACCATTGAGCAAGGTCGCCTTACATCGAAGAAATCATCGTTGCCAAATACCTCAACTTCAGATGCTTTGAAGCTCTCCAATTGCTTTCTTAGACGGGCTCTAGCTTTGGATCTCGCTCAGGTTACCTCTTTCTCCCAGATCAACAAGTACCACCAATTGCTTCTTGCTCAGCTTTCAGTCAAAGCTCCAATTGGTTATGTTGCGGCCAACCTCCAACAGATCATTCAAGCCGATAAATTCTTTTGGACCAAATTGGCGGAGAAAGCTGGCATTGAGATCTCGCCTCAGGCAGTGGATGTCCTCATCCAAGAAATCATGGTCAGCCCAGAATTTTCTCTCCACCTGCTTCCCCGCCCGGAAGCTCCTTCTGCGGCCCCGTCTTCGAAGGCTACTACACCTTCGTCTTATGGTAAGAACTCCGATCGACCTCGTTCAGAACGTGATGGTCCATACAAGGGCAAAACTTCGAAAGGTAAAGGCAAAGGCAAAGGCAAACCGCCTTCTGTTTCTATGCCGGCACCTCTTCGCGGTTTGAATGCTCGCACCCGTGACAACAAACCGAAATGCTTTGATTTCAACATGAGTCATGGGTGCCCCAACAAGGATTCGTGTTCCAAAGGTGATCATTCTTGTATGTCATGGTCGTGTGGCGACGCTAAGCACTCCTATCAAACATGCCATGCCAAAAACAAGAAGCCTGGCCAGAACCAGGCTTGACTATCTTCTCCTTGCTCAGAACAGGCACAGCCGATGCATGAAGAACCATTGCCCTCGAAGTCAGTTGCAGGTTCACATCCGAATTCACCAGCAGCCAGCAGAATGCCATCTATTGGTGAGCTCCTCATCATTGAAGTATTTGCTGGGTCGTGCAACCTTTCCTCAACCTTTGTGAAGTTTGGCTTCCAGGCCATTGCGGTTGACCATACACAGTCTCACCAGTTTCGCGTAATGCAATTGGACCTTACCATTCAGCATGACCAATCTTTGTTATTGGACTTGATCCGTCATCAAAAGCCTTTTCTTGTTTGGATGGCACCCCCGTGCGGCACAGCATCAAGGGCCAGAAATATCCCTGCAAAGAACAGGTTTGGCAAGGCTTTTGCAGGTCCATTGAGATCTGACCTATGCCCAGATGGACTACCAGATCTGACTGGCATTGACCTTGATCGGGTATTGTCAGCTAATTCTCTTTATGAACTTTGTGATCGTATTGCATCTCTTTGCGACCTACTTGGTCTCTATTGGGTGATTGAGAATCCATTTGATTCTTTATTCTGGTTTACTTCTTGGATCTCTCAACGACATCAGAATTTCCCCAAAATCTTGCTACACAACTGTATGTTCGGTGGCTCTCGCCCGAAACGCACTGGCTTATTAGCAAATTTTGACCTTACGTCTTTGGCAGTTCTATGTGATGAAGCTCACGAACATGCTCCTTGGAGATCTTTTTCTGAAGACTCTATTCATTTTCACACGGCTGAAGAAGCAGCATACCCTCTTCAACTTTGTTCTGCAATCGCTTCTCTCATGTCCGACATCGCTCTTCATAAAAATTTTTGTCTACCACCATCTCACATTTTCGATTTTGACACAAGCGACCCACGTCATGCTCGACATCTTCTTCGAGGATCAGTTGGCATTCAACCTCGTGGTGCTCAATTTTCCTTCTTACCATCGTCTTTTCAAGATCTTTGGGTTGCTCAATCTGAATTACCTGACATTTGTATTCCAAACGACAAACTTCATTCTCCTTTTCTCAAAGGGACTGTTTTCCCTCCTGAGCTTCAGTTTGATGATGGGTCGTCTTCAAAAGCTCAGTATTCAACTCGGGCAGATGACTCACGAAAGATGAAGGTTCTCGTTCCGATTTCCCCATGTACCTATTTACAGAAGTTGGCAGGGACAAAACATCCGAGTCAAATTGATTCTTCCTCTTGGGGTTGGTATTCTCAAGCCATCGAAGACATGATATCAAAGCCTCAAGACGAATACATGAGGGAACAAGCACAAACTCTGAAGTCCATTTTGGACAGGGCGAAGGAACTGAACAATTCGGAAAGGAAGCGCAAGCATAACTGTGATGATGTCGTCAAGGCCATCAATTCGAAGAAGCGTCTATGTCTTCTCGAAGAGTTGCTGTCTTCAATACGACATCCAGACATGGACATAGTTGGAGATTTGGAAGCTGGCTTCAGACTGACTGGCTGGCTTAATCCATCTGGACTTTTCACAAGACAAACGACGCCTCCACAGATCTCGAAGTCTACTCTTGAATCGCTTTCTCCCTTTCTCAATCAATCTGCAATCTTCAGGTGTGAACGCAATTCTTCCGGAGAGTTGGCTTCAGATCTTCTGGAGATTACGTTGGAGGAAGTCCAGAAAGGTTGGATCGTCGAAGAAGTAAATTTGGAGGACCTTGATAAAGGAGATGTACTGTCACCAAGGTTCATCATCCAGCAAGGTGACAAATCGAGAGCCATCGACGATTTCTCCTTCTCAAGTATCAATGCGACCATTGGGTCCACTGACAAGATTGCGTTGCAAGGGGTTGATGAGATTGCGGCCCTCATTAAGCGCTTGATGGGATCAGGCATGGACGATCTGCTGGGACGTACATACGACATGGAGGCAGCTTACCGCCAGCTTCCTATTCATGCAAGTGAGCGTGGGAAAGCGATCATTTGCGTTTTCGATCCCAACATTAAGAAGCCAAGACTGTTTAAAATGGCAACTATGCCATTTGGCGCCATTGCTTCCGTTCATGCGTTTTTGAGGACAGCAGCAGCCATCAACAACATTTGCTGTACTCTCTTGAGGGTCCCAGTCACCTCATACTTCGACGACTTCTCTGTCGTCACGAGGAAGTCATTGGCCAAGGGAACGGACCTGGCCATAAAGACGATTTTCGAAGTCCTGGGACTCAACCTTAGCACAGCAGAGAAGAAAAACCGGGATTTTGCTCGAGTCTTCAGCGCTCTGGGTGTTGCATTTGACTTGCATAAGATGCCTGGCGACTTCTTTGAGATCAAGAATACCGATCAACGAGTTGAAGATCTTGTTAAGAGAATTGAAGCAGTCCTCTCCTCTGGCAAGATATGTGGCCGTGATGCGAAGGGGCTAAGGAGTAGACTTAGCTTCGCATGCTCGCAACTATACGGGCGGACGGCCGCATCAGTGTTAAAAGACCTGGGAAGGTACGAGTGTCAGAAACACTCAAAAAGGATAAATCCGAACACAAGAAGACTCCTTGAGATCATGATCTCGCACTTGAAGGTCGGTATGCCAAGGAAAGTCTTCTTCGGACGGTCTGAAGTAGTACATGTCTTCACAGACGGATCCTTGGAACCAGTTGGTGACTCGGATTCAGTTGCTGGAGTCGGTGCTGTGCAATGAACGTGGAGATTGTCTTAAGGCCTTTTCATTTTCACCTACCCACGAGCAGGTTCAAACTGTTGGTGGGAAGATTCATCAATTGGAGATTCTGCCAGTCGTCATGGCTTGCATTGCCTTTGAGGAAGAGTTGAGGTCGAAGCGCGTGTTCTTTCACGTTGACAACTCTGCGGCACAATCAGCTTTGATCAATGCCGGCTCCATCAATCATTCATCAAGATCCCTTGTTTACCTCTTTCTTGATCTGGAACAGAGGCTCCAATTCGTACCCTGGATATCCAGAGTGAACTCCTCATCTAACATCGCAGATGGACCATCCAGAGACTCACTGGATGAAGTACGAGACCTTGGCGCTGAATGTTTTGTTTTTCCATTAGAAGTCTTTGACTTCATCATCAAGGAATTCCTCAGAAAGCTTGAAGGTTCATAACAATCAAATTTATGAGGATGGGATGGTGTTTCAGATTTGATTCTTATGACGAAACATTCCCATTACTTCAAATTTCTATTTAGATTCGTAACATCATTGTTGGTTTTCATATTTGATTCTGAAACAACTCATGTGTTGAAGTTCCCACCAGACATCTGATCCTCAAGAAATGGTAGTCCAGATCAATTTCGAATATGTCTCATTGAATTCAATTGATGACTCGTTTCCCCATCGTGGTTTAAAAAGAAGGAAGGATGCGCGGTGTCAGAGTTGTCTTGGTGTGAGTTGATTGGAAAGACGAGTCTTTCCTTCTTGTTTCTTTTGGGTCTTGAATTTCTTGAGCCTCATAGATTTACAATAAGAACTATTTCTAACATCGTTAGACATATCTTTATTTTAAATCTGTGAGATCGGAAATTCCCTCAGACTTATTTTATTTCCGTGGCCATGGCTCAAGAAATTTCAAGAACCAAACATTGATTTCTTACATTTGCAGTGAAAATTTTTCTCCCTCCCTCCTCACCCTCTTATTTCGTTCTTCTTGCCAGGTATGGATACTCTGAGCGAGACTCTTCGTGAATGGCTTTCGATGCACATTGATAACGGACAACGACTCGTCCGTCTTCTCAATATCGTGTGTTTTCTTCTTGAGAATATCTTCGACAGTTTCACAGGGCGCCACTGGGCCTTCCTTTGCTCAGTCATCCATTGTTCATTTTCTGGACATTTTGAACCAGTTTCCAGCTTCTTTGTCGATCATCCTTCTACCTCAGTTTTCCTCTTCGCAAATTCTCTTCTCCCTCCGGATCTTGACCAATTCATTTCAAATTTGTCCTTTCTGAATTGTTTAATTCGCGAACTCATTTCCTTTCATCAATTCAAGAGACTCCCAAATCCGGAGCTCCTTGTTTCTTCCTTGTTTGCAGCAGCTGACTGTCTTTCAGTCGCCATGCTAACCAAATTCGTGAAATCAGTACCTGTTTCGCTTCCACAATCTCAATTTGAAGACCAGGTACCTTTTTCTCCGGAACTCAGTCTCATTACAGAGATTGACTCTGAATCACAACCTGATCAACTAGAAGTTGATCCCGATGAAGCTGCTCATATACAACAACAATATGAAGATCATCTTGCTCAACAAAATGACCAAGATGCATTTGATTTCGAACAATTTTACTCTTCTGGCTACCAAGGAATGTTTTGGGATGATTTGAATGGGAACTAATATGGATGGTGTTTAGATTTGATTCTTATGACGAAACATTCCCATTACTTCAAATTTCTATTTAGATTCGTAACATCATTGTTGGTTTTCATATTTGATCCTGAAACAACTCATGTGTTGAAGTTCCCACCAGACATCTGATCCTCAAGAAATGGTAGTCCAGATCAATTTCGAATATGTCTCATTGAATTCAATTGATGACTCGTTTCCCCATCGTGGTTTAAAAAAGAAGGAAGGATGCGCGGTGTCAGAGTTGTCTTGGTGTGAGTTGATTGGAAAGACGAGTCTTTCCTTCTTGTTTCTTTTGGGTCTTGAATTTCTTGAGCCTCATAGATTTACAATAAATATATACATATTGTATATATGTGTGTGTAGTGTGTGTGTGTGAAGTTATATATATATATGTCAAACAATATCAAACATACTACAGCTGGATGGATTATGTGGACCTCACCTCCCAAGTGGTCTTATTTCAGCTATTTTCAGAATAGCTCATGATGATATTATATATATATATATCATAAGTGGCATTCGGGTTCTGAGCCCTTGTGACTGGTCGTGCCCAATCGACGGTTGCCTTAGGCGACCAGACTGGAAAATTCCCTTCGGAATTTGGATTGCCGGAGTTTTTTGGAAGTGGCCCGAAATTATTTGCATAATATAATGTGTATATATATATATATACAAATTCCATCTATCTATCTATCTATCCATCTATCTATCTATCTATCTACCCATTTAGCTATCGATCCATCTATATCTCTATTTGTTTGTTTGTTTGTTTGTCTATCTATCTATCTTTTTATTTATTAATAGTCTAATCTATTTATCTATCTATATATCTATATATCTATCAATCAATCTATCTATGTATCTATCTATTTATCTATCTAATCTAATCTAATCTAATTTAATCTAATCTATCTAATCTAATCTAATCTCATCTTAATTTTATTTTATCTGATCTGATCTTACCTTATCTTATCTTATCTTTTCTATCTATCTACCTATCTATCGATCTATCAATCTATCGATCTATCGATCTACCTAGCCATCTATCTACCTATCTATCTAATCTATCTAGCTAGCTAGCTATCTATCTAATCTATCTATCTATCTATTTATCTATCTATCTATCTAGCTATCTAGCTATCTAGCTATCTAGCTATCTAGCTATCTAGCTATCTAGCTATCTAGCTATCTAGCTATCTAGCTAGCTAGCTAGCTAGCTATCTATCTATCTACCTACCTACCTATCTATCTATCTATCCATCTATCTATCTATCTAATCTATCTAATCTATCTATCTATCTGTATCTTTGTCTATGTATCTATCTATTTGTCTGTTCTGTCTATCTGTCTATCTGTCTATATGTCTATCTGTCTATCTATCTATCTGTCTATCTGTCTATCTGTCTATCTATCGATCTATCGATCTATCGATCGATCAATCTATCGATCTATCGATCTATCGATCGATCAATCTATCGATCTATCGATTTATCGATCTTATCTATCTTATCTATCTTTCCTTATCTTTTTTTGTTCCATTTATCTTTATTTGTCTGTCTACTTATCTATCTAATCTATCTAATCATATGTAGTCTTGTCTATTTGACCTTGTCTATCAAATTTAAACTATATATCTATCGAATGTATCTACCTGCTAATCTATCTTTATATCTGCTAATCTATCTAATATTTCTAATCTATCTAATCTATGAATCTATTCTATTCGAAACTACCCTAATTTAAATCTATTCTAGTCTTATCTTACATTAGCTTATCTATCTTTCTATCTTTCTATCTATCTATCTATCTAGCGATCTATCTATCTATCTATCGATCGATAGATCTATCTATCTATCTATCCATCCATCCATCCATCCATCTATCTAATCTATCTAATCTATCTAATCTATCTAATCTATCTAATCTATCTAATCTATCTAATCTATCTAATCTATCTAATCTATCTAATCCATCTAATCTATCTAATCTATCTAATCCATCTAATCTATCTAATCTATCTAATCTAATCTAATCTAATCTAATCTAATCTAATCTAATCTAATCGATCTATCTATCTATCTATCTATCTCTCTATCTATCTATTCCTATCTAATCCAATCTAATCCTATCTAATCCTTTCTAATTCTATCTATCTATCTATCTTATCTTATCTTATCTTATCTATCTATCTTATCTATCTATCTATCTATCTACCTATCTATCTATCTATCTATCTGTCTGTCTATCTATCTATCTATCTATCTATCTATCTATCTATCTATCATCTATCTATCTAATCTTATCTATCTATCTAATCTTATCTATCTATCTAATCTGATCTATCCTATCTATCTCTCTATCTATCTACCTATCTATCTATCTATCTTTCTATCTTTCTATCTATCTATTCCTATTTAATCCTATCTAATCCTTTCTAATCCTATCTAATCCTATCTAATCCTATCTATCTATCTATCTATCTTTCTATCTATCTATCTATCTAATCTATCTAGCTAGCTAGCTATCTATCTAATCTATCTATCTATCTATCTAGCTATCTATCGATCTATCTATCTATCTATCTAATCTTATCTATATATTCTAATCTTATCTATATATTCTAACCCTTATCTATATATTCTAATCTTATCTATCTATCGAATCTTATCTATCTATCTAATCTTATCTAGCTATCTATCTTATCTATCTATCTATCTATCCATCTATCTATCTATCTATCTAATCTTATCTAGCTATCTATCTTATCTATCTATCTATCTATCTACCTATCTATCTATCTATCTATGTATCTGTCTATCTATCTATCAATCTATCTATCTATCTAGCTATCTATCTATCTATCTATCTATCTATGTATCTGTCTATCTATCTATCAATCTATCTATCTATCTATCTAGCTATCTATCTATCTTTCTACCTATCTATCTATCTATCTTTCTATCTATCTATTCCTATCTAATCCTTTCTAATCCTATCTAATCCTATCTAATCCTATCTAATCCTAATCTATCTATCTATCTTTCTATCTATCTATCTATCTATCTATCTATGTATCTGTCTATCTATCTATCAATCTATCTATCTATCTAGCTATCTATCTATCTATCTATCTATCTATCTATCTAGCTATCTATCTATCTATCTATCTCTACGTGTGTTCGACGTTTATTACACTTAACCATGGATGGCTTAGTATCCTAAACCTGATCAATTTGGCGGGCTAAAATGGGTTCGTCGTGTTTAAACCATACCATACCAGAGCAATTATCTTTGTATCTGCAGCATCCCTGGCATTGTCTGAGTTCCTCTTCACCTTCGAAATCGCTGCGCGGCTGAAAGTCTGTGGCTGTGCAGAATATTTTGATTTGAGGACATGACTAGGGCGGCGTTTCGTTTATCGGGAATCTTGGAAGAAGATGCTGGGTGCTTATTTTGTTTGCCATAAATAGATATACATCATGCTACATCAACCAACCTAGAGAAAAAGAAGTGGTTTGCAGAGTAATTATCTAAGATTGCCCATGAGTAAGTGGAGGGACAGAGATGCAGATGTAAGCCTACAAAATGCACGGGCCAACGAACCAACATGATGATATGCTCAAAAGATGATTGGTACATTGTGGTGAAGGGAAAGTAGGTCAATGGTTTCATGCTGAGTTCTGTTTATGAGAAGAATAATATGTTATATACATACATGAAAATTACCCAACTGATATTTTTTCCGTGGTCCCTACTTGAGATGTTGAGATCAAGCAAAAATTTTGTCAAGATTGGCAGATTGCCGTTGTATGTGAACCGTTGGTATCGCGATTGGAGGTCCCTGGTCACGGATTATCACTATAGACACCCCAAGGGTCCCAGATCACAAGCCCAAACAAGCTGTTAACATTTGTTAACCGCGGTTTCAATTCCCCATGGTTCTCTTACAGGCCTTTCCTAAGGGCCTGCTTTACTGAGTTCTTTGGGACTGAGGGATTGTCTATTTGATTCTTTATGACGTAGCTCTGTCTCACCTCCTCACCAATGCTTTTCAGCGTATGGTCAGTGCCAGGCCCTTTTTCCACATTTTGTTTACCTTGATAAGCTTCCCCGTGGTCCTGCGCCGGGCAGCTTTGTTTTAGCCCATTTGTCTCGCAGAGGGGCTCTTTGGCCAGGGATTTGTGGTACCTGTATTTCTAGAACTAGGACAGATTTAAATTTGACAGCTTTGGGCTCGGGAATGGACCAAGAAATCAAGCTCCGGTTTCCCAACTGTGAAAGGTTTCGAATTGTTTCCTGCAGCCACAGCCCCTGCGCCAGGAGATCTGAAGGCTCCCCTTGCTGCATGTGGACATGGGTCGAACAATTGATGCTCCAAGAATAGGATTGCCAAGGGCCAAAGTGGCCGGACTCTGTAGAATTTGGGGATATTAAATAAAGATGAACAAAAAGTATATTTCCACATATTTCCAAGCAAGAATTGCCAAAAAAAGCGCGCGAGTGTATTCAGTATTTATTATTTATATATATATACACATATTTACACACCTATAGTACACAGAAACCCCTATATCATTCAGACAAGATGATCAATATGTGGGTAGACAAGAGGTTCTGGTTGAAAGAAAATCAAACACTGCGTGTGTTACCCTTGGATGACAGCCAGCATGAGGCTGGTTCAATGTTTTCGATGTGACTGGCCCGCAAGATGGGGAGGTATGTGCTGCGACCCCTGCCCGTCCCCTCAATCACATTTTGACATACTTGTACCTAGTTTAAGGATGTTTTTGTTCGTCTGCACAACAAGACTAAAGTGGAGTACCATAAGTTTCCAATGGACAATCATCTCCAAACTATGGATTTACCATGTACCATCATGTACCATCACGTACCAATGTAAATGTACCGTGACTTACCAAGCTTTACCATAATTTCCATGTCTGATTGCCCTTGTCTTCCCCTGTTTCAGGGGTAGCCTCTCAGGCCATCATCGTGCTTGTCTCGGGCCCCATCTTCGGTGGCTCGGTCTGTGCGAGTTGGGGCCACTTCGACAGCTAAGTTGGTGTGATTGACCACTGAAAGATAACTCTAGGATCGGACTATACATTATAACTATCTATATATATATATATATATATATATTATACTTTATGTGTATATATGTGTATATTTATATGTATAATATAAATATGAATGCTACTTTTTTTTTGAGGTTCAATGCCGTTGCTGCATATATGCTACTTGTTTGTGTGTTTTAAAGCCGTTGCTGGATCCTCTTTGTTCCTCTTTTGGCGATATGTCATGGCATGTCTCAAACAGGTTGTCATATCGAGCATATCAAGTGTTTTTTCAGTGCGCTTGAGTTTTTGATGCTGCGTGGATGTCTGCTTGCCGTGATATTGGTGGGTTTGAAAATGGGGTAACCCAACATTTGATGTTCAATCATCAATTTTCGAATGTCGAGTATGGCACGATCTCCTTGTTAAAAAAAATCAGCCGTCGCTGGTGGTTCGTACCAGCTATCATGTGACACAATGGATTCGAAGTCACATGTTCCATATAATATAGGTCCTTGTCGGGACTCACCAGCGACTCGGACCTCAAACAGACCGGCAGGCAGAGCCCGTTTACGAAGGCTAAGACCTCCGAGTGCCTCTTGTTATGGTGTGATGACATCAAGCGCCGACGGAAACCGGAAAGTGAAAGTCAGTGTTTGCGGAGATTCTCGGTTGTGGAAGCGAAGAGCACAGTTTCAACCTCCAGCACAGCCCCGTCTGGCTGTGAGAGTCCTGTTGACGGAATGGAACGGTGTCACTTAACCCCGCACTTTTTGTGCGCGGGCTTCGGTCGTTTCTGCGCTTCACAAGACAACATGGCCTTCTGTACAAGGAAGCTAAATATCCAGATGTCAGAGAAAGGGAATATATTTACAGTATATCCCTGTACAATACCCAGTTCTCTTTCCACGGGACTTCGCCGATACTTCGGGCGTGTGAGACAGCGGAATTCGCCAAGCATGCGTGGCTGTGAAGAGCCCGCGTTGAACTTGGCAGATTAAGTATTGAGTACTGATCTATATATATATAGTATAGTATTTAAAGTTTTGCATTTTGTTTTGGTTGATTGGTTGATGTTCACGTTTGTCATGTAATGTAACGCAGTGTAAATGCAAATTGGCATGCAAATGTAAATGCAAAAGTAAATGTAAATGTAATGTAATGTCACGTATGTATGCGGTCATCATCGTCATCATAGCCAGCAAAGTCATCATAGTCATTAGTCATCATAGCCATCATAGTCCTCATAGTCATCGTCATCATTATCATCAGCAGCAGCAGCAGTAGCAGCATCAGCATCAGAAGCAGCAGCAGCAGCAGCAACAGCAGCAGGAGCAGGAGCAGCAGGAGCATCGTCGTTGTCGTTATTGTCATGTTTATTGTCATTGCTATCATTGTTGCCGGAAAAATCATCATGACCCACCGGTTTCCAAGTTTGGCTTTGGTGTAGTGAGGCGTTCGGAACTAGGTCATGCCCCAGCTTGGGGCTTACAACCCAGCCGCAAACATAATATATATGAACTATAGACTCCCCAGTTTTTCCCAATTCTGATTGATAATCAAAACATGTTTTTTTGTTGCTTAAGACGCCAGCGTTGTGTATATAAACATATCCATTATGTTTTTGTTGGTTAAATGCTTGGTTTACATCCATTTTTCAGGTCACCGGAGTGCAACGACGCCCAGGTTGGGTCTTTCCTCTCATCGCTTTGATCACCGGTGATAGCTTCAGCGCAGGCGGAGCGGCGAAGCGGGACGGTCTCAGATGCAGGGATAAGGAAAGAGCAGCTTTGGTCTCAGTTACTTGAAAACTGGCTGGTGGTTTGGAACATCAATTTTATGACTTTCCATATATTGGGAATGTCATCATCCCAACTGACTTTCATATTTTTCAGAGGGATTGAAACCAACAACCAGAAAAGGATCTTACAACGTAGCATGAAGAGCATCTTGGAAGTCACTTGAAAAGGGTGTTACAATGTAGCACCAAGATCGGCTTGGAAGTTACTTGAGAAAGAACGTTTCAACTTAGCACCAAGAGCGGTTTGGAAGTTACTTGAAAGAGGATGTTACAACGTAGCGTCAACAGCGGTTTGGAAGTTATTGGACAAAGTTAGAGAGTTCAGTTACCCGACAAAGTTCAGAATGTGTTACCTGGAATGCAAGGCAGAAGAACATTATTGCCTCCCCCCCGAACCCTCCCCAAACACCCCTTTGAAAAACGTAAAAGGCGTGGCTCAAAATGATGGTAAAATCGGTCTTACAGAGGGGAACGCGGCCGAAAACAAAAGGCTAGTACTGATGATTTAAGATTAGCCATGAATCCATATGAATCCCATCCCCCTAATATATGAAACAGCATCAAAATCATTAAACACCACCCTAAATAATCCTTTCTAAACACCACTAAAAACCACTAAACACCATTAAACACCATTAAACACCATTAAACACCATTGAACACCGTTAAACACCATTAAACACCATTAAACACCATTAAACACCATTAAACAACATTGAACACCATTAAACACCATTAAACACCATTAAACACCATTAAACACCATTAAACACCATTAAACACCATTAAACACGATTACACACCATTAAACACCATTAAACACCATTACACACCATTAAACACACCATTAAACACCATTAAACACACCATTAAACACACCATTAAACACACCATTAAACACACCATTAAACACACCATTAAACACACCATTAAACACACCATTAAACACACCACTAAACACACCACTAAACACACCATTAAACACACCATTAAACACCATTAAAAGCCATTAAACACCATTAAACACCATTACACACCATTAAACACCATTACATACCATTAAACACCATTAAACACCATTACACGCCATTAAACACCATTGAACACCATTAAACACACCATTAAACACACCATTAAACACCATTAAACACCATTAAACACCATTAAACACACCATTAAACACACCATTAAACACACCATTAAACACACCATTAAACACACCATTAAACACACCGTTAAACACACCATTAAACACACCGTTAAACACACCATTAAACACACCATATTACACACCATTAAACACCATTAAACACACCATTAAACACCATTAAACACCATTAAACACCATTAAACACCATTAAACACCATTAAACACCATTACACACCATTAAACACCATTAAACACCATTAAAAACCATTAAACACCATTAAACACCATTAAACACCATTAAACACCCATTAAACACCATTAAACACCATTAAACACCATTAAACACCATTACACACCATTAAACACCATTAAACACCATTAAAAACCATTAAACACCATTAAACACCATTAAACACCATTAAACACCAATTAAACACCATTAAACACACCATTAAACACACCATTAAACACACCATTAAACACACCATTAAACACACCATTAAACACCGTTAAACACCATTAAAAGCCATTAAGCACCATAACACACGATTAAACACCATTAAACACACCATATTACATACCATTAAACACACCATTAAACACACCATTAAACACACCATTAAACACACCATTAAACACACCATTAAACACACCGTTAAACACACCATTAAACCCACCGTTAAACACACCATTAAACACACCATATTACACACCATTAAACACCATTAAACACACCATTAAACACCATTAAACACATCATTAAACACACCATTAAACACACCATTAAACACACCATAATTAAACACACCATTAAACACACCATTAAACACACCATTAAACACCATTAAACACCATTAAACCATGTGGAATTCCTTACTAAACCGTGGTTTCGTCGTCAACGGGTCTTTTTCATCCCATCGGGATGGGAAGAATGAAGCCGAGCTTCTGGGGACGCCTGCAGATTCATAGGGGAAAATCCCGTTCGAACAGGCACGATGTCAGGAATTTAGGGTGATTTAATGGGATTTTATAGTGATTTAATGGGATTGTATAGGGATTCAATGGGAATATTAATGGGATATACCCTCTGGTAAACATACAAAAAGCTATTTAACATTATTTAACATGGCCATAGAAATAGTGGATTTTCCCATTAAAAAAGGTGGATCTTTCCATAGTTATGTTAAATTACCAGAGGGTACTAGGAATTTAGTAGCCATTCTAATGATTCTAATGGTCATTCACCGAAATGATATTCTAATGATTTAATAGTAATGTATAAATATGATTAAATATGTTTCGTTGTTTTAGAGGGTAACCACCACAATTAGCACTTTGGGTTTATTAACCCTGGGCTGACGTTAATATTCATGTATGTTTGGACATGATGTATTGAGTCATATTGAATCTAGTTGTATGGTACTGTTGACGTATTCTTTTGGGTTAATTATTGCAGGATTGGCATGGTATCATGCTGCGTGATGTGATTAGGGCATGTTTCTGTATGCAAGGGAATGTCAATGTTAATCATTGCCACCGTACTTGCGGCATTGCGGCATGTAATTTGAGAGGTTTTTGTTGATCAAATTGGAACTGTATTTCACGGCCATTTGTTTCGTTGATTTTATGGGCAGAACGGGCTGAGTTTGATCATCAAGGTTGAAATGGTGCCCAGTGAGTCCATCAGCAATGTGGCAAACATGACATAATTCCTGCTTGGGTTAGAACAATATCCTTCATCAGTTCTGGTCAGCTAACATAGTCACGTACTGATATCCGTTGATCCGCAGGCCATGTCCATGCTCAGTCTTCCAGTATTTTCAAGTCTATTCATGTGGAGCTGTATGATCCTCATTCTACTTGATGTGGTTTGGAGAAGGTATGCGTTCCCATATCAGCCTCATCATTGCATTTTTTGGATACCATCAATTCCCAAACCTATGCACATCCATTTCATACATATACAATCTCATAATCCCCCTCGTAATATTCTTTATAAAGTGGGTGCCGTCCGGGGGGCGCTTTTTGGGGTCATTTTACCAGGATCCCAGTTTTTCCCCAAAAACACAATTTTCAAAAGTAGGTGCCCCCCGGGTACCCGAAATGTAAGTACAATTACCATTTTATATTGTTTCCCTTTATATATAAATGATAATTCATGGGTCTGTACGAAAAACAGACCCCGGCGTCACAATTATTAGTTTCTTTTTTCTCACCAAAACCGCCAAAACCCTTATAAAATAGCGATTCGGTTTTTAATCTGTCTAACTGACATAGTATACGAAACCAAACCAAACCATGCAACCAAACAACCAAGCAATCGCTGCATAGGGACAGCAAACGTCCAAGCAGAGCAACTGCAGCAGTGGGTCGTTTCCCCATATATATATATACATGTGATCATGTATGCATGTATGTATATGTATATACAATGATAATATTAATGCTGATATTATATATGTAAATGATGTTTACATTTACATGATGATCATAAATGTATATAAATGTATGTGTATATGTTTTTCATATATATATATATATATACATTTAACATACACGCTGATTTATTTTCGAGTTGGAGATGATCGCAATTGATTGTTCAATATTGTTTTAAGGGATTGAAGCAACAAACCGGTTGTTATCCTTATATAGCAACCCCTTTAAAAAGATAGAAACATAATTTCCAGGATGGTTTAGATGAGGTTTCCCTTATAATCTACAGATTTCCAACAATGTTTCTGCCTTTGTTTGGGGTTGCTATAGAAGATCTTGGCCCATGTGCCCTGCGGCCCATCGCGAGGCTTCTTGCGTACCTTGTCAGTTTTCCGGTCATTGCGACTGCTGCGCATCGTGCGGGTCATTCAGCGGATGCCAATGTTTCGCGACCCTAGGTTTGTTTCAGGTATTTTTTTCCCGCTATTGTTCCAGTGGGAGATCCCCAACTTGGAGAACCATGGGGAACCTAAAAAAACTTGGAACCATATACAATTGGTGATAATATGTTGTTCTTCAACAGAGGCAAATGCAAGCGAGCCTTGATAAAGTTTCAGTTTTCAGTTGATGATGCTATTGAACAGTTCTTCGGGGCCATCACATATGGGCAAAATGGATGGCAAACGGTGCCAAGCATGGCAGATACTCTCTCATCGAAAATCTAGCCATCGATTCGCAAAGCTTTCGGCATGTTCTTGAAGGTAGTGTTGGTGTATTCAGCCAAGGAAACTCTGGAAATGTCGTATGGGTATGTCTGAAAATAGGTACTCCCTCATGTTTTATCACCATGGTCCCATTATATAAAATTGAGCTCGTGGCCTGCGCATTCCATTTTTTCACAAATCCATATGCATATGTTGTGAGATTGGTGGATGTTTACTATGTTTAATAGGATTTACCCTCTGGCTATTTAACATAGCCATGGAAAATGGCCCATTTATAGATGGTTTACCGAACTTAAAAATGATGATTTTCCATGGCTATGTTAAATAAGCAGATGGTGGGATCTAATGAAGTTACCGAATATCTGGATGATTTATTTCAACGATTTTGGTGGTGACGTCACTGGAATGATGGTGAATAGATTGGGGAATCATCCCCATGACAAGCACCGTGGATTGCGCCATGTTATTTCGCATCATCTTTCACAAATAGTAACAAAACAAGGGGGACCTTAGCCTTAGCTTAATATGTTCTGTATGTAATATTTACATATATACAGTTTTTTTTTTAATATATATATATATATATGAATATGTATGTACATATATATATATATGTGCATTCAGGTGCATAAAGGACAATCTACAAAAAAAACAACTTTGCAGCTTGTACGTGATGTGTTTGGACTGGGCCGTGTCCTTTCAGGATCCCAATAAGCTCCAAAGGTTGATCCACTTTGCCGCGAAGTTGCATGTCTCTGAGAACATAAACATTGAACAAGCATCTCATATATATAATTATATATATACATATGTACTTATCTATGTGTTTCACAGTTTTTTTGTTTTATATGACTTTTCTTGTTCTGTTCACATATTAAAACCGCATATACCGCATATACATATATACAGTACATGCTGCATTTTTCTGATATATTTCATCTATACAATGACTACATGATTGACTATGTATACCCCACAGTTTTTAACACAGAGAACCGGAAGAAACCAATTAAAGCATCAACAACTTATACGGTAACGACATTGAAATACCAGTTCGTATATTTAAATGTAGTTGCAGTATGTTTAATTGAATTGGATCCCGTATGTTTAAATGGCTGGGCGGGCCAAGGAAAACCTTCCCGGAGGTAGTCTAAAATACATGTTCGTATATAAACAAATCCGTATATGTAAATGCAGTTACCGTCACCGTATCAAATCATCATGTTGATCTTCCATTTCCATGGGCCATCTATACCATAGCTATGTCAAATAATCAGATGGTATCATATCATCAATGGAAATTTCAGGATCCTAAAATGAAGGTACCCTACCATATAAGACAATTTGTTTTGGACATATTCCTTTACATAGGCCTCAAACATAGGCCTTGTCTATGGTAGGTACCTCAAATCAATGGGTACCTGAAGTGGCAATTGATAAGTGGGTTTTCCGGTTATCCCATCTATAAATAAATTATATCTATGATTACTAACCACTTACTACTGGTTGGTGGTTTGGAACATTTGTTATTTTTCCATTCAGTTGGGAATGTCATCATCCCGACTGACGAACTCATATTTTTCAGAGGGGTAGGTCAACCACCCACCAGCTTATAATCTAGTATATGGAAACTATTAGTTTGGTCATGAATACCACAATATGGATACCACTATTACCCATCATTAAGAATAATAATCCCAATATGAATAATAGTCCCAACTTTCATATTTTTCAGAGGGGTAGGTCAACCATCAACCAATACTAAGTGGGATGATCCATACCCAGTACCCTCTGGTAAACGTTTACATAGCGGAAAATCACCAGCTTATAGCCTATATAGCTGGGTAAATCCACTATTTCTATGGCTATTTCACAAATTTTCAATAGTTTTTTGTATGACCAGAGGGTATCCCATTAATATCCCATTAACTCACCATAAAATCCCATTAAATAACTATAAATCCCATTTTCATATCCCATTAATCCGCTATTTCAACTGGGCCATAAATTCAATAGCTATGATAGTCATTACCAGTAGTACCGCACAAGGCGGTGGCGGAAGTTTCAAAAATAGGAAACCTATAGGAGAGGTTGGTTGTTGTGAATCAGGGATGGCAGAGCGAAGCCACTGATGGATTGAAAGGTGCTTGATCTCTCTCACTCTTTCTATCTCTTTCTCTGACTATCTACCTACCTACCTACCTACCTATCTATCTATCTATCTATCTATCTCTCTCTCTCTATCTATCTATCTATCTATCTATTTATCTATCTCTCTCTCTATCTATCTATCTAATCTAATCTAATCTAACCTAATAATCCTAATCTAATCTTAATCTTAATCTTATCTATCTTATCTATCTATCTATCTATCTATCTATCTATCTATCTCTCTCTCTCTATCTATCTATCTATCTAATCTATCTATCTATCTATCTATCTATCTAATCTATCTATCTATCTAATCTATCTAATCTATCTATCTATCTAATCTATCTATCTATCTAATCTATCTAATCTATCTAATCTATCTAATCTATCTAATCTATCTAATCTATCTAATCTATCTATCTAATCTATCTATCTATCTATCTATCTGTCTATCTATCTATCTCTCGATCTATCTATCTATCTATCTATCTATCTATCTATGAATCTATCTATCTATCTATCTATCTCTCTATCTATCTCTCCATCTATGGATCTATTGTTGTTGTAGTTGTAGTTGTTGTGGTGGGGTGGTGTTGTTGTTGTTGTTGCTGTTGTTGTCGAAGTTAGGGTAATTAAGTTAGTGAAGTTAGTTAAGTTAGTCAAGTTCGTTAAGTTAATCAGTGTCTACTTTTTCGACATCTTCACGTCAAAAAAGGCTCAAAACCCTCAGTTTTTTCACTTTTGACTTCGAAATGTGCTTCGCGCCACAACGGCGTGCACTTTTTTGACGCTTTTTCGACATCTGAACTTCCAAAAGTGGTCCGAGACCGTCAGTTTTTAACACTTTTGACTTGGAAATCTGCTTCGCGCCACAACGGCGTGCACTTTTTCAATATCTCAACTTCCAAAAGTGGTCCGAACCCCTGGTGTTTTGTACATTTTGACTTGGAAATGTGCTTCGCGCCACAACGGCGTGCACTTTTCCAACATCGCAACTTCCAAAAGTGGTCCGAACCCCTGGTGTTTTGTACCTTTTGACTTGGAAATGTGCTTCGCGCCACAACGGCGTGCACTTTTGCGACATCGTAACTTCCAAAAGTGGTCCGGACCTGAGGTGTTTGGTGCATTTTGACTTGGAAATGTGCTTTGCGCCACAACGGCGTGCAATTTTTCATCGCTCCTGTGGCCAGCTGGGTCCGCACCCGCCGCTTTAGCGAGCCTACTTTTCGACCCTCCGGAGCCACAAATCATTGGAAAAACACAGTGTTTCGCGACTTTCCTACCTTTTCGCGCATCTGTATCTTCTGTCCTCTTACTCTTTCTCTTCTGATCTTCTCTCTTCTAATCTTCCCTCTTCTCTCTGCCTCTACCCTGCTTTGCTTTTCATCTGTCCATATTGTCGGAAGTTTGACTTCTAAACTTCCTTCGACCAGAGTGGCGTTTTTTTTTTGCGTTTTTCCAAACGCCCCAGTTTTTTTCTGCCAGGAAGTCTGGCTCTTGCTGCGCGGCCTCACCAGTTCCATGCGCACGCTGGTGTGGACTGTGACGGTGATCTTTGTGGCTCGGTCTTCGGCAAAGCCAATACTATGGTTGTTTCAATACTAAAATAGTGATTTAATTTATAGTGAGTTAAAGGGATTTTATAGGGATTCAATGGGATATTAATGGGGTATACCCTCTGGTAAACTAACATAGCTATTGAAAAAATAGCCATAGAAATAGTGGTTTTACCCATTAAAAAATTGTGATTTTCCATAGTTATGTTAGTTTACCAGAGGGTAGATATGAATGGGAGAATAGTGGGAGAATAATGGAATAATTGATGATGGAAGAAGTAGAATAGTTGCCATCACAACAGTGGGATATAGTAATACTTAGTATGGATGTTAGTGGGACAATATGGGTTAATGTGGGAGAATAGTCGGATAACAGTGGATCGTTAGGGGATAACAGTAGTAAATCATCCCATCATCCCCCATAGAGGTTTATGAAATTGGGTTTGGCCTTAGCCATGGGATGATGTGAAATGACCCCGGGTCATGGTTGGTGAATGGGATGGTTTATCATTGCTTTACTTACCCATTTGACTTTTATTGTTACTGGTTACCGAGTTACCGGGGATGTGTCCGCAACCACTAGAAGTTAGATTCGTTAGATAGACCAATTTAGCAGGGGAGCTGGGGAACCAGAAAAGGGAGGTTGCCCGGTTGCACCACATAAAATTGGAATGTCATGGAATGTCACCAAGAAAACCAGGGATATGAATGGACAAAGGTTGGAGTTCATGAGCTGAACAGGAAAACCAACCGGATAGCAGGGATTGTGATTTAATCATCAAAGATGAAGGTTGAAGGTAAGGGCGGAGGTTATCCTGCGTTCTAAGTGGCATCCTTTCTGCGACAAACATGTGGAAAGCAACTGGCAATGACTAAGCTTTTGTATAGATTTGCAGGTTTGCTTGGTAGTGGGGATTTGTTTAACCTTGTGTACCATATTTTAGGGGTTTTGAAACACAATCCAATGATGATCATTCACTGTTATGGATGGACCAAACCCTATTTTACCATATTTTGGTGGATGGATCAAACCTATTTGCCAGCTATTCAGGGCCTCACTAGGGTTACAAGGTTTGAACTCTTGGGTGATTTACACTGACAGAAATTGAGAAGAGTTGCTTCTGGCCAGCTCTGGAATTTGCCGGATGGTCACAATTTAGACTCCAAACTTCCAAACCCCTTCAAACTTGAATGCCTGACATTTGCTCTCAAACATTTTTGTTGGCTTTGGGTTGGTTGAAGGGACACCTTCCAGGAAAGCGGGGGTCTTGCATCGTGACATGACAAGATCATCATGTTGTGTTTGAAAAGGCCCGACCTCGTACCTATTGACTCGGAGAAGAACAAAATTCAGCCTTGCTAAATATATTTTATTATATATGTATATTTACATTATACTTATGTATTATGTGTATATATATATATAATGATATATATATATGTAATGTATGTATGTATGTATGTATGTATGTATGTATGTATGTATGTATGTATGTATGTATGTATGTATGTATGTATGTATACTTGCAAAGTACATGTTTGTTCAGGGCCTGCATGATGTCCACAATCCCTGCCTTTAGTCATGAGACCTGCATCGCACGTGAAATGATTGCGTTCCCGATCCTTGGAGACTCAACCCCCCGCCATGTGCCACTACGCCGATTTCCACTAGGGGTACCTTGTCAGCGGCGCTTTCAAGTCAAATAAGAACATATATAACATATTATAACATATTGCAACTATTGAGCATCTAGAGTTGCAACGGTGTTCTAGATGGAATGCCATTGTTTATCCATGTTTATCCTTCCTCGCGAAGCATACTTACGGTCCAATGGATCGGTCTATAGGAAAAAACACCGCGCTTTTCACTGGTAAGAAGCAGGATCTCTTTCAGAAAGGGCCCCCACAACGAGAACTTAGTTGGCTTCAATCTAGACTAACCCGGATTGATGCTGGATAGATGTTATAGCTGACATCCCAAACATAGCTGTTTTTTTTCAACTTGGTTTATCCCCAGCGATCCTATGACCTCATGATGTGGCCAGATGGCCATTGCCGTGTCCAGGTCCTAACGTATCTCTTCGCGATCCTTGGCTGTTGGATCATCAGCGCCGAGATCAAGCAGCTCATGCAGGGCATGGAGATGATGACGCCCGAGGAGGCCAACTGGTATACCAACATAGCTATTGAAAATGGCCATAGAAAGACTTAGTTGATTTACCTATGAACGAATGGTGATGTTCCATATAGTTATGTTAGTTCACCAGAGGGTAATTAGATATAACTAGTATGTTCATCACTTCTGCCTTTTTGAGGATATGTTTTGACATGTGTTTGATATGTTTTTATGGGGATATCAACATTTTTCGAGATGGATATACCAGGTTACCAGCCCTCAAAAGTTCTGGCTAAGATGGGGGGGTTCTAGAAGGTGGTGCCTAGTTCGGATTCGCTAAGTGTTGGTAAACAGCTTACTCCAATGAAACTTTTGAGATTATGGTAGGTAGATCTATCGAGCTAGTTACTATATGTTATTATAATTATAAGCTCACTGAGAACTGCGGGGGGCACCACCTTGTGCTGCCACTTGGGCTGTTGCAATTGTGGAAGGGGAATGGTGGGTGAAGCGGCAAGAATGCAGATATCGTGAAAAAATGGACCCTCTGGTTGTTTAACATGGCAAAGTGGAAAATCACCATTCTTTTAAGTTCGGCAAATGGTATTTGTTATCATATATCTCTGTGGGCCATAAATAATGAGAGGATAAGTGACTACAGTCTACAGTCAGTGAAAGTCATTATAATTGCCGAACATTTTGGGTGAGCCGCACTGCAGCGGAAACAATGTGGATATGACTGATGCAACCTATGTTTTTCATCACAAAAAGTCGGTAGTTTTACCAATTCGGCTGCGGGCTTCTGGCATCGCCTAACTGGGAAGGGAAAGTAATCAGAATTCTCAATTTAACGACATAAATTGGTGTTGAAAGTAATATATACATATATATATATTTAAAATATTAACATATTATATATTTTTTTAGATATATATGATATATTATATACAATATACTGTATTATATAATATATATATGGTGTCCCCAAGTGGTTCATGGCAGTTGTTACGGAGGGTATAACTATAGTGATTGGGGTTTACAAACCAACTTAAAACTGATAATGACGTTAGAAAGAATATTAAAGAATCATCCTTAATAGTGGTTTATGAAATTGCGTGGGTCCTTGTGACTGGGATGCTGTAAAATGACCCAAAAACAAGTTGGCCAATGGTTTATCATTGGGTTTCCCAAATTAAGCATTATCATGCCTAATGTATATTTAGTCCATAAGTACAAAGCTCCTTATCCGAATTCGCTGTTTTAGGGGATGAGTTGATGCATGACCATGCATTCCCCACATAGTTGCAATGATCAGAAGAAACACTGGGTAAGGGACCCAACCCCCTTCTACACACACACACACATTCTTGTTCAATTTCAATCTCTGGAACGATTAGACCATATTAGATTACTGTATATACTTGATTTTGCTTTCTATAGTGCAGAAGGGACTCGCGAAAGATCCCTTCACCTCCGGCAGCGGAAAACCAATATCATTGTAATAGCTGGAGGGACAGCTCATTGCTTATGAAAGTCTTCCCTATATACAGGTTAGATAGGCAAAACAAGACAGAAACCACCAGTCAATCACCAACCTGTCGTTTATCTATAATATCCCCATATGATCCATGTGTTTCAAGGTGTAAAGCCTATACCCTCTGGTAAACGTTTACAGTACATAACTATGGAAAATCACCATTTTCAATGGGTAAATCCACTATAAATGGCCATGTTCAATTGCTCTGTTGGTCATAACCAGAGGGTAACCCTTCAAAAGAAGGCACCTTTTTCAGTAACCACTATTTCTATGGCCATGTTCAATAGCTATGTTAATTACCAGAGGGTATATCCCATTAACATCCCATAAAATCCCATTAAATCAGTATAAATGGGGTATTTTCAATAGCTATCCCCCAACAGTAGCCTTTTCCAACACCTGGGGATTTCGTGAACCAGTGGAGGCGCAGCAAATCACCTTTACCTATGACATCGTCAAGGGCATTGCACCACTGATGCAGCTACATGGCGCTCAGCAGAGGTGTTTGTCGAAGGAAGTTTGGAAGTCAAACTTCCGACAATATGGACAGATGAAAAGTAGAGCGGCAGCGGCAGAGAGAAGAGAAGAGTAGAAGAGAGAAGATCAGAGAAGAGAAAGGGTCAGAAGAAAGAAGATGCAGATGCGCGAAAAGGTAGGAAAGTCGCGAAACACTGTCTTTTTTCCAATGATTTGTGGCTCCGGGAGGGTCGAAAAGTAGGCTCGCTAAAGCGGCGGGTGCGGAGCCAGCTGGCCAGATGAGAGATGAAGAATTGCACGCCGTTGTGGCGCGAAGCACATTTCGAAGTCAAAATGTTAAAAAACACCACATCTTCGCGCCACTTTTGGAAGTTAAGATGTCGAAAAAGTGCACGCCGTTGTGGCGCGAAGCACATGTCGAAGTCAAAATGTACAAAACATTACATGTGCGCGCCACTTTTGGAAGCTGAGATGTTCGAAAAAGTGCACGCCGTTGTGGCGCGAAGCACATTTCGAAGTCAAAATGTACAAAACATTCCATGTACGCGCCACTTTTGGACGTTCAGATGTCGTTTTGCGTGGCAGGCGCAAGGGATTGTGCACCTTGTCAAAAGTGAGCAAAACGTGAGGGTTTTGTAGCAATTCTAAAAAGGAGGGCAGGCGTGGGACATTTGAAGAGGATCTGCAAAGATACATTTTCCGTGGCAGGCGCAATACAAGAGACATCTTCATCGGAGCTGTTAGGAGGTGAGGGGGGTGATTTCCTGCGAGGGGTTGCATTTTGGAGCATCACATCTTGCGGTTTGCTAAGATGATTTTGCATGACAGGTGCAGCACTTCGTATGACCTGGCATCACTTTTTCGTGGCAGGCGCAGTACTTTCGACAGGTGGACTGGAAAAATCGCAAAACGCATTGGCACGAGGCCATCAGCTCTGCACAGATAGATAGATAGATAGATAGATAGGTAGATAGATAGGTTGATTGATGGATGGATAGATATATAGGTAGATAGATAGGTTGATTGATGGATGAATGGATAGATAGATAGAGTGATATGGAGGGTAATTATGGGTAAGTTAATTTGTTTTTTTTTTGGGGGGGGGGGTATTTTTTTTTTTCCTCCTCTCCTGGTGGCTTCTGTGGCTCCTGGTGGCTCCTGGTGGCTTCTGTGGCTCCTGGTGGCTCCTGGTGGCTCCTGGTGGCTCCTGGTGGCTTGTGGTGGCTCCTGGTGGCTCCTGGTGGCTCCTGGTGGCTCCTGGTGGCTTCTATGGCTCCTGGCTCCTAGAGCTCCTCGCTCCTATGGCTCATTTATCATCTATCGATCAATCTATCAGTGAAGCATGTTCACCAGGTGCATGTTGTGCATTAGATACACCTTGAGTATCATCTATCTATCTATCTATCCATCCATCTATCTATCTATCTATCTGGCTATCTATCTGTCTATCTATCTATCTATCTATCTATCTGTCTATCTATCCATCTATCTAACTATCTATCTGTCTATCTATCTGACTATCAAACTATCTATCTACCTGATTCTATCTATATATATATATATCTTATCTATATATATATATATCTTATCTATATCTATATCTATATCTATCTGTATCTATCTATTTCTATCTATATCTATCTATATCTATCTATATCTATCTATATCTATATGTATCTATCTATATCTATCTATATCCATCTATATCTATCTATATCTATCTATATCTACCTATATCTATCTATATCTATTTATATCTATCTATATCTGTATCTATATCTACATCTATGGCTGTATCTATGATTCTATATATGTATATAATTATCTATATATGTATATATTTATCTATATATCTATATCTCTATATATATATATATCTATATATCTCTATCTATTTCTTTTTATTTCTGTATATCTCTATATATCTATTTCTTAATCTATCTATCTATCTATATATATATATATCTCTATCTATATATCTCTATATATCTCTATATATTTCTATATATATATACATATATCTATATACCACTATATATCAATATATCTGTATATATATAAATATCTATATATATAAATATCTATATTTATATCTATATATCTATATATCTAAATATCTATATTCCTATATATCGTTAAATCTATATATCTTTGAATGTATATATCTATATAAATATATATATATATATATATCTAAAAGGTTTGCATTATCATCCGGATGATATTCAAACCCCAAGCCTTATATAAAGAGATCTTAAACCAACTCGATGATAACATCATATGAATCTATTGTGCATCGTTGTGCCTCAATCTACATTCCACATGTTTCCAAGCTGCATTTCGTGTAGTATATACACCTTAACTGTACTTGAGTATCACGTTCAACCCAGCACCTTGCATGTGAAAATAGGTGTTTCCAATCTGCTTTGGGGGGGAGGCGCTGCGCCCTTGTTTTTGTTTCGACCTAATACCTACATAGGTACATGCATGAGTATTGAGCACATTTATATGCGCCCTTCAAGGCTCAAGAAAGAGGTATATAGAGTAACCCTGTAGACAAGCACTGACCGGCAACAGGCTGAGAGTAAAAGAGTGCTGTCATTGGGGAAGACGCCTTAGCTGATCTTGAAGTAGACGCTAGGGCCCCTCTTCAAGTGGTAGCGGAGCAGTGATCCCTCATTGAGGGTGAGCTCCAGGTAGAGCCCAAGAAATGGCAAGCCATGGCTATGATGATGATGACTTCGACATTGTCGATGCAAATGAATGGAACCAATATGACTCTTATGCAATGAGAAGAGCACCCCAGCATACACAGATTCATATGACGCAACAGATGACTACAAAGGTTGCTCCAGCCTATGATGGGCGAACCAGCTTCTTTGCTTTTGAGGATGCAATTGATGACTGGTGTGACATTACGGAGTTAGAACCAGAGAAACGTGGTCCAGCATTGCGCAACAGACTGGAAGGAGATGCTCAACAATACAAGAGGCTATTGGATAGAGAATACTCAGGGATCCCCATGAAGGAGTGCACTATTTCAAAAGATTTCTACGACCTCATTTCATCAAAGGTGCCCAGAACGTGTTCTTATACCGTTTCATGCAGTTCATGAAGTTCAACAGAGGAACAATGGATCTTCAGAAGTGGATGACTAGATTTCAACTCACTGGCAATAGACTTATTGAGTCTTGGATGGATTTACTTCCAGAAGTAACAGTGACTAGTCCTGAAGCAATTCTGTTTGTTCAACAACGACGTCAAGAACATGAACGAGATCAACAAGAGAGAGCTGAAGTAGCAGCAGCCTCAGGAACACCCCATGTAGCTGTTCCTTGGACAGATGAACTGGCACTAGCGGCATTCAGACTATTTCAGGAAAATCGTAGAGAAGCACAGCGACAAGCATTCCCACTGGGTGAAAATTTGCTAGCATTGATTTTTGTAAGTCTAGCTGACCTGAGTCAAGATCAGAGAAACACACTCACAAGTATCATGACACATCGTGGACGAACCCTCGATCGATACAGTATTCAAGAACTACGTGACCTGTTTTTGGAAATGTTTTGCACTACCAAAACAGCAGTTGACAATCCATTGATGCAACCCTCTGGCATGGCACAGAGAAGATCTTTCCTCGTACTGGATGAAGGTGAATTAGAAGGAACCGACGGCTATTGGGCCGAAGATGAAGAAGACGGCGCAGAAGGATTCCTGGATGCTTTAGAAGATGTTTTCTGGGTTTATGATGACGCCAACTTCACATGGTATCAGAGAAGGTTCCAAGGCAAATACATCAGACGAGGCAAAGGTAAAGGAAAGAGAAAAGGAAAAGGAAAAGGCAGAGGAGGACGAAGGTTCTTCAGATCAAGAAAAGGAAAAGGCCGAGGTAAAGGAAGAAGAAAAGGCCGTGCTCACATGGTGAGTGAAGAAGGTTATGAAGATGAATGGCAAGAAGATGAATGGAATGAAAACTATGACGGCTATTGGGCCGATGATCAAACCTGGAATGAAGGCTATTGGGCCTATGATGATTCATACTACATGGATGAGTATGAATACTTCCAGAAGAAAGGAAAAGGAAAAGGAAAGAAAGGCAAGAAAGGCAAGGATGATGATGGAAAAGGAGGAAAGCCAGGAGATGGAAAAGGCAAGTCGAACTATGTTCAACCTCAGACCACATCAGCTCCTGCCATACAGAATCAACCAACTCAACAAGCTCATTATTCTTCTGCAGCTTCAAGTTCTGGTCATGGTTTCTTTTCATTTGGAACAACTGAACCAGCACGTGTTGATGTTGCAGAGACAGAGCCAGCACGTGTTGATGTTTTGACATCCACGTATGCAGCACAAGATGAACAACGACGTACTCGTCGTGGAGGACAGAACCAACGTGATGCAAGAGCACATCAAAACAGGAGAGAAATGAAGAGATTCCCTGTTCTGGTTGGAGAAGTTGGTGCACTACGACAAGGTGTACAACAACGTCCAGCTGTAGTGCCCAGGCAAGTTGGTCTTCAAGAAGGTGAGGCTTCATGGAAGCCATTGGCAGAAGGCACATCATTGTTTTCACATGGATGCTCTACAGAGATAGAGGAACCATCACAGCAGAGTGCTTTTTCATTTCATACTGTACAAACTGATCTGGCATGTGAGAATGGACTAGCTTTTCACACAGAGAATTCTGCACCACCAACTGTGTGTATTCTGGATCTTGGATGCACAAGAGCTATGGGCTCTCGACGAGCAGTTGAAGCATTTTGCAGATATGTTGACTCACATCCCAACAGTGGACTCTGGTATGAAATTCAGCCAACAAGTTCAAGATTCTTCTTTGCAAACTCACAACAATCAAAATGTACTGAGAAGCTCGTGATATTCATGTATGATCATGGATGGAACACTCAGTTTACAGAATTCGACATTGTCGAAGAAGGTGATGTCCCATTGTTGATGTCACTTCCACAGATGAGAAACCTTGGATTTCAATTTGAACTTACTCCAGAGAAGGCTTATTTGTCCTGTGCACGTATTGGCATGAGAAAAATGGTTTTGAGGACAGCCATTAGTACTCATCTCATTCTCGACCTACAAGATGTAGCATGGTACATGAGTCAAGTTCATTTCAAGACTCCACAAGTCAAAAGTTTCTATTCACAACACGATCACTTTGAGTACAGCCAGATTGCTGTCAAACAAGATGATCATGAAGGAGAAGCTTTGGTGACTGGTGACTACTGGCAGGTTGATCCACTACGTCGTGAACTCATCAGGCACCACAAGGACAAGAGAATGAACTTACATGAAATGACTCGATCAGAGAAAACTCCAATTCCAAAAGATCAACTTCTTGATGAGAGAGAAACCCACATGGAATTCCAGAAGAGCAAGAAGAAGGTTCTTCACAAGGACAACTGGCGCACTGAGAAGAAGAGGTTTTCTGAACAGAGTGAAGAGTTCTGGAAGGGCAAGACCATCTACAAGATCAAGGAGGACTACGTGATCCCAGATGACATTGTCAGAAGTGACATTGATCGTGCAAAGCCCTTTCGTGGAAACATTGATGATCTTTTTCACCCTGAGTCAGCCTCTTCAGTGCCATCAGGTGTACAGAAGAAGAAGCCAAGCTCCTTAAAGAAGGAGGAAGGCAAACCGATTTCAATTGGACCAGGCTCGAAAAAGATTGAGGTAGGTCCACCTGCAGCCAAAAGACACGTAGGTAAGCAGAAACCTCAAGTTGTCGATGACTCTCAATCAGGTTCATCAAGAAAGAAGGTTGTTGTCTCCTATCCCAAGCTTGATGAAGAAGATGAGCTTGATAAGGTAGCTAGGGAATTAGGTTTGGACAAAATTGATTCAGATGAACCTCAAGTCATTGAACCAAAACATTCTGCACCTGCGCGCAACCGTGGTAAGCAAGATTCAGAAAGTCAAGTTGAGAAACTAGGTAGTGATGCTCTTGAGCCTAGGCGAGTTTCGATTCCACTGCCTGGTAGTGAAGTGCAAGCCATGACACCAGCATACAGAAAGATGCTCAGGAAACTGGAGGATAGTGTGGAACTTTACAAGCTTCATATCAAACACTATCACATGTCTCCTACTCAATTCAGACGAAGGACTTCCATGTTAGGACTTCCTGACTCTGTCTATCAGAAGTATGAGGAGATGTACAACAAGTGTCGTGTGTGTAGTACTTCCATTGCACCACCGCCGCGAGCCAGAATTTCAGGCATACGATCCACCAACTTTGGAGATGTTATCTTTGTTGATCATGCTGAAATTCAGTTGAGGAAGAACAAGTACATGGTGTTGCTTGTTCTTGATGGTGCAACCAACTTACTTTGGGCTACGGCACAAAACTCACTGAACAACAAGGAGACCATTCAGGCTCTAAGGTTGTGGAGTGATGAACACAATTGTATGCCTAAAGCCATCGTAGGTGATGAAGCTTTCTTTCAAGAAGACTTTCTGACTTATTACCGAACTCATGGTATCAAGGAATGTCCCTGTGGTTCAAGAACCCCATGGCCTAACAGAGCTGAATCAGCTGTCAGACTTTTCAAACGACAATGGCAAATCATGTCCAAGAACCTTGAAGATGATAGGTTCAAAGGAATCACCATCAGAGAAGCTGTGAAGCGTACTGTTTGGGCCAGAAACACTCAACTCACTGTTAGTGGTTATTCTCCTTTGGAAATTGCCACTGGTAGAAGACCACCAGATCTTCTGGACATTGAGACTTCTGATCCTGCTCAACTTAGTGTTGATCCTTTACCTGAAGACAAAACACAACTCGAGTTGCAAAGGTTAGCACTGAGGGCACATCAGGAAGCCAGACAAGCTGCTGACCTCAGACATGACATGGCCAAACGAACAATGCCATCAGATGGACCTTACAAACCAGGTGACAAGGTTTTCGTTTGGAGTTCCCCTGTCAATGCTAATGCTATTGCTTCAAAGGCATGGAAGAAGGAAAGATGGATCAGAGGTACTGTTATCTCTCAAGAAGGTGCTATGGTCAATGTTCATGTTGACAACGCAGTCATGCGTGTTAATCAATCGAAGGTGAGACGTGACCATGATGAATGGCATGATGTTGCTGTTCCTGGACTTGACACATCGGAACCTGTTCCACTTGCAGTTGAAGATGAAGATGACTATGAACCAGACATCGCTGAATATGCTGAAGCCTATTTAGGTGAACAAGCTCACTGGTTTTGTCAAACTGGCAAGTGTGATGTTGTGGAACTTTTTAGTAGCAACACTGGTCTTAGTTGGCACATGGCTCGATTGAACATGAAGGTTGGTGAACCCATTGATCACAAGCATGGTTGGAGTTTCAACAGCAAAAAGAAACAAAACCAAGTTTGGAAACAACTTGAGAAGCTTGATCCTGAATACGTGTTGATCACAAATCCTTCACCAAATTCCTGGAAATACTCGGTGTTCAAGTTTTGCCTTGATGTGATGAAATGGCAAGCTGACCGAGGAAAAGGTTTCTTGGTGATTGCACCACCTGATTCAGGATTTGCTCAGTTTTTGGCTTGGAAGAAATTTCAGAAGGACAGAATCAAGTATCACCTTGGTTGTTTCAACCTTGACATGACAAATTACTGTCGTTGTGATCCTTCAATCAAGAACTTGCGTGTGTATTACAATCATGATGAAGACTTTGACATGTTGGAACCACAGCATGCCTTCAATAGAGAAGGGAAGCTTTGGAATGATCCACAATGGAAGGTCTTACCATCTCACTTGTGTTCATTCATTGCGCAGTTCACACAACTTGTACCTTTGCAGAACATGAGACAATGTTTCTTGTTTGAAGATCTGTTGGAACATTTTGATGATGGAGCATTGTGTGGCACGTCAATGTTTTTGGACCGTGAACCTGAGTGCTCGTGTTTGTTGCAAGATTTGCATCATGTTGAGACCTCGATTCCAGTGCCGTTGAAGCACATTCTTCCACAGAGATTTACCACTCAGTTACTTGTTCAAACATTGAGGAAGATTGATCAGTTGCCAAGGAGTACAGAGGCTAGTGTCAGAGAATCAACTGACCCCAGAATCATTGAACTGATTCCTGGACTTCAAGATGTCAGAAAGAAGACATTGCCTCAAATGTACTTTGAAGATTGCAGTGTGTTCAGAGGAACTTATGGAAGAGTGAATCCTTTGTTTCAACATCCTGAAGATGCTGTCCTACTTATTTGGAAACCTGGTGACTATGATCATGTTTACTTCATGTTTGTGTCACAGTTGTATCCACATCATGAACAGTTCAAAATCCATGAATGGAGTATGATCGTCTTTTCACGAGAAAGACTGGTGCTATCAAAAGGAGAGTTGAAGATCCTCCTAGTTCAAGTATCACACCACCAAATGGTGACGATCCCATTCATCCAGATCAGCATGGTGATGTTCCACCAAATGATGATGAGATGTTGAGTGGTGATGAACCAGAAGATCCTCTGGATGATGATAATCAACCTGATTACAACACTGGACCTGATCCAGGTGATGATGATGATCAAGAGTACATCATTCCAGATGATTATGGACCACCACCTGATGATGATTTGGATATGCCAGGAATACAGGACTCGGGGGAAACACATCAACCAAGTTCACCATCAACTCCGTTTTCCAATCCTGACATTCCAATCGAAGAGATTGCTGATCCTGGACAAGATGACGATTCTCCACCAGGACCTGATCCGACGTCAGAGCCTATCAGAGTTCAAAGGAAACAGAGACAGATCTCAACTGATTCTACTGATGCTTTACCAAAGGCAAAGGCAAAGGTGATTATCAAGAGGCCAAAGGTTCAATTACCAGGTCATGTTCAGTCAATTTCAGTTCCTACTCAGAAACCTCATGAAGATGAAGATGAAGGACCTTCACATGATCCTACTGCCTCAAGTTCACATGATAATACAATTCCATTGCCTACTACTACACCAACATCGTTCACGCCAGGTGATTTTGCGCAGCCAGCGCAACAGCAGTCTTCACAAGGAACACCAGAATTGGTATCATCACAAAACGATGATAATGAAACAGAACCATATGAAACAGACGATACTCCTGTTTTGACTGAGGAAGACATTGCTCAGCTTCAGGAAGAAGATGTGGACACTGAACCTTATACATCAGACCACTCTCATTTTGTCGACATTGATGGTACTGTTTTTGTTCCTTTAGGACCAAAAATCCGAGCTGCTCCTGATTTTGGTTCATACGATGTTACTGGGTTCAAACAGTTTGAACAGTATCTTGCCAAGAATGGAAAGAAGCAGCCAAAGGCAGAATCAGTTATCACTCAAGAAGTCTTGAGAAAGTATGCTAAGGAGATCAAACAAGCCAAGCTTGAAGAATTCAGAAGTTTTCTGGATTTCACTGCCATGACTTTCAGAGACAAGAGACGTCATAAGATTGATAACTATGTCACTGGCAGATGGGTGCTTACCATCAAGGTTGATAAGGATGGACAGTTCAAGAAGTTCAAGGCTAGATGGGTATGTAGAGGCTTTCAAGATGCTCAAAAGTATGACTTACAGACTGACAGTCCTACCGCTACCAGGTATGGTTTTCGTGTGGCATCTCAGCATGCAGCCTCGATGTACTGGGATTTACTCCATTTAGACTTGAAAACTGCCTTCCTTCAGGGGGAAACATACGACTTAGACCGACGCGTTATCCATGTTCAGTTGCCTACTGACATTGGTTTGCCTCCTTACTTGGTTGGTTTGTGCACTCGTTCCGTCTATGGACTTGCGGACGCACCACTTAGATGGTGGAACCGCCTTGACAAATTTCTGATTTCGCTTGGTATTCAACCAACAAGAGCTGACAGGTGTACATATGTATGCTATGATGGTGCTTTCAAGGAGCCAAAACAGGTTAGCTTTGCTGACTCTGAGGCAACAGAACCAGCACCTGTGACATACTACGTAAGCTCACAAGACAGTGAGGAAACGCGTGATGAATCCTCCGACATTGCTGAGGAAGTTCATAAGTCTCTTTTGGTTGAAGAAAGATTGTTTTCAGCTTGCTATCAACAAACTCAAACATGGAAACAGAGGAAAGAGTTCAAGGAGAAGAAGGTTGAAGATTGTGCTTGGACTCCTGTTGTTGATGAAACTTTGTTGAAGTTTTTGGAATCTGTTGAACACAAGTCTGGTTGGTATCCTTTTGAAAATGGTCATGCTCAAGTTGCTTATCGTGCAAAGGCCTTGAGAACTCCTGATTCACATTATGATCGAAAGAAGTTTCACTTGAGAACTTCTATTGTGAAGAGGAAAGGAGTTTGGTGGTTGCTTGAGATGAATCATGACATGAACAAGGACAATGTTTCCATAAGTTTGGAAGAAGAAGCTGAAGTACTTGTTTCAGTCTTCTTACCTTCAGAGCGTACTTATATTGCCACGACACCACAGTTGACACCAGAGATTGTTGAACAACCCTTGGAACACTTCATGGACCCTGTGAATGGCAGTAATGCCAAGGGAAGAAAACCTATTGGCATGTGTTGTTTGCATGTTGACGACTTGTTCATTACAGGAACTCCAGAGTTCCTGGAGAAGTTCAAGAAAGTTGTCAAGTCACAATTCAAGATTGGTCATGAAGATGTGAATGATTTGATGTTCACTGGTCAACGTGTGAAATGGATCATTGATGAGAAGACCAAGAAGAAATCACATATCACTGTTGAACAATCACTTTGCGTCAGTGAACTTACTGAGGTTGTCATACCAAAAGGTTTGAAGGATGAAGACAAATGTGACAAGGATCTCCACACTGCCTATAGATCACTCTTAGGTAGTATCAACTGGTTACAATCAAGAACTCAATTTCAGTCATGTTATCAGTTTTCACGTTGTGCTTCTGCCGCTGCTTCCCCCACCATAGGTGATTGCAAAACGCTGAACAAACTTTGCAGGCAAATTGTAGGTGACCCGATGGAACTTATGTTCTGGCCACTGCAAGGTGATCCTAGATTGGTTGCAATGCCAGATGCAGCGTTTAGGAACAACAGCGACAAATCCTCACAGCGCGCAATGGTTATTTTCATGGCTGAACCGAGAAAGGAAAAGAGCAAAAACACCAGAGGTTCTCTTATTTTCTTTGAATCAACCAAAATCAAACGTACCACTTTGAGCACAACTGTTGCAGAGTTGTATGCACTCATGAAGTGTTATGGTACATGTCAAATGTTGAGAGGACTGATCAAGGACATCACTGGACTTTCAAGTGAGATTCATATTGAGGACTGATGCAAACAATCTTGTGACTACTGCCAGCACTACTCATGTTCCTGAACAACAAGAGACCATTCATATGATTCAGATGCTTAGGAAAGAAGCATGTTCGGGTTCCATTGCTGACTTGTCACATATCAGAACTCAATGGTGTTTAGCCGATTGTTTGACCAAGAAGTCTGCTAATCCTCAGAATCTTATTGATGCTGTTCGACAAGGTGTTCTTAAAGAAGTTGATGCTCATCCACCATTTAGATCATTACTGGAACACAAAGCTTACCTCAGGTCATGGTTGCCAACAGTTTGCAGTCATGTTGATTTCAGACATGATGTATTTCTGTTAGGTGACACCTTGAGGGATTCTTGACTATTTTTTGAATTTGTGCCTGCGGCTCAAGAGGCAGAGTCTCGAGGATCGCACTGTTTCTTCAACATGTCGAGCTCTAGCCGGTGGAACAGGGCCTCAGCCGCATCATCTAGTGATCAGGCACAATCGAACACTCGAGGTCAAGAACATCAAGGCTATGATTTTAGCAGAAGACATTCAGCTGATGGATATGCTCTGAGAAGATCAGAGGAAATCCCAGCTGACCAATTTCGAACACTATCGACATTACCCAATGAGGATCATTTATCATTTTGCTATGATTACAGGCGCCAAACAGATTGGTTTCAGGCTCACGAGCAAGTGAGGAAGAAGAGAGCGCAATTTACATACATTGATGGGTCCACACAACATGAGACCAACTGACAGACATGAAATGTTCATGGACGCAATAGCTTGGATTTTGCACTGGGGAACTAGTCATGGAGAATTTGATGAATCTTTGAAATGGACTTCAAGTTTTCTGAAGTATCTCTGTGGCTTTACAACTCAGGCAGAAGAAAACTTGTTTGATGAACGATGCAATGATTTCCACGTGGACATGACTAGCTCATCAAGGAGAAGTTATTATATGTCATGTAGCAAGAGGCTATGCAATGTGTTGAGACATTGCAGAGACAAAACGTTATTCACTGCCAGTGGAGCTATGAACATTTCCTTACTGTTTGATCAGATGCAAGGAGACAATCCAAAGGAATATCACATGTCTGGAGCAGATTTTGCTGCTATGTTACTGTGTAATCCAAACCAACGTTTCTTTGTTGAGATCTCCATGAGATGGCAGTGGTACCCATATAGCTCAATGGCAGAGTATCCATTCGACGTTCGTCTTGGTGCTTTTCAAGGACATAGCAACCAAGTTGTCGATCCCACTGTGGCACACCACCAACTGACATATGATGAGGCTATGAGTTTGGGCTGGATTTTTCATGTCACTGATTACATGAATTTAGATTCCATTCAACAATCAGGCCTGAAGACCTTTGTGAAAGGAAGTGGAAAAGGCAGAAGGGATGCAGTTCACTTCATGTACCACAATGACAATGGTCAGGGCTACATAAGGATGGCAGAGGGCACGAAGCCTCCAAGAAACTATAGGCGACCAGTGTACCTCGTGGTGGATCCAAGTTTTATTGTGGACAACCAACTCTATCTGACAAAGAATGGTGTCATTTTATTTCATGGTGACATTCCTTTCCAGTACCTCCATGTCAAGGAACAACTCCCTACCATTGCATGTAACGTTGTTCATCAAGGACGTGGCCATTCTCTACCTCCATCGGTCACAGGTGGTTCATGGCACACCAACACAACATGGAACCATGTCATGAAGGAGAAAGGTACAACATTTATTCCTGGACAAGACATTCCTGAGGAAGTCAGAATCACAGCATGGGAGTTCATGGGTCAGCAAGTTCCACAAAACTATGGAAGATTAGTTTTTGGTACACCACTATGCAACGAGAATGACTTTGACCCGATTGTGGAATCAATCTATGGTGCAGCAGCAGAAGGCTCTCGAGAAAGAGAGGTATCTGCAGCAGAAGGCTCTCAAGAAAGAGAGGTATCTGCGCAGGCTGATGAACCCATGGAAAATCCATATGAACAGCCATCAAGAAGAGGACGCTCTCAAGAAAGAGAGGAACCTCAAGATGCATGGGAGTAACAACGCTCCTCATCAGGAAGTCCAGAATCACCACAACATGATGATCCTCAACAAGATGCTCAAGACAATCAACAAGAGGAGCCATCAGTGGACGTCCAGGACGACCCAATGGGTGAAGAGGCTGTCAATCTCTGGGAAGCAGAAGATCCACCAGATGATATTGAAGACCCTGTGGTAGAACAGGCTACCAAAAGTTCAATTTCTGCATTGAATCCCTGGGTCCTGTATGAGGCAGGTATTGTCTGTGCAAGAGAAGAGAGCGGTGAACTCATCAAGAACTCCTCAGGAGAAAAAGTGATAGTTCTGCGTGAATGGAACCTACTACTCTCTTCACAAAAGATAGCACTTCGTAGACAATCAATCACTCGCTCAGATTGGGAAAAATTACCATGGACAGGACATCAATGCCTACTCTTCACAAGAGCTTGGGAAATTGGACGCATGTTGGCACACTTCCATAAGGAGCAAAATATTGAAGCCATGGAAGGTTATTTGAACTCTTGTCGACAATATTGGACAGACTGGATGCGAGGTCAAACTGCCCCAACAGGTTTGGGAAGACAGACACAGTATCAACAGAGACGAATGGAGAGAGAAGTTCTTGCTATACGAAAGAGACTTAGCAATACAGAAGGACATGGAGTATCTCTCAGAAGCAGTCTTTGCCTTTTACACTAAGCATCTTGATCAGTTCATTAGAGAGAACAACAAACTCTGGGGAGATTTCTGCAAGAGAAAGAAGGACCGTGATGGTAACATTTTGGATGCACTGGAGTTGAACACACATGGGTATGACATGACTATCCAAGGAATTACAGTTCCCATGAACAAGAAAACAGTCATCCCTGAACCTGAACGGCATTTCTCGTTTTCCACAAAGATGATGATCATGGCAATCGATCTGTATGAAGATGAAGCACCTGCTAGCTTCAGCCATTTCACAGTTTTTGCTTTGAACAAGCTTCGACAATTTGTGGATAGCAGAAAGGAATTGACAGCTCAATCCTACAGATTCTTTGTTCAACATGCCTACAATCAATTCTTTCAGCATGAAGCATTCCATCAATCTGCAAGAGCAAGGACAAAGGTCAGGGAATGCGGTTCAGGTGACTTCCACACATCTACAAAGCTCGATGGCTACATCTGGGTAGCTGGAAAGGACAAGATCGCTCACATCCCAGGATCAGAGCAACAGAATGTGGACATGGAAGGTCACGATGATGATGATGCTGAAGATGATTTGGAGTTTTTGCCAAGACTACAAGTTTTTGTCAGGAAAGAGGAGGAAAAGGCATCAGGCTCTCAGGAAAGAGAGGAAGAAGGTGTATGCTCTCAAGAAAGAGAGGAAACACAACCACAACAAGAAAGTGAAGTATTACCTGATGCAAATCCTCGAAGAAATATGGAAGATCGACAGGGACTGTTCTTAGTCAGGCAACTCAAACCAGAGCACAGACAGATCCTCCATGATATTACACTCCAAGGCCAAACAATCCTCACAGAAGATGATCTTGAAGGAAGTCGACCCCTTGAACGTGGTGACATAAGCTTCTTCTCATTATGGTTGATGATGTCGGCATTATCAGATGCTTCTTTTTCAACATTCATGGAGCAGTATGCACCTATGATGGGTTATGAGATCTCTTACGACAAGTACTATGAGTTCAAACTGGATATTGACAAAGTTCTCAAGGACAATGAACACCTTGGCGCATAAAATTTCTTTGGAGCAGAGGATCCTCAGATGGTGGACGATGATCCAGACACTCCACTTCCAGATCTTCAAAGACCAGGCGCAGGTGATCCTGAGTACAAGCATACCATTGAAAGTTTGAACATTGAGGACAAACATATCATTTTGGAAACTGATGATGACAAATTGGTTGAGTGTACATTGAAATGGATCAGTATGTGC
>CAMXCT020003694.1:0-56850 GCA_947184155.2 Cladocopium goreaui | reverse complement strand
CCAAAAGCTGCATCGCAACCCTGGCGTCCATTCGGCAGGTGAGTTGTTACACACTCCTTAGATGTTTTGGACTTCCATGCCCACCGTTCTGCTGTCAAAATGAACCAAAACCTTTTGTGGTATCTTGAACGTTTAAGCACCTTAGCCCAACGTTAAATTCATCCCTCATCGCCAGTTCTGCTTGCCAAAAACGGCCCACTTCTTCCACAAAAATTTGAAGCTCACGCCAAAAGCTGCATCGCAACCCTGGCGTCCATTCGGCAGGTGAGTTGTTACACACTCCTTAGATGTTTTGGACTTCCATGACCACCGTTCTGCTGTCAAAATGAACCAAAACATTTTGTGGTATCTTGAACGTTTAAGCACCTTAGCCCAACGTTAAATTCATCCCTCATCGCCAGTTCTGCTTGCCAAAAACGGCCCACTTCTTCCACAAAACTTTGAGGCTCACGCCAAAAGCTGCATCGCAACCCTGGCGTCCATTCGGCAGGTGAGTTGTTACACACTCCTTAGATGTTTTGGACTTCCATGACCACCGTTCTGCTGTCAAAATGAACCAAAAACTTTTGTGGTATCTTGAACGTTTAAGCACCTTAGCCCAACGTTAAATTCATCCCTCATCGCCAGTTCTGCTTGCCAGAAACAACAAGAACAGATCAGGTTGGACATTATCGCAGCTGCAGCAACAGGAACTTGTTTTGGTAGAAGAAACAACTCTATACGCACTACGTTGCTACGCAAGGGCCTGCCTCATACCACAACCTCATACCAAGACCCCGAAGCGAATGTTACAACCTGTCGCCGGGGAAAAAAAAAAGGTCCAGCTTTCAACTGCTGCACTCATCTGGGGGCCTGCCACCGCAAAAATGCACATTTTCACCTGGGAGTCTGCCACCGCAAAAAAAAAATGTTAAGAAGGTTCAGCTTTCAACTGACGCACTCATCTGGGAACCTGCCACCGCAAAAAACCACAGAAGGTGTAGCTTGCAAGTGTCGCATTTTCATCTGGGAACCTGCCACCGCAAAAGCAAAAACGTCAAGAATATCCAGCTTGCAGCTGTCACATTTTCACCTGGGAGCCTGCCACCGCAAAAAAAAGGTAAAGAACGTTTTGTTTTCAACTGCCACACTCATCTAGGGGCCTGCCACCGCAAAAACGTCAAGAATATCCAGCTTGCAGCTGTCACATTTTCACCTGGGAGCCTGCCACCGAAAAAAAAAGTAAAGAAGGTTTAGTTTTCAACTGCCACACTCATCTGGGAGCCTGCCGCCGCAAAAACGTCAAGAAGAGGCAGCTTGCAGCTGTCAACATTTTCCTGGGAGCTGCCACCGCAAAAAAAGGTTAAAGATAAGATTAAAGAAGGTTTCGTTTTTAACATGCACGCCTCATCTGGGAGCCTGCACCGCAAAAACGTCAAGCATATATCAAGCTTTGCAGCTGTCACATTTTCGCTTGGAGCCTTGCCACCGACAAAAAAAAAGGCAAAGAAGGTTTAGTTTTTACCCGCCACGCTCATCTGGGAGCCTGCCACCGCAAAAACGTCAAGCATATCCAGCTTGCAGCTGTCACATTTTCGCTTGGGAACCTGCCACCGCAAAAGAAAGGTCAAGAAGGTTCAGCTGGGAGCCTGCCACCGCAAAAAAAATCAAGAATATCCAGCTTGCAGCTGTCACATTTTCACTTGGGAGCCTGCCACCGCAAAAAAAAAAGGTCAAGAAATTTCAGTTTGCAACTGTAACGCTCATCTGGGCGCCTGCCACCCGAAAAAGGGAACAAATGTGCAGCTTGCAAGTGTCGCATTCAGTGGGAGCCTGCCACCGCAAAAACGTAAAAAATATCCAGTTTGCAGCTGTCACATTTTCGCCTGGGGGCCTGCCACCGCCAAAAAAAAAAGTAAAGAAGGTTAGCTTTCAACTTTCAACTACCACAGTCATCTGGGAGTCTGCCACCACAAAAAATGAAAAAATGTGCAGCTTGCAAGTGTATCATCTGGGGGCCTGCCATCAAAAAAATGTCAAATCCAGATTGCAAAACAGAAGGTGGGATAGATTAGAACTTTTTTTTTCACACAAAGGAAGATTGATATGATTTTTAAAAAAACCTTATTCTATCCCACCTCGACAAAAGTTCATCTACCAGATTTCAGGAAACTGGGAATTTTTTGGTTTACTTCCAGGTGAGAATGCGACAGCTGCAAGTTGATTTTTCCTGTTATTTTTTTTCCGGTGGCAGGCTCCCAGGTGAAAATGTGACAGCTGCAAACTCGATATTATTGACGTTTTTGCGGTGGCAGGCTCCCAGGTGCGTGCGGCAGTTGAAAACTGAACCTTTTTAGATTTTTTTTTGCGGTGGCAGGCTCCCAGGTGAAAATGTGACAGCTGCAAACTGGATATTTTTGACGTTTTTGCGGTGGCAGGCTCCCAGGTGAGTGCGGCAGTTGAAAACTGAACCTTTTTAGATTTTTTTTTGCGGTGGCAGGCTCCCAGGTGAAAATGTGACAGCTGCAAACTGGATATTTTTGACGTTTTTGCGGTAGCAGGCTGCAAATATGTAGAATCCCAAATAAGGATCTTTATGCTCGCGTGCGTGCAGTCTACTTACCGCGAAACAACGAGTTACACCTTACTACAACGTCTCCCCGTCAAAAGCGTCGTAAACAACCAGCAAAACCGAAATCACATGGTTGCTTCCCTTGAAGCAAAACAAAGATGTCACATGTTGTGACTGCTTCTTACAAACAAAACAAACGAACTTACTCAAACTGATTTGTTTTGAGTTGGTTGGTTTGAAAAAAATTGTTCTCGTGGTGAATAAGCCATGAAACAAAAAAACGAATTCCGCTCATCCGGTGGTGACATTTCATGTCATGTTGAAAATGACGTAAATTACTTATTTTCAGACAAACCTATATTATATATATATATATAAGTTACCGGCTAAGACGCCAAGTCTAGAAGTCATCCTTCCAAGTTACGCGCAGAAAAAAACGCATGTGAAAATAAAACCAAAAATAACATGTGACATGCGGACATGTGAAAAACTGCCGTCGAAAAGTTGAAGCTGAAACACACTTGCACATTCAGTTTTCTTTTTCCTGTCAAAGCATGGGGAAAATCTTAAATTGTTCCAAGCTGGATCACACTGGCACGGTGACACAAAACCCACTTGAATCCAAACATTTCTTGAGAAAAAGAAATGAGTGACCCCGTTTGCATTACACATGTTAAATGACAAGCAACATTCATTGATCGTTGCACGTTTGTTTAAACTGACAGTTGGTGCATTCATGTTTGTGAATCAGCTCACAAGGTTGGAACATCTCCAACTGAACATTTGACATTTAAAATACAAGACGGAAACGCGATAGTTTCACGCCAGCTTCATGGATGATCGCTGTGCTCAAGCCGATCTAAGCGTCACGTGCTAGGTCCCAACAAAGAGCGGGAAATCAGACAGGGGGGCACACTCTGTTTCAGAAAGCCTGCCGGGTCTCCAAACCAAAGTCCAAATGGTCAAGCGCAACGCTTAACCTATCTATAAACCGCTATTGACAAGTCAACTGCAAACGTCCCCCAGCGTTTTGCGCGAGCCCGCGCAGGCGAAATGCACATGGCCATGTGATAAGAGGCATTTCGTGTGGAAATTTGCAGGGAAAATGCCGGACCCGTATTCCAAGGCAAGCATTTTGTGCGAGCCTGCGCAGTCAAAATGCACATGGACATGTCACAAGAAGCATTTTGTGTTATGTCACCCACACATTACTACCACAATTTCAGCGTTGATGCAAACGTCGGGCAAATAAGACAACATGTCGGTGAAAATGGGCCACTCTTCAATGGTATCTCCCTGCCAAGTGGCTGCAAAAGTAGCTGCACTGCTGGCCCGCGCATCTGATTGACACCGGCACACAAGGGCATCTTCAGCCCTCAAAAGATGAAGGTCGAAACTGCCCGAAATAAAAAATCATCATTTGCACAATCACCAATGATGTTTTGTTTTGTTCCACGTGAGAAGAGGAGGAAATAAGTAAATAAAGGGAAACGAGGACAAGCAAATGACCACATCAGAGTAGTGAGTCCGTGAACAGCAGACAAGCGTTACCGACCCGCTAAAACTTTACAACACTCAAAACTAGAAATGCTTCTGGAGGAAGTAAGCCAGGCCTCCGTTGTGATAGTGAATCCTGGTCGCTTAATGGGGCGGGATGTTCCTCGCAAAAAAGCAGCTTAAACATCGTCGCATTGCAGAACGTCAGTTACTCATCTAAACACTATGTCATACAACAGGTTGAACATCGAGCCTTCAACCACAGATGCTGCTGTTCATTGATGCAACCTTGAAAGTCATTAACACCTTTTGTCATGCGCACTAACCGGCGCTAAGGTGAAGAAAACCAAAGCTTTGCTGTTCCCCATCGGTGCGCACTAACTGGCGCCCCAGTGAAGAAACTACAATGTAGCCAAGGTTGAAAAGACTACACACTCGCCTGAGTTTGGCGTGCCATCAAAAAAAACAAGTCCTTTTTGCTCAATCGCCCAGCTTTGGCGATGAGTCTCTTCTGCTTTTTGCTTTCGCTTTTCAGCGTTTTGCTGACGTCTTTCAGCGAAGCTTTCAACTCCTGCCTTCTACGCTTAAGGTCGCCCAGCACGTCAGTCATAGTAGTAGAGATCACAGGCGCAGCCACGGAGGAGGTCACAGCTGCACCGTCAGCCATAGAGCCCATAGAGGTCGCAGCTGCCAAAACATGCGCGCCGTCAGCCATGGAGCCTATGGAGGTCACAGTGGGGTCACTACTGGCGCAACAGCAGGGTTTTTCGTCTCTACAAATTCAATCAGAGCCGTTTAACAGGCATGCACAGTTAGCCAGCGCAGCTGTTTCCACACTGAACAAATGCTGGTCAGGCACCAGCAAAACGGCTCCATGTTTTGAACTGTCTGACGGTCCTTTTTTCAGACCTCCGCAACGTTCTGTCATTGTATTGATAGGAAGAAAAAAGAATGGGTTTGTTGTTTCTGGGCTTCCCGTGATCAGTCTTGTCTGTGATCGGGTTGCCTGGAACAGCTTTCCCTGAGAAATTAATTGAAAGAGTTTTCAAGCAACAATATCAACCAAGTAATTGTTTTGCTTGATATTGCTGTGATCTTCAAAATGATCAGCGCAGGCAACAGGAGAAGCAAAAAGCACAAAATAACTTTCCGAACCGGTGTCTGCCAGAAGGTTTGGCAATTCAGGATGGAATACCGCTGAAAAATGGTGCTGGTGGTTTCCGCTAGATCAAGGCACATGGATGCCCCGCTTCGGGTTTCCTCTGGAGTGCGTGTGCCCTGCGTTGAGCAGTGCGGGAAAAAACGGCTTCAGAGCAAAGAGTTGTCGAAAGTTTCGAAATGGGGAGGAAGGATCGAACGGAACAGAAGTTAAAACGAACGAAGGGAAGCGCGAAAGACGTCAATGGTTCTGGAAGAGATTGCTTTGCAGAAGAGTTTAGCAAATGAATGGATGTTTTGTCAAAGAGAAAGTGCTCTGTCGAGATTTCATCATTTTTTTGCGATATCCGAGTTCCCGTTTTTAATGTGGCGTTTTGTTCGACAACGAGTGTTGAAGTTTGCGTTCGCTTGGAGCGCAGATTTTGCAAGCCGATATCGATGTGAATTGTGAATGCACTTCTATCAGGGACCTGTTAAGTTGGGCTTGCAGCTTTGTCGGATTTGCGGAATTGTCAGATGCTCAGATAAAAGTCAACTGGCTCTCGTATGCAGTGATGCATTTATTTTTTTATCCTCTGCAGCAGCTGAAGTTGTCTTTGCGCTATCTTGGACACATAAGTTGGAGAATATTGTTATACACTCGCATTCCATTGAACCTTCCGAACGAGGTCCTTGAGTCTGATTTTTTTCTTTTGACGCAATTCCTGAAGTGTCCGACTCTCAGATCGGTGCAAGTTGTCTACAGGATTGGTTATCTTCTGTTTTTTTTCAATTTTGACACATTTTGTTTTTTTATCCAGAGCTTAGGGTTTACCCTGAGAGAATCATGGCAGAAATTTGAGCAGCGCTCCCGCTGAGGGGGGCCGACCCCCATCGCGAAAAGGTTCTTTTACTTGGTGAGGTTGCTGGAAATTGATGCTGATCCGTTTTCTTGTTCGTGATCGGTCCGTCCGTGATCGGGTTATTGAAACCGAAGTTTGGCTCATTTCAGTTGGCTCATTTCAGTTGCCTTTTCGAAGCACTTACCGCCTCGACACCTCTATTGTTTCATTCTTCAATGGCATTGGTGCCTTTCATTGCTGATCATTCTCTCCAAGAAATGCTTTGGCAGTTGATGTTAGCAGATCGCAATCTGCATGTAGCAAACGAAGTCCTCAATACCTTACTCGAGATTGAAGAATACTTAGAAGATTGTGCTGCACCAGTTGCGCTAGCGACATTGAGGTCGACCATTACCTGCCATCGTCGAACCATTTATCAGTTAGCCATTTGGAAGCTTCAAAAGCTGATGGAATGCCAACGAGCTTTGAATGAGCACTTCCTGTGTTACCACCGTGCACCGCTTGTTGATCTTGAATTGTGAAAGTGAAGTCTTTCACAGCTTTGGGCTATGAAGAAATGTAGCCTATCCCTGGCTGCTGGCCAGCACGTAGTCGGATAGCCTTTTTTGTTTCCTGTTTTTTAGGGTTTAGCCTTAAGGAATCATTTCAAAAATTTGGGCAGCGCTCCCGCTCAGGGGGGCCGACCCCCATTGCCAATGGTGAGATGAGATTGTTTCCAAAAGGAATTTAGTGAATGAGTGTAATTTTGGTGAAATAGAAATTGGTCTGTCGGCAATGCATCAATTTTGCGATATCCGAGTTCCTTTTTTTTATAGCCCAAAGATTTGAAACTGAGGTTATAGCTCAAAGACTTGAAACCGAGGTTTCTGAATGTGGCGTTTTGCTCGACAACGAGTGTCGAAGTCTGCATTCGCCTCGAGCGCAGATTTCGCAAGTCGATGTCGATGCGAATTGTGAATGTAAATCAATGAGGTCCGTTTATTCGGAAAAGAAACCTTTTCGGCTACGGCCTGGTGGCTCTTCTGGCGCAAAGATTTGTTTCAGAGTAGTTAGCAGGCCCCAGTTGGGGAGGTAGGGAGGGTGGGCCAGGCTGCTCAAGCCAGCAGCTTGGAAAGAGACCGCTCAGGTCTCCGACGCAGGACGTTTGCGTCGACATGCATCAACGCTTTAATTTTGATATAACATGCCACAGGTTTTTTTTGTCATGCCTATTGGAGCCCTCGATCAGCCATTGTGTTCGGCCGATGCGCTCGGGTGAGACTTTTCCCAGCAGGCAGTTTCTGCGAGGATTTTCACTGTGAATCTTCAATGCGATCTCATCGTCCGTTTCATTTGAGTTGCTTGTGGGTCATTCTCAGGTCCTGTGGCTGGACAATCCTACTACAGTCCCTGTGTTTGACCCGAATATATTTGTTTCATGTTTCCTTCGATGGATGACTGGTGTGCTTCCATGTCTCCATCCTTGTGGCTTTTATTTTTATTATCAAGATGATGATTTTCCCAATGCATGTCGGAGATCGGGTGTGTCCGTGATCCCTTTTCCATTGCCAGGGAAACTTTTCTGTATTCTGCAGTTTTATTCGAATGCTCCAGTTGGAAGAAACATTGTTGTGCAAGCAATGTGCTCAGTGTGTTGTTTGCTTGTGACTTTGTTTTGTATCTGCTGTTCCAAATGTAGATAATTTCTGCATCTTTATCCTTCCTATAGTCTGAATATTTTGGCTCTTTGTGGCGCTGATCTGTGACTTGTGACGATGAACGGAGCGATCAATGATAATCTTGCAAAGGCACTCGGGCTCCTTTCATTTTTTTGGTTTTTTACGCTAGACCTGTGAGGATGCTATCAGGAAGAATTCAATCTTCTACATTGGAAACCAAAGGTTGCAGGAGAGTCCGATTCCCAGTTTATTTTTGAAAGCCGAGCTCATCGTTTTGTTTGTTTTATTTTTTTTTTGAGGTCAACAGATATCGTCGTCCCTCTTCGTGGTGTCCATTCCTGATTTGCACACAGTACACTGTTTCAGGCTCAGCTGAAATCATGCATTGGATTGTGAGTACATTTGTCATTTAGAGTTTGCCTCATGGAGGTCGAGCCGGACATGCAATGATCCTTGAGAGGGATGAGCGTTCAGAGGGATGGGTCGCCTAGGAAGGCATGTTGAACCCTGAGAATTTTGAATTCGAAAGGCTCCGAGCATGCCTTAAGTGTCCTGAAGTTGGAGCACCGGACAATGGTTCCTATCAAGGATGGTTAGTTAACAGAGCTGTAGATGGAGCCGAGCCAGACTGGGGCGCTGCAACCATGCGTTGTCTTTGTTGTTGGGAACGTTAATGAAACGTGTTATTGTTTTTTCTCTGCTTGTAAATGTTTTCTCCGTGATTGTGAAAACATATGATGCAAAGTAGTTTGCTGATGCAATGGCAATGATCTTTTTTTTTGTTTCGTGTCTCACGTCAGTGATCGGGAACACTCCGTGATCTGGAATGAAACAACGCTTCCGGTCATGCTTCAGCGCGAGTGTATTTGCTAAGTCAATGCACCACAATCCGACTCAGGGATCTTCCTCCGGGTGGCCAAATAGTGTGAATTATATTTCTGAGTTTCGAAATCGAATGAACAGCACTCTCTAGTATTCAAGTGATGCACTTCACGAGACCACATCACATGACATGATTACGTGTTATTCATTCTGGCTCCCCAGCTTCTATTAGCGACCTGTTAAGTTGGGCTTTGAGTTTTGTCGGAATTGCGGCATTGTCGGATTCTCAGATAAAAGTCAGCCGACTCTCGTATGCAGTGATTTATTTATTTTTTCATCCGCTTCAGCAGCTGAAGTCGTCTTTCCGCTGTCGTGGACATTGAAGTTGGAGTATATTGCTTATACACTCGCATTCCATGGAACCTTTCTGAACGAGGGCCTTGAGTCTGATTCTTCTCCTTTGACGCAATTGCTGAAGTGTCAGATTCTCAGAGAAGTGAGTTGTCTACAGGATTGGTTATCTTCCCCTTTTTTTTGCAGATTTTAGCACAACATTGTTCTTTTTATCCAGAGTTTAGGGTTTAGCCTTAGAGAATCATGCCAAAAATTTGGGCAGCGCTCCCGCTGAGGGGGGCCGACCCCCATCGCGAAAAGTTTCTTCTTCTTGTTGAGGTTGTTGCGACAATGAACGGCGCTATCGGCGATTTGATTGCACAGGCACTTGGTTTTCTTTATTTTATTTTATGAGCGATGAATTTTCGCCAGATCTGTCAGGAGTCTATTCTGCGCGAATCAGTCTTCTACATTGGAAACGAAAAATTGGTGAAGAGTCGGATCCCCAAGTTTTGTTTTTGAAAGCCGAGCTCATCGTTTTGTTTCTTTATTTGGTTTTTTTGAGGTCAGCAGATGTTTGAATATCGTCGTCCCTCTTCGTGGTGTCCATTCCTGATTTGCACACAGTGCACTGTTTCGGGCTCAGCTGAAATCATGCATTCGATTGTGAATACATTATTCATTTAGATTTTGCTTCATGGAGGTCAAGCTGGACACGCAATGATCATTGAGAGGGATGAGGGCTCCGACGGATGGATCGCCTATGAAGGCAGATGGAACCCTGAGAATTATGAATTCGACAGGCTGAGGGCATGTTTTAAGTGCCCTGAACGTGGAGCACTTGACAACGGCTCGTATCAAGAATGGTATGTTAATGCAGCTCCGATTGGAGCCGCCCCTAACTGGGGGACTTCGACCATGCGTTGCCTTTCCAAGTGGGAATGTGAATGATACGTGTTATGTTTGTTGGGTCTGGTTGCAAATGTTTCCTCCGTGATTGTGAAAGCATATGATCTAAAGTTTTTTTCTGATGCAATGATTTGTTTTTTGTTTCTCAGGTCAGTGATCGGGAACACTCCGTGATCTGGAATGAAACAACGCTTCGAATCATGCTTCAGCGTGAGTGTATTTGCTAAGTCAATGCACCACAGTCCGACGCACGGATCTTCCTCCAGGTGGCCAAATAATGCCAATTATATGTCAGAGTTTCCAGATGGGATGAACAGCATTCGCTAGTATTCAAGCGATGCACGTCACGATGCCACATCACATGACATGATTACGTGTTATTCATTCTGGCTCCCCAGCTTCTATTAGCGACCTGTTAATTTGGGCTTTGAGTTTTGTCGGAATTGCGGAAGTGTCGGATTCTCAGATAAAGGTCAGCCGACTCTCGTATGCAGTGATTTATTTATTTTTTCATCCGCTTCAGCAGCTGAAGTCGTCTTTGCGCTATCCTGGACATTGAAGTTGGAGTATATTGCTTATACACTCGCATTCCATGGAACCTTTCTGAACGAGGGCCTTGAGTCTGATTCTTCTCCTTTGACGCAATTGCTGAAGTGTCAGATTCTCAGAGAAGTGAGTTGTCTACAGGATTGGTTATCTTCTCCTTTTTTTGGCAGATTTTAGCACAACATTGTTCTTTTTATCCAGAGTTTAGGGTTTAGCCTTAGAGAATCATGCCAAAAATTTGGGCAGCGCTCCCGCTGAGGGGGGCCGACCCCCATCGCGAAAAGTTTCTTTTAGTTGTTGAGGTTGTTGTGAGAATGAACGGTGCGATCAGCGATTTTATTGCAGAGGCACTTGGTTTTCTTTATTTTATTTTAGCAGCGATGAATTTTCGGCAGATCTGTCAGGAGTCTATCCTTCGAGATTCAGTGTTCTACATTGGAAACGAAAAATTGGTGAAGAGTCCGATCCCCAAGTTTTGTTTTTGAAGGCCGAGCTTATCGTTTTGTCTTTTTATTTTGCTTTTTTGAGGTCAGCAGATGTTTGAATATCGTCGTCCCGCTTCGTGGTGTCCATTCCTGATTTGCACACAGTGCACTGTTTCAGGCGCAGCTGAACTCATGCATTCGATTGTGAACACATTTTTCATTTAGTTTTTGCTTCATGGAGGTCGAGCTGGACACGCAATGATCATTGAGAGGGATGAGGGTTCCGACGGATGGATCGCCTATGAAGGCAAGTGGAACCCTGAGACTTTTGAATTCGAAAGGTTGAGAGCATGCTTTAAGTGCCCGGACCGTGGAGCACTGGATAACGGCTCCTATCAAGGATGGTTTGTTAACGGAGCTCGAAGTGGAGCAGACCCCGATTGGGGCACTTCGACAATGCGTTGTCTTTCCAAGTGGGAACGTGAATGATACGTGTTATTTTTGTTGTCTCTGGTTGCAAATGTTTCCTCCGTGATTGTGAAAGCAGATGATCTAAAGTTTTTTGCTGCTGCAATGATTTGTTTCTTTTTTCGTTTCTCAGGTCAGTGATCGGGAACACTCCGTGATCTGGAATGAAACAACGCTTCGAATTATGCTTCAGCGTGAGTGCATTTGCTAAGTCAATGCACCACAGTCCGACTCACGGATCTTCCTCCAGGTGGCCAAATAATGCCAATTATATGTCAGAGTTTCCAGATGGGATGAACAGCATTCGCTAGTATTCAAGCGATGCACGTCACGATGCCACATCACATGACATGATTACGTGTTATTCATTCTGGCTCCCCAGCTTCTATTAGCGACCTGTTAATTTGGGCTTTGAGTTTTGTCGGAATTGCGCAAGTGTCGGATTCTCAGATAAAGGTCAGCCGACTCTCGTATGCAGTGATTTATTTATTTTTTCATCCCTTTCAGCAGCTGAAGTCGTCTTTGCGCTATCCTGGACATGAAGTTGGAGTATATTGCTTATACACTCGCATTCCATGGAACCTTTCTGAACGAGGGCCTTGAGTTTGATTCTTCTGCTTCAACGCCATTCCTGAAGTGTCAGATTCTCAGATAAGTGCAAATTGTCTACAGGATTGGTTATCTTCTTCTTTTTTATGCAGATTTTGGCACAACATAGTTCTTTTTATCCAGAGTTTAGGGTTTAGCCTCAGAGAATCACGCCGGAAATTTGGGCAGCGCTCCCGCTGAGGGGGGCCGACCCCCATCGCAAAAAGTTTCTTTTACTTGGTGAGGTTGCTGGAAGTTGAGTCTGATGCGATTTCTTGTTCGTGATCGGTCTGTCCGTGATCGGGTTATTGAAACAGAAGTTTTATTGCTTGATCCAGGCTCTAATGTTTGATTTGTCTAGAGTATAGACAGATCAAACAGTAGAGCCTTGGTGGAACCAAATTGGGTGGTACCATCAAGGAGGTTGGGTGGTTGGGGAGACCCATGTTGGGTTTTCATTGCAAGGACATATTGTTCTTGATTCTGCGTCGCCTCGACGGTCTGCCCGGTCGAGCCCTGGCTCTGCCCGAATGGGTTCGGCCGCGTCTCACGGGTGGATCCGAGGTACGTGTGCCATGCGCAGAGCCATTCCTTACATCCTATGTTCAGCATCAGTTTTAACATCATGCATAAACGCGTCTTCTGGATCAGTTTGAGCATCATGCATCTGAAGGCGCTCGTGTGTTCTTCAGATCCATGGAATTCAACCTGACTGAGAAGCTGAGTTTAAGTATAGTGATGCGTGTGCTTCCAATGCCTATCAGTGTTATGAAGAAAATGTTTGCGGAATCTCCCGTGCAACCTTGCTTGGCACTCCTTTTCTGTTGTCATGAGGTCGGATGTTGGTGGAATATGCACTGTTGAAAGAAATTCTTATGATTTTGCTTGCTTGTGCTCAAGAGGAGAGAGTGTTCATCTTCGAAATCTATAGGTCGAGCGAGTTTCCCAACATTTTATCAGCTGTTCCACTCCAATAATTTTGTCTTGCTTTGTTTTTACGATTAGCAAGCAAAATACATTTTCAGCTCCTGTCCTGGCAATGGATGGAAACACTGTTGGTGGGAATAGCCTTTGTGCCAATTGTGGTTGGCGATGGAACAAATGTATTGCCACAAGAGAGGAGTTCAAGAAAGTTCTTTTCATGAACTGGGTGAAACAATATGACCGACCTTTGTGTTGGCTTTGTGCCCAAGTTTGCCCTTTTTTTACAAGATGGACAAAAGGATCCGAACGGATTGATCCGAGACTTTGAGTCTTCCTGGGCAACGGCCCGACAATATCGAAGGCTAAAGATGCTGCCACCATGTGACCCTCTTTTTAGCCTAGAGGCGGAGCGAGATTCTGTGTCTCCTGAGATTTGGCGTGATCCCTTGAGAAATGAAAGAACAACATCGACTTCTAACATCTTTGCAGGTATGATCGCAGAAGCTCAGAGGTTGAGGTGTGACATGATGTCACTGAGGACCAGGCTCGATCAAATTTGCCTTGAGTATGGTCGACAGATTTTGTCAAAAAAGAATGAAGAATGTGTTTTCACAAATGAAGAAGCAAGTAATGCAGCATCTTCTTCGGACCGAGGGCAGAATCGTTGGTCAACGCAACAAGATCGACAATCAAGAAGCGGCAATTTCCCGTTGCATCCGCTGCCAACAGTGCATGAATCTGAAAATAGATCGAATGACCGGAACATGTCACATGAATCTGGAAGCTGGACCGAAGACAGTTCTTGGAGAGATTCATCGTCATGGCGGCAAAACAACCGATGGCAATCCTGGAATTCAAACGGAGGTTACTCCTCCCAGGATACTTGGGATGAAACTGAAGGTGGGGGATCATGGAACCGTTCCTATGAAAGGCCACACTATGTTGAAACTTTGCAGATCTCGAATAATAGCAATGCGAGACAGGCACGACCTCCTCGTGTAGTTTGGGATCCTCCTCCTGCCAATTCTGGTCGTTGATGGCAGAAGGCTGTTCATGTTCAAATGCAAAACTTCAAAAGATTCATTGCTTGCATGGACACAATTTGTGTCTTTTTCTTTTTAACCACAAGAGGTTCGGTCCGAGCAGAATGGAATGTCCGTGATCGGGTAAGTTCGTGATCGGCAGATTTTCCCAGTGAATGCAGACTTGAAATCATCATCACGTTTCAGTTAAGCTGTACTGTGAATGGTGGAGAATTCAGTGAATGTGAAAAAGTGAATTCTGTGCATCTGTGTCAAAAGAGGGGAGGTTCAGAATGTTGATGTGCTTTTAACATTGGAGTTGATACGTATATTTTCTTCTTAATAGTTGAAGCTTTATCAAAATGTTTTGTATAGATTTTTCTGAATTAAGTTGAAACGATGATGCCGTTTCCATATGATGCATAAGCTTCCTCTGATCATTTTGCTCGCTAACATTATGGCTCCAGATTTTTCACAGAAAACGTTATCCGCGAGGGTAATCTTTATTCTTTTTGATGGACGTGCGTGTTTGGTCCATTTTCTCTGGCGAATTATTGACCAGAATTGCTTTGGAAGCTGGCCCTGGTGTTACTGGAGCAGACATCAAAAAAATACTCTCTGACCAGCTGGGAATCAATAGGTTCAGACAAGTGTTGTATTCGAAGGATGGAACACAGATTCTAAATGGAGAAGTCTTAAACCAAATTGAGCATGATGTGCATTTGCTGGTCAAAGGAACCGGGCACGTTTTGTGCAACGAGTCCCAGCGAAGTCAAATGGTTGAAGCTTGTTCGGCTAATAAACTGCAGATCCTGGAACTGCTATTGTACGAGCATCTTGATCCAAACACTACAGACGCATATGGCAGAACCCTACTAGAATTGGCAGCTGGCGGAGATCATCTGGACGTAGGCAATCTTTTATTGGAGGCTGGTGCTGAAGCAGAGACAAAATCAGCCATAAGCACTCCTCTTTTGACAGCCACCAGAATGGGCAACACCGAATTCGTGAACCTTCTGTTGCATGCTAATGCAAATCCTAATCGTTGCTACTGTGTTCGACCTGGATTTCAAAAATGTTGGACACCTTTGATTTGTGCTGTTCGCCACGACGTGGATTACGATTACAGACATGCAACTATCGTTCCCATGCTCATTAAAGCGGGAGCAGACGTGAACTACAGCTGTGATAGCATGCCACCCTTGGTTGCTGCAGTCGAGCAGTCGAGTTATCACATCATGTGGCACCTGCTTCAAGCTCAGGCAAATCCGAATGTCACGAATCGCAATTTGAAGCCAGTTTTGCATATTGCAGTCACAAGAAACGATCCTACTGCTGTGGAAATGTTGCTTCAGAACTCTGCTGATATAGAATTGAGAGATGCTCAGAATCGATCAGCCGAGCAGCTTGCAGCCAGTGCTGCTTTGAGAGAAATGCAAGGAATGCTCTCGTAGACATTTGCGGCAACATCATTAGGAATGAAATCATTCCGTACAGAAGAAAATTGCTCAAGCTTCAGTGGAAAAACAAAACTCTTTCTGAGGACGATGAACGCATTTCGTTGCTGAATGATAAGTTAACAATTTCTGTTTCACAATGCTTGTTGTTGTTTCATTGGAATTTGCTTGTTTCGGGTCAAGTCAGCTCTACAAGCTGTGCCTAAGGATCAGACAGATAGACATAATGCATAGGCAGATCAATTTCATATTTTTCAGTGTATTATGAACCCAAAGGGATCAGAGCTTTATCAAATAGAAATGGAAAAACATGTATCAAGGTCAGCTGTTGTAGAAACCTTTCTATCAGCTATGGTTAGAACCAATGCGCAATGTTAGACAATATATCTCATTCAAGGTATTTTTCTCATTCTGTGGCAATGTCGTGGCAGAGTCCGTGATCGGGTGTGTTCGTGATCGGAGCATGAATCTGTCAACAGCAGATGGAGGCCAATGCGCTAATTGTCGTTGGACATGGGAAATACCACTTTATACCAAAAGGGAGTACGATGGTACAGATTTCTTCGTTTGGCACAAATATCGAGACAGGTACTTGTGCTATCTGTGCGCGCAGTCATGCCCAGATTTGCACGAGAAAAATCCAAAGAGTTTGCCTTACACCAGTATCAAGAATGTCATGAGTACCGCAGGAACCACATGAAGCCACCGCCTGACCAAAATGGAGATCCTTGGGGATTGGATGAAACAGCTTCAGTGGCAAATGTTTCAGATTCGAATGCTTTGCAAACTGGAATTGCACAATTGGAGAGTTGTTCTGAGTGAGCTACAGTCAGAGCTTTCTGCTCTCTCTGAAAAGTTAGAAAACTTCAAACAAACAATCAGGCTGACGAGCGCCACTCAAATTTAATTTCCTGACTCTTTCACAGAGTAATCCACTTAATGTGGTGCTTGGGACTGTGCATGCTATTCTTGGTGCGTCTGTTGATTTTCACCAAGGGTCATATGCAGATAAGAGCAATTTGCAGATACTGGTCTGTACTGTCAAAAAAACAGATGCTAGCCACGTCATTGCTTTACATCGTCGTTGTCAATTTAGGATTATCATCTCTTAAATGTGATTTGCATTCAGTTTTTTCTCTATGGCAATTTTGTTTTGAACATCTCCAAGTGTTTGATTTTTGTTTTCCTAGATAGGTCGAATCATAAGGCACGAGACATTGGTCATGATGGAAACATCAAGCGGCAATCGCATTTGAATTCGCAGTCTCGGCTCGAGTTTGCCATTTGTGTTTGAGCTTTTGAAATGCTCATTCGTGGTTACAAGAGAACTTTTCGTGACTTCAGTACTGCAGAGAACAAGGCGAGGAAAAGACGCGATTGCAGTGCTTCGTCTAACCACATGGATGATATCAATTCGGATGACAATCGTTCAGAGGAAGATTGGAAATCAGACAATCCCGAAGAAGATTTGCAGCAAATCAGTGCCAAACACTACATGACAGACGAACTTGCTTCCAGATGGTACAGAATGATGTTGAAGACAGTCGAGCTTCTGACAGATGATTGTCTTGCAGTTCTGCCTTCTTACTTTGGAGGACCCAGACAAGCTCGTTTATCTCGTGAGATCGACATCTGTGGTTCAGAAGCTGCAAGATTTGAGCTCCGACATTGTCGACATGTGCAACGATAAATTACTTTCAAAAAAACAGTCTGAGGCATTGACTGAAAGAATCCGCAAAAAACGCAAACTTCTGAAAGGCCTGCTGTTCTTGGACTCGCTTCTATTTTTGGAAAGTACATTCGAAGGAGTTTTTCTGTCATGTTTTAGCTCTCCGAGTACACCGAGGTCTTCTATACGCAATTATATGAAGCGTTTCAGCATGAATTTAAACACCTTGCAGACTTTATTGGAAAACGGCTGTCTCCTTGAGAGTGAGATCGTGCAGCGTGGATGGCTCGTTCTCAATTTCGATGCAATGCCGGATGAGGTGTTTGCAGAGATGATCGAAAATAAACAACGGGAGCCCACTTATGTTGCTCTCAAAGATATGTTTAGAATACATTTTCTGGGTGTTCCTCTATTAGCTGCAGAGGCAGGGCACGATGTGTGTCTACGCTTCAATTTCATTCCCAACGCATTACAAGAAGTTGTGAAGCAAGCCAAAGAGCGCGGTTCGCACACTCCAGAAAGGCGTGTATATTCTTGGTTGCTCCAATTAATTGATTTCGAGAACGAGAGAAAGAGCAGGATTCGAGTGCATGATGAAGAATTAAAAATTTCAATTTGGGGATTTCCATATGACAATTCAATGGCTCACAAGAACCGTATGGCATTGGACAACTACTAAATAGTGGCTGTCTTTTGTTCGCGTTTTTAGAACACGACTGCCTGACAAAACAAAGAGCCCTGCTGTTTTATCAGTCATGATGTTTACTTGTTGTCACAGCACCATTTACATATTCACCTGTCGTTTACATTTTATGTCAAGCTGTGCTAGTCACATTGTCAAAATCGACAAGGGAAACGATGAGAAACAACAATGCAGACACCTACTGCTGATTCCTGCGCTGTCAGTTGATCCGTGATCGGGATCGTTCGTGATCGGGTAGTAAACTGACTTTGCTATGATTAATTGAGTTTAGTGGCTTGTGCATAAATCTATTGAACAATTTCATTAGCATTTGCTTTAGCTTGTTTGCTAACCTCTCTCGAAATGGCAATGCCTCTCGCTTGGCCTGAAATTGCTCATACAGCAGAAGATGTGCTGCAGTTCTGCAAGATGACTGGCAGAGGAAGTAACTACACTCAGATTGATGATCTGTCACGGAATTTGGAAAAGGGGTCTACAACACACTCTTGTTTGTTCCAGATGAGCAGCTCAAGTCCGACAGACATCTTGAACGAGATTCCGATGCTTGGCCAACAAGTTTTTGACATGAAGCTGGACGAAGAGAGAAAAGTCAACCCTCACAATCCTGCGAAAACTGTGCAGATCAGCAACAACAGGGTGGTGTATTATGAAAGTGCCTCCATAAACAGAGGATCGTGTCAATGTATATTTTCCTTTGGAGGCGAGAACAAGCAGGAAAGAGTTCGTACTACCTATGCTGCACGACATTCGATGCAGGGATTGGCCATACAGCAGTTCTTTGAAAAACATTTCCTTCAAGACAATGCGTCTTCTTGGTATAGCCGATCTGGAAGTTTCTCGACAGTAATTTGGGTCTATTTGCTTATGTATGTATAATGTTTCTTGTTATTCTTATTTTTCAAGACAAAGGCATCATTATAATTTAATCTTTTGGTCCGGCTGAGGTTTTCATTTGCTGATCAACCGCTACACGTACAACAAGAATCATGGAATCTCTTTTCACGATGACATTAAAGAAGGATATGATGTGGACAAAGATCCCATTACTTCTTTCTCCTGCCGACTCGGGTCTTTGCTGGTTATCATCTCCAGCAGAGCACCAGAGAAACAAGAGAAGACCGAGGGCAAACGTGCGTTTGTTGTGTATCAGCCTCCGGGAACAATTCTTGTGATGGGCGGCAAGTTTCAGAGAGCTTACAAACATGGTGTACCAAGTTTTCAGGAGATCAAAGAGCTTCTTGCTTGTGCAGACGACTTGACTACTTGGGACGGTGTGAAACTAAAATTGGAGTGGTTTTCGAATTCGAAAGACTTGATGCGACAGGAAGTTGGACGTATTGAGTCCTTCAATCTGGTCAACGAGCAAGACGCACGTTGGAACGTCACAATGCGATGGGTGAGAAATCATTCACAGCCTTTCTGTCCTCTAAATCCCCGACTCTTGGCAAATATCAGTCGACTGGATGAAGAAAATCATCAGCGGAGGAATCAGCTGAAGCAGCTGAAACTGTTGAACCCGGTATTGCAGAAAAAAACTGCAGAGCCAAAGGCAAAGGCCGCTAGCCCGGCATTTGCTTGGAACCCGCCCGGAGGAAACAGAGCTCGTCCAAGCAAAAGCGGAACACAGGATGTGAATCCGGGGAGGGAAACCGAGGAGAAAGAATCGGAGAAAGATTCAGAAAAGGAATTAAATGAGATATTTGACTTCGTTTCTATTATTTCTGATGCCCTGGAGCTGCAGATATTATCAGACGATCAGATGATTGGCATGGCATTGTGTGGCAGCCAGCAAATTCGCAAACATCGTTTCTCCACATTTCAGAAACAGTACAATCTTGGTTACAATTTGTACAACAAGATTTCGGCAGCGAATATGAAAGTGAAAGAGGATTTAGACCCGTTACTCGAGGCTGTAGATCGGAAACTGAGGAGATTGAAAAACTTGCAGATGCTTATTGAGCTTTTGTGGTTGGACAGCGAAGGTCAGGGCAATTTCATGAGCTGTACTACTCTGAACCAGCAGCACGAGTTCAACAAGTCAAATGATCATCTGAATCGGGTTGTGATGTCCTTCTTTGACTTGAACGAATGCTTGCCTGTGGACGGCTTTTTGAGCTGGGATCACATGATTGATGAAGGATGGCTGATGTTCAATTTCGACACTTTACAGGACAATCGAAAACCCAAAGCGGAGGTAACAAAATCGAAGAAAGGTTCACCGGTCGTAGCTGATGTCACAATGACAGGGATCGTCAAAGTGAGCCAATTTGACATCCTGTATATCAAGAGAGAAAATATTTTGCCACAGCAATTCCCTTTGCGAGTGACATTTCTTGCTGATGCATCAAAGAATGTTGCTGCAAAGTGCAAGGACAAGCAATCTTTGAGCAGTCAGGAACAATTGAAACTGTGGATGCAACAGCTGATGAACTTCGTCGCGGAATTGGAGGAAGAAAAAGGTTTCAGTCCACTTTTAGATCGAAAAGGATTCATGAAAACCTGCAAAATCGTACTGTGGACACTTCCTCTCTCTGACGCTCTGGAATATAAGAATAAGAAGCAAAAGAAAGCTTCGAATACTCGCGGTTGAGGTCATAAAATGCCTACAAAGCCCAAAGACGTATTGTCTCACCGAATCAATCGTGATCTCTCCGAGAAAAATGCGCCTGGATTGTTGCGATTTGTGGTATATGAAATACGGCATTGTCTGGAAATAGTGTTGTCCTATGGCAACTAGATAGATATTATACTCAACTTGTCTCGTCTAAAATGTTTATATGTTTTTTCCACTGCAGCCTTTTCGAGTTTCATTCTTCTGAGAGTACTTCTGCCATGTCCGTTCAAGATCAAGCTTCCAAGAAGGAGGAGTTTTGAAGCTGTTTTTGGCTTCAAGAATGGTTCTGATTCGTGTAATTTATTCTGGTCACCCAATAGTATTGCGTGAGGGGCAATGCGGAGTGAAACAAACAAAGAGAGGAAAAGGGAAGGAGAGAAGGGGCGGACACAGAAGGGGTAAAAGTATCCCTGCTGGTCCACTCGGGAGTCTCAAGTGCGACCCGCCGAAAGGCAACGGGCGCCGACCAAAAAAAAAGACACAGAAGGGGTAAAAGTGCTATTGGGATGCGAACAGGGGTGAGCGGGGGGTCATGTCATACCTCTCGTGAAATGTTCCAAATGATGCTTTTTATCTGATGTAATGGTGTCGTGCCATTCATTGGTGAGCCCAAACGAAACTGGGTTCACTCCTTGCTGAGCAATAGCGCGCTGCAGAAGCGCACGGATCGCCCTTTGATGTTCGTTCAGGTCTTCCGGAGGAACCCTCCTGCGGACTTTCCTGTCTGGGAAGTTTCGTTCCCGCAGGTTGGTTTGCAAGGCATGTCCTGATAAACTGCAGATTGCTGGAATAAGACGTGCTCAGAAAATCTGTGGAGATGCACTGTCCACTCAGCAAACATATGGCTGTGCGACAGTTGATTCCTGAGTCGCGCTTCCGTTTGATGGAGGCTCCCATTGGTATGCCACAATCGCAAAGGACTGTAGTTGGAAGGCCAATCAAGTGGGCACAGTGTGGCTGTTTCTTTCCACTTTTCGGGTGTGAGCCCTGCTTGAGAGGGAATGATAACCTCCAGAGTAGTGCGATTCGGTCCCAGTGGTTGGAGACCTCGCATCATGTATGGTTCAACGAGCCGTGTTGTATATCCATGGATGAGCTCCTGGAAACATCCAGCCATTTGAAAGTCTTCGTCCAAACCAAGGCGAAAACCAGGCATGTTGCCAGTATTGCGTCGATGCGGCCGATCTGACCACTCGGCGCTCGACTCCGGTTCACCTCAGGGCTCTCGCGGGCCGAGCCAATGAGTTCCGACAGGATGGGCCGAAACCAATACGTGGCATACAGCAAACATTCAGTTTCTAGAGTCACCATGGATTCAGCCAATCTCATCAACGAGCTCATCGCCTGGGCGAGCTTCTCTGCTAAGCGGATTGTGAGAGACCTTGCCACCTGCAGGAGGACATCCTCCACGCTGGCAATTTGCCCGCGCAACCAAAGTTCACAGGCCACACTCAGCAAGATGCGCGCAAACTTTTCTTGGATGGCCGTCAAAGACAACGTCAATCTTGCCTGTAGCCATAACGGTGGGAGAACTCCAAGGTTCTCTGGTATGCAAAAAAGGGTTTCCGTTGGGTTGGATATTAGAAATCAGGATTGCTAGCTTGTCAGCTGCACTCACGATCTCATCTTCAGAGGGATCTTCAGCTGCTTCAGGTATGGGTGGACACCATGCAACTGTAGGGTCTTCTGGATCACTCTCGCCATCGGTGGAGGCTGCTTCCTCATCCGCGGAGGGGTCATTCACTGTGTCTCCTGCACCCTCGGGGCTTGCGAGTTTCATAGACCCTGGATCAATCTGGCGATCCAATGTGTCCAAGAGGTCTGGTTGCAACCGATGGGCATCAAAATAATGGATACCCGGGATTACGAGTTGCCGATCCTGTATGCCCATGTGAAAAAAGACCTTGTGGCCTCGATTATGGAAATATACACTCCCGTGCATACAGTGAGCATGTGCTACGTTTCCTGCATGTAACTGGCATGGTGGCCATGATTTGATGTTTTTGACAATACGGTTGGACAGAACTCTGGGAATGATGCAGAACGATGTGGAGACATCTAAATTTGGATACAGAAGCATGGAGATTTGGCTATTTTTGGGTGATGGTGTTTGACATCAACTTTTTGGAGAAGGACTTCGTTTTCTGTGAAATTCATTTGCACTTGATGCAATCTGGACAGCAAATGAATTTGGAATGAGTTTTTGGTGCGAACGTTTTGAGGTGAAGTTTGACGTCGTTTTTCAACTCCATGTGCATGACGTTTTCCAACAATCTCAACAGAGTGTTTTCTCAACTGGACTGCATTTTCGTTTCTGGAAGTTGCCAAATGTTTTTGACAACGTTTTTGGTGTTTTTGGAATTTGACAAGAAGATGCGAGTGAACAAAGGTGTTTGTGGAACAACATGGTGAATTCGAACAAGTCGAATTCACCGCCTTTGAGTGAGAAGAAGTTTGTGAAGACCGTTTTATTCTGAAGTTGTTTTTGCATGCCGCCGCTGCCTTTTACAACAGAGCAGACCAGCCAAGACAAGAGAAGTCAAACATGCATGCTGCATGTGCAAGACATAGCTGGATAGACAGCTCGCTTTTTGTGTTTTCCTGTGTGGAAAAGGGAATTGAGTTTTGCAGTGACAGCCGTCGTGTTTTGGGTTTTAACTTGTTAAACGCTCGACGCGGAGTTAAGCCGACCCTTGCGACGTTAGGAGCGCGACTAGTGGTTGTAATTAGGTCCTGTTGGATTTTCGCATGGTAGCGGAGCGGTTGTGCTCCACGCGTAGTGTAAGTAGACGCGATGATGCCAGGAAGTAACCAGGGACAAGGACCTAATGGCCAAGGAAGTGCGCTAGGAATGAACTCACTGCATGTAGGACCAGTAGGGTCGCCAACGATGAACAGAATGGAAGGAGGAGGTGAGCAGGGCGTAGAAAGAAACACAGGTGTTGCAGGTAATTCGCCAACAGGTGCCGCGATGCAAGCGAATGCAGCGGTAGGTAACGCGATGACAACACCGGCCCCGAGCTTAGTTGGAGCAGGGAGCTTAGTTGGAACTGCTGGACACATACTTCCTCAGACACAGAATACGTTTGGCATGTATGGACCCATGAGGGGAGGTTTAATGGACCCCAGAAATTATGGGTTGAACCAGTCTTTTCTTGGATGTCAAGGTCATGGATGTAGTGGTTGTACTGCATGTCAAGGGTATCCAGGTCAGGGTGTGCATGGACAAGGTCTGTTAGGACAAGGTCAGTTCGGACAAGGTCAAGGAGGACAAGGTCTGACAGGACAAGGTCAGGTAGGACAAGGTCTGCACGGACAAGGGATGCCAGGACAAGGTTGCATGGGAACTGCAGGTCAAAGTGCCCAAGCTAGCACAGGTAGAAGTCAGGAACCAGGACAGGGGAGTGCATGTTATGGAATGCCATGGATGTCAGGTCATTGCGGTGGTGCCCCAGGTCAAGGAGGACAAGGTCAGGTAGGACAAGGTCAAACTGGAGGCATGTGCATGGGACCGGACATTGGCGGAGTAACACCCCAGAATCAAAGGTTGCAAGATGTGCTGAGGCTGATGGGAGGTTTGGAACCGATGCAGTTAATGCAAGTCAGGCAGGTGATAGGTGAACAGGTTGGCCAGGCTAGAGGTGTACCTGAGATGTTTGGACAAAGGGCCACAAGTGGGTTTCCTCAAAGTATGGATCCAATGCACGTACCAGGAACATCCGGGGAATACGTAGGTGACGTATTTGCTAAAAGTGAGAAATGGTTGGGAACGCCTCCAACACCGGATTGTGCAAAGTGGACCAGTAGAGAAGCAGAAATCCTAGGGTGGCAAGCTTACATCTATGATTTAACAGCCTGGGCGATGCAAGCCAGCCTTGAGTTCGGAAGTGAAATCGAGCATGCCTGTAGATGGCCAGATCCGTTGCACTGGAATCAATTAGCTGTGCCGCAACGTGCAAGAAGCAGAAGGTTGCTTGCTATTTTGAGAAGTGCGTTTGGAAATCACCCGAGAACTTTGACGTTGATCAATGCATTCAGTGAAGGAATCAACTTGTGCAATGCGGATGTGGGTGTGAATGCAGAGTTGCAAGCTTCGAATGGCTTTGAGCTGGTGAGACAGCTGACCCTGGAGTACAGTATCAGGACGAGGAGTGAGGCACTTAGTTTCAGAACGGCACTGGCAGGGAAGTCTTTTGCACTGCATGGAAACGAAACGAGTGCAAGTACGATTGTGACAGATACAATCAGGAAGATAGACTTTGAAATGGCCAGGTATTCTAAGTTGCTGGGAACACTGTCAAGTAGAATTGATGCCACAGGGTTGCATGTAGCCGAAGCTGACTTGGTAGCTGTTTTGCTACGTAGTTTGCCTGAAGCAGTCAGGACGTTTTGTTTGCATCACACTGGAGGTGAGTCGTACCAAGCTTTTAGGGCCACAGCACTGAGATGGGAACAGCAGCAACGTGCTTTCGCTGAGTTCCACCCCAAAAAGAATCTATACCAGGTCACCCAGGTGGAAGGTTCAGATGAATCCACTGTGCAATACGATATGTCTGCAAGTGATGGTGATGGAAACTGGAATTTAGATGCAGTAGGGGGTGTGCGATGTGGTACCTGTGGAAGTAGGAGACACAGTTCAAATGCATGTGATGTTGATTTGTAACTGAAGTGTTTCAAATGCCAGAAATTTGGCCACATTTCTGCAAATTGCCCAGAGAGAAAGAAAGGAAAAGGAGTAATTAAGGGCAAAGGCAAGCAGAAAGGAAAGAAAGGCAAAGGCAAAGGTAAAGGTTTTGGCAAGAAAGGAAAAATGAACGAAGTAGGATACGATGAAGAATGGGACAGTGCGGACATGTGGTGGCATGACGATGGTTCTTGGTGGGAGGACCAGTCATGGTATGAAACTGCACAGGTCTGGAATGACAGTTGGAATGAATCTTGGGATTGCACGTGGCAAGAAGGACCTAGTGCAAGTGCAGGTGGAACAACTCAAGGTGTCCAATCCTTAGTGCTGAGTCCCTTGATTTCTGAGATGTTTTCAGGTTTCTCGACAAGTTTGACACTTGAAACTGAAATTTCAGACGTTTTTGACGATGTTTGCAGTCATTTTTCAACCGATGAAACTGTTTTTCATGTCTCAGTTGCAGGTTTGCAGTGTTTAGAGTCGAATCGACTTTTCTGCACGTGTCAAAACTGCATGACTATTAGTGATGATTTTGGAGCGAACATGGAGTGCTGCCAGCTTCGAAACGTGAGACTGAAACTCTTTTTCAACAGGTTGCCGCCAGCATGTTTTATTTCTGAACCTGAGTTTTTCATCTGTGGAGAATTCGTTCCATTTTCAGACAGTGAATCTGCATGTTCAGTTGTCATGGACACCATGTTTGGAGACGAGTTTGATGACAGTGACAGTGAAACTGAAACGGAAACAGAAACATGTCAACTTTGGAATTTGAATTTTGGATGGTTGCATGAAACAACACCACAGGTCGATTCCAATTTGCTGTGTGGCATGTTTTCAGCAGGAAACACCGACCTTTCAGGGACCACTGACAGTTCAGGGACGTTGCATGGAGCCCTACATCGTCCGGTGGCCTTTGATCATGGTTTGCAAGGTGTAGAGGTAGAAGGTGATGCTGAGGTTTCCCAAGACTTGATTTCTTCAAACTGTCATCGAATTCAGTTGCAAACAGTAGGAATGTCAACCTTTTTGAACGTGCAAGATACTGTTTCTCATGAGTTTGAACTGCATAGATACTCACCTGTTTTGCATCCATTGCTTTCGGAAATCATGATGGGTGATGAGAGCCAGCACTGGTGGTTACTGGACTCCGGTGCGGCTGCAACTGTTATGGCCACTGCGTCAAGAGAGACGTATGGTGCATGGGTTGTTAATTCACAAAGTGACCGCTTCCGAGCGGCAAATGGCAGTAAGGTGAACATAGATGGATCAACTACTGTTTCTGTTCGGGTTGGATTCAAAAAGAAAAATGATAATTTGGGAAGATTCCCAGTGTACCGACAGGCAAAGTTGAAGTGCTTGGTTGGTGGCATCAGCCACAACATCATTTCAACCAACACTCTCTGTGAGTGCGGATGGGAATTCAATCAGAATCCAGAAGGTGCCGAGGTTACTCATCTTGCGTCAGGTCTGAGACTTGACAACATTTGCAACTTTGGTGGATGTCCATGGGTTAAACTTGACCCTGCATGGATGTACCGTGATTCTGATGGATCTGCACGGCATGATGATGAATTCATCATGTCAGAGGGTTTGCATGCGGTGCATGGGAATTTGAATCCATTGAGCAGAGCGGCAGAAGCTGCGCTTGAAGCCCATAGGTTGCAGGGACATGTGCCTTATGATCCAAGGTGCACAATATGTGCACGAGGAAAATCGACCTTTCAACATCGACGCCGTCGCGAAGGCGCGCTTGAGACTGAGGTACAAGCCGACTTTGGCTTTCTAACCACTCGTGGAGAATTGGTTGAGGACGAAGCAGACGGAACTATCAAGATTTTGGTTTTAACGGAATTGTCTACAAACTGTGTGGGCTATGTTGTTGTGGGACCAGAAGCAAGATCGGTGAAAGGTTTAATTCAAAAATGGTTAGACCACTTCGGTCTTGCATCATCGACTTCGTCGGTCGTCCTGCATACTGATGCCGAGCGTGCAGTTTCTGAATTAGTTGGAACCAGTTCTGATAAATATACCTTCTTGGTTCGCCGTGCACGACCTCAACAACACCAAAGCAATGGAGGAGCTGAACGAGCTGTGAGAAGACTTAAGGAATCCCTTGCTGTGTTGCGTGCTGAGATGAACCAGGGTGGTGCTGATGTCTGTTTTACTGCACGTGGATTGCAAGATGTTGCAACCTACATTGCATTGAGCCACAATCATTTTTCCAAAGCTCATGGAACTGACTTTTCTCCATTGGAATACTCCACACAACGGAAGTTGTCTCGACCTTCCTTTGCAATGTTTGGTCAAACTGTCCTTGCCGAATTGCCCAGCAGCATGCGAGCCCAATCACCGAATGAGACGAGAAGTATTGAAGCTGCATTTGTGCATTCAGGTTTGGATACGGGACCAGTTGTGCAAGGTGCTGTCAGAATTGATGGTGAATTAGTTCTGAAGCGCTTTGTTGCAAGGAATGTCAAGCCAATCACACCAATCGTGTGGAACCAAGTCATTGGTGATCAGTTGTTTTCTGAGATTGAAGGTGGACAAGTTCAAGGAGAACCATTGCCAGCACGCGAAGGAATTCGCATTGAGCCGGCTGCCCCGAATGTTGAAAGACCAAGATTGCCTAATGCCAATGTTGAGCAACCTATGCATGATGATGTTGTTGAGTACCCAGATGGTGCTCCAGGAGACCTAGTGCGAGAGATGAAAGAACCCGATCCAGGCTTCCGAGCCCCTATGCCCAAGAAGAGACCTGTGGAGTCAGCTCCATTTCAACCGAGAAAGCCAGGTGAATTGAAGATTGCCCGACAAGACCCAATTCGTGCATCTACTTCTGATGGACCTGCATTGCCTAAAGCGTCTCCGACAGTGTCACCAGATGTTGCTAGGTCAGATGTGCGTGTTTTCCCAAAGACACCCCGGTGTCCTGCATGTGATTCTGGAATGGATGTACCTGGAATTAGGCATAATGCTGAATGTAAGAGAAAACGTGCTGCATTTGAGGCGAGTGAAACTCCCGCTGAAATTCCAGATGTTGTGCCTAATGTTGCAAGACCGAGACTTGAAGTGAGACATGAAGATATGGAGGTTGAAACTGAGAATGGCCCAACTCCGTTTGGCGCAGGTTCTGAGGAGGTTGGTCTAAGTATGGACACTGAAGGTTCAGGCGTGAAGAGAGAAGCAGAACAGTCTGTGCAAGATCTAGAGGATGAGATGGCTGCTGAACGTGCAGCGGGAACTCAAGAACCCATGACTCTTGATCTTTTTCACATGGACAATGCATGTCATGCCTTAGGACCTGTTGCATGGTGTTTGGAACAAGGACCAGAGAATGCACGAGCTACGAGTCCTGAGTTGTTTGATGTTGAGCTTAATTCAATTAAGTTTGCACATGGGAAGGATCATCAGTGTGTGAAGGTGAAACTTGGTGGTTCAGAAGTGCTGCTATGGAAACCAGATGAAGTGATTGATGACAGCTCGCTCATGCAACTATGAAAGAGGAAATTGGTAATTTAGAGAAATGTGGTGCTGGTAGAGTCATAGGACAGGCAGAGGTTGATGCATTGAAAAAGAAACACCCGCTCATGCGTGTGATTCCAAGTAGATGGGTTTCAGCATACAAAAGTGAATCACGAGTCAGAGTCCGAATAGTTGCAAAGGACTTGAATAAGGGAATTAGTGCACGGAAGCTGGGAATTTCGAGCCCGACACCAAGCATTGAGGGCCTGCATTTCGTTCTCACTCTTGCTGCCCAACGTGCTCTTCGACTGAAAGGACTTGATGTTTCTCATGCCTTCATGCATTCACCCCTTCCTCATGGACTTGTGATTGTGCTGAAACTGCCCCTCTCCGTCTCTATGCCTGATGGCTCACAAGCCTACTTGTTGCTCTATAAAGCCTTAAATGGTCTTCGGGATGCATCGCTGCACTGGCTGAATTTGCTGAGTGACAGCATCCGTGGTGTTGGGTTGACTTCTGACGAGGTCGAACCATGCATTTATCAAGGTGTCGTGAATGGAGAACTTGCACTGCTTGTCGCATATGTGGACGACCTACTCCTTTGTTGCCAATCTGAGAAAGCTGAGAAGATCGTGGAGAAAGCAATTGGCAAAGCCGTGCCATTGAAGGAGACCGGAATCATCCTTCCTGCACGACATGGAGGTGGACGTTTAATTTTCATTGGCAGGCATGTGCATCGTGGAATTGATGACGACTCTTTGACAATTGGCGTGGATCCAAAGTTTTTGGATACGACCTTTACTGAATTCAACATCACAAAAGGATCTGCATCTGTGCCGGATGTGGCCGGCATTTTGGACAAGGCCATGGGTGACAAGAATCAATTGCAAGAACTCTCTCCCTCTGCATATTCACGATTTCGCCGAGCACTTGGCAAGCTTCTGTGGATGGCTCAGTCTAGGCACGACCTAAAACTGTATCTCAGTCTAATTGGAAGTCAGCAAGCAAAGCCCAACCAAGGCACTGAAGCTGCCATTCGTTCTTTGTTGCGATTTCTGTTTGAAGATGTGGGAACATGTTTGAGGTTGCCATCCCCAGAATACGAGAATTTGATGATAGGGGCTGCAAGACATTCAATTTTGCATTCATTCTCTGATGCATCATTTGCTCCATACAGATTCAATGGTAGAAAGGGAATTTCTGGTGGAGTTGTGTTTTGTGAAGGTGCATTGGTTAGGTCATTGGCTAGACAACAGCAATCTGTGTCATTGTCCTCTTGTGAAGCAGAATTGTATGCATTGCAAATGGTTGCCCAAGAATCTGTTGCGTTTAGCAATTTTTGCCATCGTGTTTACACAGGGATTGGTGAAATGAGAGAGAGAGATGTGCCACAAATTTTGCTGGAGTCTGATAGCTCTTCAGCCTTGCAATTGTTGGTCGGACAGGATATACCCAAACGAAGTAGACATGTTGAAATTCGTATGGCCTGGATGAAAGCTAAAATTAGCTCAAATGAACTTTTGGTTGAACACAGGGCCGGAACGGACAATGTGGCAGATTTGTTTACCAAATGTTTGGGGACCAAAGATTTCCTGAGACATCGCACAAGCTTAGGGTTTGAGACTCCCGAAGTGCCTATGCAAGACCTGCACAGAGTGCGTGATGTCATGCTTATCAACAGTAGGGTTGATCACAAGCAGGATGTTGCGTTTGTGGAAGTTTGTTGTGGGACTAATTCAGCTTTGAGAGAAGCCTGCAAAGTTGCACGCATGCCCTATATCGGTATAGTCAAACGAATGGAAACTACGGACATGTTTCAAAAGGTGAAAGAGTTTGTTGAGGTTCACCAACAGTTAGGCTACCGTTGGGTGCATGTGCACGCTTCTACTCCTTGTAGCTCAGGGTCTCCACTCAAGAATTTTTCTGCAACAATCGAATCAGAGGCAGACAGGTCATGGAAAGGTATCATGGAGAATGTCTCTAAGTACTTGTTGCTTGGGAATTCGAGGTCTTTCGAACTGCCCCGAAACAACAACATATGGAAACGCGAAGAGACCAAACGAGTTTTGAAACAATGTGGTTTGCAGTTTGATGCTGAGGTGTTTTTATGTCAAACCGGTATGCAAGCACCGAATGGATTGCCTATCGGTAAAGTGCTTATCTTTTGTAGTGCGTCAGCTGGTTTTTGCAATTTGCTCACAAGGCGTTTTGGTTGGTGCGAGTGTGAGAAACATGCAGGGATGTACGATGTCAACTGGACAGCAACCGGTGTGTATAACAAAAAACTGGCAAAGGCCATTTTGGCCGCAGTTCGTGCTGGAAGAAAGGACCCCTGAGCATGTTCGTTTTTGTTTGCATGTCGCATGGAACAACCAAAACCAAACAAACGTTTTTCTTTTGTTTTGACCTGCATGATGCATGATTTTCTTGAAGAAATGTGCGTGGCAGGTGGAACTGTTTTGTTTTGTTTTGCACGTCTCCGGGCGTCGCCAGTTTAAAAGGGGGACGCGTGATGTGTGAAGGAAAGTTTTTTGGCATGTGAGAACCAAAGATGTTTTTGCATGTCTTATTTCAAACAAATTTGAAACCAAATGACAGTGATGTGGAACACAGCAGTCATGTGAAGCACAGTTGTTTTCTTTTGCGAAGCACTGGCGTACGCGAAACACAGTTTTTTTTTGATGTGAGAGACAGTTGTTGTCAAAGAACTGCGTTGATGTAGAAACACAGTGATTTTGCATGTTCAGTCAGGTCTGCATGTTCAGTTGATTTTGCATTGGACTGATGTGGACAGGGTTGGACAGAAGTTTGTTTTCGTTTGCAACGTTTTGGATACAGAATGCAAGTCAGAACACTGCCTGGAGAACTAAGGATGTCAGGTTTCAGAATTCACTCACACGCCCAACTCAGCAGTTGCGGACACTTAGGAACCCCTGAAACGGCTAAACTGCTGCACTCGACTCCTGCGTGTGTGTGTGTGAGGGTTGAAACAGTTCACAATTAGGAATTCGGTTCTGACGTGACGCCATGGCTTCAAAACCACAGCAATGGCATAGTGATGCTTCTGGATGGTACCGACAGACGGAGAATTCGTTGCCTTACAACCCAAGTGACCCGGTCTTGGGAACGGACATGACACAGGGAGAATGGGACCAATTGCGCGAGTTGATGCGCAAAGCAGAAGCTGGTGGAAAAATGAATGAATTATTGACCGTTCACAAGAAAGAGGTCAAGAACGCACCTATGAACAGACCATATCCACCAGATGATGATGATTGGAAGGACTGCATGGAATCGCATGTGCCTCCAAGTCCCTCCAAGGTGCATGCTCCGACAGGCTCGAATTCATCTGCTGCATCGGCTGCACCACCTGGTGCCCTATGGCCGGATGCCTATTCCCAGAATGCATACAAAGTGCCTCCGGCAACACCGCCGCCTACCTTGCAAGCTGGAGGGAATTCAGGGATCGTCGATGCACGTGAATACCACAAGAAATGGCAAGACAGGCCATATGATCCCAATGACGACCCTTGGATTGAGGATGATGTCAAAGACCCGAAGAATGACAAGCCTGTGATACAACTTTTTGGAAATGTCGTGCAGAAGAATGCGGATATTGCAGAGGCTAAAGCTGCGGCTGCAGCCATTGCTGAGATTGCCAACCGCTACTGTGCTGATGCTGATGGACAGTCTGCAGGGTTTCCAAAATTCAATGCACAGGTTCCTCTACCTCCTTCAGCAAAGGCAGACCCACCGATTTTGCCTGCATCTGCAATTGGAAGTGAGAAAGCATTCCAGGAGCAGAAGGGCAAGGGAAAGAACTATGACAAAGGTGGGAAGCCTGACAATGTCAAGGGTGGCAAGCCGGAATTTGAGAAAGGTGGTAAGCCTGAATTTGCGAAAGGTGGCAAAGAATTTGAGAAGGGTGGCAAGGATGACAAAGGTGGCAAGAATGTGGTAAAGGGAGAATTCAAAGGTGAATTCAAAGGAAAGGAAGGAGAAAAGGGGAAGCAGGGTCCCAAAGGACCAACTCTGCCTCCTCCCAAAGCTTCTGGTTCGAAGTGTGCACGCATCTCCGAAGAGCCTCCGGAAATCGTGGAAGCCAATTCGAACAAAATACCCGACAATGGCGCTATGACCGATGGCTCCAAAAGACGGCATGAAGCTGTCGAGTCGAATTCGGATGCAGAGAGTGCCAGCAGTGTCATGGGAAGCTTTTCATTCATCTCCGACACCGGCGACTCCCCGCCACTATTTCCAAAGGTGCAGTCAGGGCTGCCAGCAACCCACAAGTGGGATGCAAACTGGAAGGATGCCACCATCGACTATGAGGAGGTCGATTTCAATGTGCCACAACCTGCATGGATCAAGGATACCTATCACTGGTCATGCACGCTTCTCAAGATGGGCCGTTTTGCCGAAAAGCCCATCACCTACCATGATTTTGTTGTGAGGGTCTTCAACCAAAGCATGGAGGAGTGCCGCTACGCAAAGAAGATGATTGGCCAGTTCCGCAAGAAATTAACTCCAACGCCAAGGACACAGGGTCCTGATTTCTGTGCATTCTTAATTCACTGCAGGGTAGACGCATTCCTCAATGCCGGCTATGTCTACCAGCGTGAGTTCTCTTGGCGCTAATGGAGTGATTGCGGATGCCAACATGGAGCTGAATGTGGCGATTTTTGCATGTGCAATGTGCCTAGAATTTGCTGCGATGAATGTTTTCTGCAGAATCTTTGGGCTTCCTTGGTGATGAGCTGGACTGCAGGGAATTCGTTGTGGAGCAATTTCAATGTGGCATTCTTGCACAACCTTTTCGTTTTCTTTCTACATCAATGAGAATGTGGACACGGTCAATGGATATAAACACAGGATTAATTCGAGTACACAAGTATTTTTGCAATACATCTGCAACTGGTGTGAAGATGCGACTTCGTGTGCAAGTCCTCACTGGGAGGTTGAACAGATGACAGCAATTTTATACATATGGACAGCATGTATGAGCCTTTTGACTTCGACTGAATTTAGCTGGATTTGGATGGAAGGGAAACGCAGCAAAAGGGGGTATGGAAATATACACTCCCGTGCATACAGTGAGCATGTGCTACGTTTCCTGCATGTAACTGGCATGGTGGCCATGATTTGATGTTTTTGACAATACGGTTGGACAGAACTCTGGGAATGATGCAGAACGATGTGGAGACATCTAAATTTGGATACAGAAGCATGGAGATTTGGCTATTTTTGGATGATGGTGTTTGACATCAACTTTTTGGAGAAGGACTTCGTTTTCTGTGAAATTCATTTGCACTTGATGCAATCTGGACAGCAAATGAATTTGGAATGAGTTTTTGGTGCGAACGTTTTGAGGTGAAGTTTGACGTCGTTTTTCAACTCCATGTGCATGACGTTTTCCAACAATCTCAACAGAGTGTTTTCTCAACTGGACTGCATTTTCGTTTCTGGAAGTTGCCAAATGTTTTTGACAACGTTTTTGGTGTTTTTGGAATTTGACAAGAAGATGCGAGTGAACAAAGATGTTTGTGGAACAACATGGTGAATTCGAACAAGTCGAATTCACCGCCTTTGAGTGAGAAGAAGTTTGTGAAGACCGTTTTATTCTGTAGTTGTTTTTGCATGCCGCCGCTGCCTTTTACAACAGAGCAGACCAGCCAAGACAAGAGAAGTCAAACATGCATGCTGCATGTGCAAGACATAGCTGGATAGACAGCTCGCTTTTTGTGTTTTCCTGTGTGGAAAAGGGAATTGAGTTTTGCAGTGACAGCCGTCGTGTTTTGGGTTTTAACTTGTTAAACGCTCGACGCGGAGTTAAGCCGACCCCTTGCGACGTTAGGAGCGCGACTAGTGGTTGTAATTAGGTCCTGTTGGATTTTCGCATCGATGTCGATGAACAAGTGCTGGGGACCCATTATAGGCTGCACACAGCCAGAGAGGAGATCTGTAACCATCAGCAGCATAACCATACAAGTATTCGCGATCGATCGAGCAGGGGAAGAAACCGCTGGTCGTCAGCACATGGTCACGTGTGCGAGACTCTAGCGCTGCTAGGACATCAGGGGGAAGACGTTTTTGCGGCCACTACAGCAAAGGCCTTTGCGTGACTATTAATCAATTAATCCCAACTGCAACATACTCTTAAACATGTTGAACGACCTGGCGGAAGCCTCGAAGGCGTCGGACGGAAAAAACAATTTCTCGAATTTGGGCACGTTCCCCTGCACCCCTCCAAACAATGATTGAGAAAAATAAGATAATGATTCTTTGCAGCATCTGCACTTTGATCTGGGGGACCTAAAAGTGGACCCTCTGAAGATCGAAAGTGGTCCCTCCTGGCGGACCTGTTTTTGGTTCCTTCATTTTGTCAGATGTGCTAAAGCTTTGCAAGCTGCTAAGTGCGCAAAATGTCAAGCTTGAAGCTACTTTAACACAAACAGCACCGTGGCAGGAATCTTGAACTGGGGAGGCCCGTATTTGTGTGTCTAATTTTTCTTGTCTTTTTCGGGCCCAAAAATAGACCCTTCTGAATGACAGGCAGAAGTAAAAGCCGTCCAAAAGACCAGCTCTTGGACTCCTGAGCTAGCACAAGTGCATGTGGCCCGGCATCCCCCCTTCCCCCCCGAAACAAAGATCAAAGTGCAGATGCTGCAAAGAATCATTATCTTATTTTTCTCAATCATTGTTTGGAGGGGTGCAGGGGAACGTGCCCAAATTCGAGAAATTGTGGCAAATAAGGTAGTCTTTCCACTTCGGATGGAATGACAGCGCGGTCAATTTTTGTTATTTTGCGTCTAAAAAATAGATAGAGAAAAACCAGGGTGCAAAGGTGCAACTTCGGAAGTGTGAATAAGAAACTATACAGGTTCTGTTTCCTACCCTGAAAAAGTTGCACCTTTGCCCCCTTTAAAATTTGGCAATGTACAGGGAAAGTGTTTCCACATTTGCTGATCTTTCTGTCACTTTAGGAGCAGCACCTCGTCATGTCCAAAGGGTTCATTTTTAGCACCTGAAATCAGCAGACTTTTTGGAGACACGGTGGGGTCCTCCCTTGTTCGAGGCCTGGTTGCCAACTCGTAGTTGCTATGATGTGTGACGCTGATGTTTGTGGCCTGATTCCAACGCGCCTCAAGAGAGTATTTGAATGGGGCGTCAAACAAGCCCCCAGGAAGGCACCAGATTCAGAATGCTGAGGGCCCAGTTTTGGACCCTTGCGTAAAGCAAATGTATTTCAGTCCATCAAGAATCTCTGCAGAATATTTTGATGCCTGTACAGACCCCTGCCTAAACAATCCAAACAGGTGACTGGTTGCACACCAACGCCAGTGCTGTCCAATCTGCATCCATTGCAACTTGAGCGTATCGGCTCAACCCGTAAGACTGGCTGACTTGATTTCAACTCAGGGAAGCAACGTCCAACTTGGGTGCTTTGCTTAAGTTAGATACTGAGCGGTTACAATACACTCACTTTATTTTAGGCGTCCCTGTGGAGTAGTTGGTATCGCGACGTTCTTGACGTCGCTGACAGACTACCGGTGGTGGTTCGATTCCCCGCTGGTCCGCAGGTAAGCCTCAAAGTGGTGACCAGCCGAAAGGCACCTGGCACCGACCACAAAAAAAGGTTACAATACACTCACTTCAGCACTGACTTTGTGCGTGGTTCAGCATGACAAGATCGCTATTCTGCTGCTTCCTTTGCCGCGCAGAACGGATGCAACCAGTTACCACAGGTGACATCATGATGCTTGGAAAAGAACTTCTGAGTGGACTCTGAGAGTGCCCTGAGCGTAGTGCCGCTTCTTTCTTTTTCACCCTAGATCATGTCTCACCACCGGTTTCACCTTTCCGCCTTTTCACCACTCGTTGCAACCCGGCGTTGTCGGTGTTTGCATCCGAGTGCATGGGCGACATGTCATGCCTTAATGGCTGCTCCTTGTGATCTCGGGGATCCTGGCTGGGGGGATCCCTGGTTTCCGCATCGAGCTGTGTTGTTTTCCTCGCCCTTTTGTATGGCCCTGTTTGTGGTTGTTGTGTTTCTGTTCGTGTTTTTGCTTTGGCCATACTTGGATGACACATAAGATGTTATCGCATAGTGAATGCCGCAGCTGACCGATGTCCCACACCATTGGGATGTGCTTTTTGTTGTTGTTTTGTTTTGGTGTTTTTTGTTTGTTTTTTTGTTGTTTCTGGTTTTTGTTTGGTTGGCTTTTTTGTTCTGCTGTGTGTGTTACCCTGGGTTGTTGGGACAGTCCACTGGACTACGTACAGGCCCTGGTCAGCCATCTTTTGAGGCTATCTGAATAAGACTGCCCTGCATGCCAATTTGTTAATTCAATCGTTGCCCGATACGACATGTTTAACGACCTGGCGAAAGCCATGAAGGCGTTGGACGGAAAAAAAGATAAGACTCTGTGCATCATTTGGACACTGGGAGTCCGGTGGTCCCATAGCACTTTCGCTCGGCTGAGCTGTGGCCATCTGTTCAATCCGCATTACAGACTTGGGTCCAGAAATCTGGTAGGCTGAGCAAAACAGCAACGGGCGCCATGGCTTGATGTACTTTGACATCATCCTATGCTAGCTACTACTGAGTAATATTATCATATACGCCCACCCGTAAGAAGACAAAGGAACAAAACACCCCTTACCCCTCCCCTTTCCCCTACTTAAGAGGGTGGCGTCCTCATTGGTCAAGCCCTAAGGCCTACAGGTACAATGGGTAGTTCAGGCACTCGTCAACCATGGGTACCCCGTGGTGACGGATGCCAAACTACTTTAGCAACTGCCAAGTCGTGGGCGGCAACCGTGGGTACCCCACGGTGCCCCTAGATTTTACTGGAACTGCACGTGAGCTAGTGTCATGGTGTTGCCAGCTAGCAGAGCCTTGGGCTGAGCCACCTGAGGGCGGTGGGGCTCTACTCTCTGCTGGCTTGATCATTTGCGCGATGAGTGGGTGATTTCGTTTGGGTTCTAAGTCGACCTCCGAAGATTCTTTAGGAGGAAAAATACCAGAGGGAGGGATTGCCGCAGAAAATCCTGTGCGCACCCCTTCCAATAAACTTGGTAATAATGTAAAATCAACACCATGCATAATACGTTGAAGGGAATGAAGAATATGAAGATGAACAGGTTGATGCTCTCGAATAGACCAGTCTGGTTGGTGTCCATGAGATACCAAAAACTGCTCCAGGTCGTCTTCGAATGGTTGCAGGATTTCTTGGGAAAAAGAAGGTGAAGAATCACCGGATGCCACATGGAACACTGGTTCAAGAGGAGATCGACCAAGGTTGGGTCTTTGCGTATCCAGGCTCCTTAGAGGAAGCCCAACAGGAATATCCAGCGGGTGTTGCCATTGGCAAACTAGGCGTTGCCAAAGCTGAAGGCCGCGCTCCTCGCCTGCTCGTAGATTCCAGCGTGTGTGGCCTTAACGGCCGTTGTATAATTCCTGAGAGATCGACTCTCCCTACAGCTAAGGAGGTATTACGCAGTTATCCGCTTAGGAACTTCCAGCACAATTTGATTGGCTTTTCACTGGACATCAAGGCAGCCCACAAACGAGTTGTTCTTCATCCGGAAGAGTGCGGATTGGTAGGATTCTCTCTGGAGGGCAACCTATTTTTTTACCGTGTCACTCCTTTCGGAGCTATTTTTTCAGCATTTTGGTGGGCTCGCTTGGGTGGACTGCTTTTGCGCATTTTCCACCATTTGATCTGGTTAAGCCACGCAGGTTTTCTCTATGTCGATGACTTTTTATTCTTTATGGAGGCCAACATGTTGCCACTGTCTGCTTCCATGCTATGTATTTTTTGCCAATTACTGGGTATTCCTATCAGTTGGAAAAAGACAGCTATGAGTTCCTGCATTGACTACATTGGCTGGCGATTTGACTTCAGCGCGGGCATTGTGACGATCCCTATTGAGAAAATCCGCAAATTGCGAGGTTACATTGAGCATTTGATCTCGCAACCTCGGACTACACGCAAATCATTAGAAAAGCTTATTGGATTAGCTATGTGGATTACGCAATTATTTCCACTGATGCGGATCTGGATTCATTATTGGTATTCCGACCTCTACACGATCCCAGCCACTCATTTTAGCATTGATGCAGGTACCTGGCCTCGCCTCCATCAATATTTGTCATCAAATTTGACATTTCATACAACACCCCTGGGACCCGCTATACCGGTAGCGAGCAAATTACTATCGGTTCGTCATCAACAAGTTTCTTCACTTGCTGATCTCACATCCCTCCATATCAAAACGGAGAACAGAATATGGCTGCGCATCATCAATCCCAACTCATCGAAACGCAAACTTCGTCCTGATTCGCTTCGGGTTCTGAAGCTATTTGATCATTGGTTGATGGGCATTCCTCCATCACGACCTATGAGAGCTAAGCCATATTGGAATGGTATGGCGGCGGCAGATGCGTGTGCCTCTGGTTCTCACTGTCAAATTGGAGGATTCATCCGACACCAATCGGGTGTTCAATTTTGGTTTTCTGAAAAATTTTTACATGCTGATTTTGAGAATTTGAATGTTCATTTGGATTCCAACATGCAACGTAGTATTGCATCATTTGAAACCCTGGCCCAAATTGCTTTGGTTTGGTTAGTTGCGACTTGTTTTCCAGGGTTTCGATTTCCAATCTGCTTGAAATCACTGAGTGACAATGCGGGAGCAGAGAGCGTGAGCAACAAATTATTCACTACGACTCATCCGCTATGTCTTTTTGTCGAGATCCTCACTTGCTTGGCCTCGACTACCGGTATTGAGCTCGATGTGAGCCATATTCCTGGCGCGGACAATATCATCGCGGATGATCTGAGCCGATGGGATTTTTCAGATATCATTCCACACAAATTTCAACTGAGTGAACGAATTCCTCTTTCACTCCGCCAACTCTGGCACTGTTCCCCATCTCCTACTTTGCATCCCCCTGATTCCAAACTTCTTTGGAAACTCCCGGTTACATAGTAATCTGCTGGAATGGTTCTCATTCTTTTGTTTGGGGCTGTATTGGCGATAACCATTAACCAGATAGTTCTAACTTGGGTTGTTGGTGCCATCTGGTCAAATGGTTTGATTAAAGTGTGATCGAACCAAGCCTGGTTCAACAGTGAGACAAACCATCCAGCAGATGAAAAGTGGGAGTGCTTTTGGAATCGGAAACGAGACAAGGTCAGTTGGGAGATTCGAATGCGTTTTTATTTTTTGGCGTTTGTTTCTTTTGGCGTTTGCGTGATCTAGATTTTATCTCAACAAATGAAAGTCCTTGAAGAACGTTTAACGTACTGGTTCGTTGTGTTTTGCAAGGATCTTCTTTGTTTACCTAATTCCATTTTGGCTCAAGGACTTTCATTTGTGCGTTCACATTTTTCTTTTCCCTCCCTCCCACTCCTTGTTCTCAAGTTTCACATGCAGTTTAACAGTTTTGACTCCCAAGCTGCTCATATTTTGGACCTTTGAGTCATTTGCTTATCGGCACTGGCGATTCTGTTTGATCGCTCCTTTTTTCACTCGACATTGGGCTGAGATAGCCTTGTCTTCAACATGGTGGTGACTTTTCTGTCACTTTTGCATGCTATGCAACTGTCATTCCTGCACAATGGTGCATTACATGTCACCAATTGACCCGAATGGGTTGTTGGTGCCATCTGGTCAAATGGTTTGATTAAAGTGTGATCGAACCAAGCCTGGTTCAACAGTGAGACAAACCATCCAGCAGATGAAAAGTGGGAGTGCTTTTGGAATCGGAAACGAGACAAGGTCAGTTGGGAGATTCGAATGCGTTTTTATTTTTTGGCGTTTGTTTCTTTTGGCGTTTGCGTGATCTAGATTTTATCTCAACAAATGAAAGTCCTTGAAGAACAACTAGGAAGGCCCTTTTTGAGCGAAGCCGGTTTTGAGAAGGTTTTCCGGACCCAGAATTGGGTCAATCGGAGCAAGCTGTTTTGTAGATGATTTTGTTTCTTGTTGGGGCAAGCGGGGTGCATATCGGTTGCTGCTTGAACCCACTTGGAGTTACCTTCTAAATATTTGGTTGCGTCTGGTGGCTTGGTTGTTTGCCGCTAAAAGGTCATGGCATAAAGCAGCTTTGTCAATGAAGTAGACTGTCTTACATTCTTTATTTCACCTTTCCACTGGCTACATGGCAGGGTCATTGCTAGCCTTTGGATTTTTTTTTATTTATCTTATCAAGGCTGTGAGGTCAGTTGCTGTTGAGATTTGCTCTGTGTGATCTCGGGGCTCCTGGCTGGGGGGGAACCCTGGTTTCCGCACAGTGCTGTGTTGGTTTTGTCCTCACAGACTTGGAGTATGGCGATGTCGTGACGTGTGCTTTGTTTGAGTTTATTTCGCCATACCAATATCAAGGTGATGCAATGTCATCACCTTTCACACACTATTAACATTGGAAACATTTGCCGCTTAATTGCCCCTTGTTTGTTTGTTTGTTTGTTTGTTTGTTTGTTTTGTGTAGGTGGTTGTGTTTCGTTTGGTTCCTTTGTCTTGTTTTGTGGTTTGTTTGTTTGTTCTTGTGTGATGGCAGTTGACGGCACATGTTGGACCAGTACTGTACTTTTGTTAATGCTGCCTTTTGCAACCTCCTCTCACCAAGAGGTACGTGTTTATGCAGTAATTAGGGAATTTGTATAGATGCAACGTACACCACAGTGTGTTGAACGACCTGGCGGAAGCCAAGAGGCGTGGGACGGAAAAAAAAGTCAATGGAAGTAGACTGGATTGGCTGGCGCATTTCCCTTGCATCCTGGTTGATCTCGATCCCAGACACCAAGATCCGTAAGATCATGTCTCAGGTGCACTCCTTGATGGCTCAAACCAAAGTGCCCATCAAAGAGTTGCAATCCCTGGTTCGACGTCTTCTCTGGCTTACATCAGCTTGGCACTACTTGCGGCCGCTGTTGGCCCCCCTTTACAAAGCCTTGAGCCGGCTACCAGTTACCATGGTTGGTATGGACCATGTGGTTTTTCAATGCTTGGTATCCAACCTCTCATCTGACATGGTGCTACAAGAGGACCTCACACATCATCATCATTCATTGGCCAAGGATGTCACCCTGGTACGGGTTGCTAACACCCACGTCAAGGCTCTGACAGAGGTTCACAGCTTACATTTGCGCTCAAGACGAGTTTGGATCGGAATCCTTGACCCAATTTCCCCCTATCGTATGCTTGAAGATGATGCACACGCGGCCTTGGCGGTTGTTGACCTCTACCATTCTCCCTATCTATGACGCCGCCAGTCCACATCGAGCTGACAGCCACAGCAGACGCAATGGCTACCACCGTGGTCGCTGGCCTTAGTGGTGGTGTCTTCTTCCCACATGGGTCTTGCCATAGGTTTCAATTCAAAATCCACCTTGACGAAGCGACGACCCTCTGGGAATGGGTTGACATGCAAAAACATATTGCAGCATGGGAATTTTTGGCACAATACGCTCTGACGTATTGCATCCACACGGCCTTGCCCAATTGTCGGAGTGCGATCTCTTGCATACAAGGCACTGATAACAGTGCGGCAGACGCAGCGAGTGCAAAAGGACTATCCATGACACCCGCAATGGCTATGGTCCTGGCTCCTTTCTTTGCATTCATGCGCCGCTACCAGATCTACCCGGTACCCTAAGATCACGCACATTCCTGGACATCTCAATGACATCGCTGATGCTTTGAGCAGATTCAAACAGCCTCTTCCTGAACCCCTCACACTGTCCAACCAGTGTGAGGTGCGGTGGCAGACGCTGCTTGACTTTGCATCAATTTTCACTGCACAGTCTGGCCGAAGATGGCCTCACAAATTTTGCATTGGCAAAAAATGGTGTTTGCAGAGTCCGCCGACTCAGGGTTCATCAATCGATCGTTTGTTGGGGAGTTTGCTCCGGCTGGTCGATTTTCGATCCATATTGGTGTTTGGTACTCCCCACTTCACTCACAACCTTTTACTACCCCGGCATTTGGGTATGTACATGTGGGTTGTTTGGGGGTGCCTGTGATCTGTATCATATATTGTACTTAGGTGGACCCGCTGGTACCATGTGTCGATGTACAAACTTACAGATCCATTTGCACCACGATCAAAATGGGCGCGATAGAACCCTGCAGCTGCATAGCACCATGTTCCATATTAACGATACTTATAGCTATGAAAGTTGAAGCAACGGAAACTGAACTGTGAACGCTGCTGACTTGAAAAGTCGCATCTGAGGCGGGGTGAAGATAATTTCACTCCATTACATGTCCAGTTGTTTGCAGTACAAGTTAGCGCTCCTGAAAGGATGATAACATTATTTCCTACAGCAAAATCTTTTGCCTTTATTGTTTGGCAAAAGAAACCCAACATGCGTGAACCAAGCTAAACTGTTTCAAACCAAAACTGAAACTTCCACAACTGCTGTTTTTCCAGAGTTGGTGGTTTTTGGTTTACTTCCTTTTCCTCAGTTGGTTTGAGTTTTATTGTACTTGTTAAAACACAACCACTGAGAAATCTGAAACTTCGTTCTGCACTCCCTCTGGGTAGATTTGGTTTCTTTGATTATGTCAGCCCTGCGGTTCAAGCGTTCTAGCTGGGGGGTGGTGCGATGTTGAGATGCGGATGTATCCTTCAAATTGGATGATCCTGGTCATAACGCTGTTTTGTGGGTTCAGAAGATGACTTACAAGTTGAAGCAACTATTGATGAGCATCTTGAAGGGACTGTTTTGATTTGGATTCGAATCCTTGGCCGGTGCCTCGACAGCCTGGACCTGAAGTGAATACAGTTGCGCCACCTCCAGTTGTTGGACAATCCAGTGCTTTAATTTCGAGAACTTGCTTGCACATGCCATTCAGAACGTTGTTGAAACTCCCGTACAACGGTCGTGAGAGTCAGATGTATGGTCCTGCGTTTTTACCCTAAACATGATCCTTTGGAGATGTTGGTACCTCAGCGTGAACCAAAGCTCAAAGTTCCGAAGTGGATTCATGATAAGCCTGCTTGTGAATTGAATGCGACAATGGATGATTTTGGTCATGCCCTTTTACAGCCGTTGTTCACAATTGCAGTGTCCAGAAGGAAGGACCAGGTTTGGACGGAGAAGCGGGAAGCTGAGTTGCGGAGGACACTTATGAAATGGGATACGATCGCCGGAAACTGGCCAGATGTGTGGTGATGCAAGCGTGAGTTGTTAGCATGCTCTATGGTGAATGATTCAATGAACCTGCTTGGAGACTATTTACCAAGGAAAGCGCCATCGACCCTTGTGAAACGTGCAAACAGCATGGTCTTTTTCCACACCACTTTGCAGCAGTTGGGATTTTTCTGGCCTGTTGGTGAGTCTGACATGTACAGGATCATTAAGACGTTGCATTCATCTGGTAACAGCACTAGCCGTTTGAAGTCAATCCTGGAAGCCATCACCTTTTGCAGGTACTCCTTCGACATCGAGGATCTTCGTCTGATCACGGTCAACAAGCGCTGCCTGGGAGCCACTGGAGGAGATGTTGCAAACAAGTTGAACCAAGCCGCACTGTTGACTGTTGCAGACATTTGGCAATCGCATTTGTGCTTGAACACGGGAAATGCCTGGAATAGGGTTTTCAGTGGAGCAGCTCTTTTCTGCATATACGCATGTGCAAGATGAAGTGACTTTATTCGCGGCAACTGCATTAGACTGGATGTGCTGGATTCCACCGGCAGAGTGGCTTATGCTGACATGGAGGTGCAAATTCATAAGACCATGAAGGCTGCGGCTAACAAGTTTAAGTTTTTGGACCTGGTTGTTTATGGCAGTGGAATTTTTGGAAGCGATTGGGTAGGAAGCTGGAGTGATCCATTCAACAGCATTGGCGTTGAACCTTTTTCAAATGAACCTAGCAAGACCTTGATGCCAGCACCAGATGCAGATGGCGCAGCCCTCAAAGATCCTTGGAGAATGACGAGGATGATCCGTTTGATTGACAGAAACTTTGCTGGACCTACGTGCAGGGTATTTTGCCCCAGATTCTACGAGGGTTGGAAAGTTCAACAAGGACTATGTACCAGACCCCTCAAAGTATGTGGGCGCCATTTCATTGTTTGAGAGTGATGTCGGAAGTGCTGCATTGGAAGCGACAGTTGATGAAGCACTGAATGATGCTGTGCAAGTGGTTGAAGATTACAAAATAGAGTTGGAAGAAAGGCATGTCATGAGCTCATCTTCAGACAGTGATGCTGAGAGTTTGGAATACGATGCTCTGGTCAAAATTCTTCAGCCACCAACTGAGCCATCAGGTTTCCACTTTATGCAGCACAAGCGAACCAGGACACTCCACCTCGCCGATGCCAAGTATCCTCATGGAACTTGTTGTGGTCGAGTGTTATACCAGAACTTGCAGAGCCCTCGCAATTTAGGAATGACTCTGCAGTTTGCCATGTGTGCCGAAGGCATAAGATGGCTTGAAGCAGCATTAGAACTCAACCAAAAAGGTCGTGTCAAAAGATAAGTTGCAGCGCTGAGGTCAACTTGACGTGACCTTCAATGCTCAGTTTTATCCATTTTTGGGTTCAGTTGACCGGGGTGGTTTTATAATTTTTCCAACCGGTCAAGTGTTGCTCCAACGGTTTCCGGGTGGTTGCAACAAGTGGGGTGAAGAGGAATACAAACCTTATACCCATCAAAAACTTTTTATCCCTTGTCAAATGTGGTCACCCAATTTGACAGTGGTGATGGAAAGGTGAAGCAGGAGATCAGTCTTGTGAAATCAAAGACACGCCAAGTCACAATTCTTTGGGTTGACAATGTGTGGTAATCCAACATTGTAAAGTCAAGGATCCAGTGGTGTCCGGGCCATCGATGGCAGCGGTTCGAAATCTCCACGTGTGGGTCTCTGGCTCATAGCTCAGTTGAAAATGTTGTACATTGTGATGTAGGTTTTGACATGACAATTGCAGAGGCCTTGTTATATACAAAAAGGGTTTGAAGGATTCATTTCAATGACAGTGAATTCACACCTTTAATTTTCAGTTAGAATAGTTGAGCAACGCAGTCATGACTCTTGTAGACCCTTTTGGGTGCAGGGTTCACAGCTGGCCAGCAGAGTTTGTTGAGAAGGATTCATTTTGGAGCCGCCACCTTTGTCTTTTCACAGATCAAATCAACAGTGGCCAGTTATGCCTTGGTTGATGCTAAGAAGCTGCCATTTTCAGAGAAGCAAGCCCGGTACAAGAAGGTGATACAGAACCATCGCATGTGCTGCTGGACAAGTGCCAAAACATTTATGATACTGGTGCAATCATTTGGGTTTCCAATCAATGTGTACCAAGAGGGACGCCGGAGTACAAGCTATGCCAAAAGACTCACACCAGAACGCACTGAGTCACGGACACCTAAGATTGGAACAAATGGACCTAAGCTGGATGATGCGGGCAATGGATCAGAAACCAAATTACAGTGGTGCTTTCAACGCAGGGGAGTGGCATTTGAAATGTGTGACATGGTGTCTTGGGATGTATCCCAAAGGTGTCTGGCTACTATGTTCGCGGCTTACTCAACAGATCCTCCGCCGGGATTTGGAAGAGTCAGCTTACAGCAATGGGTGTCAGCAGACAAAGCAATGTGAACCACATCAACTGGAGAGTTGTCCTCTGCCAAGCCAAACAACACTGGGAAGAGACCACTGGATGAAGGAATTTTTGAAAACCTGATGCATGATCCACGCATCATCATGTATATGCTGTGCCTTCCAAGTAAAAGACCAGCTGCAACAGTGTCAGGTAGGCCAGCGGGGAACAACTGACTGCTGAAAGATGTTTCACTGCAGACACACAAGGATGTAAGCGGTGCTCTGGGTTTGGCCAATCGGAACTGGTACAGGTTGTGTACCAGGTTCGAATGGCCACGCCTTCGGCACAATCTACTGGATACAAATCTGACAGATGGCGCCGGAGGACCTACAACTTCTTATGGGTTTTTATCAGGCAACCTTTGGAACCTGCCCATTGCCTTCTGAAGTGCAGGCTAAGTTGAAAGACGCCGGCGTAACTCCGCCACAGCAGCTGATTTCAGAACAATTTCCAATAGGGCTTCCAGGGATTGAAGGTTTGGAACTACATAAAAGTGGAACAAGCCAATAAGCTGTATTTTGCGACTAGGGAATTAGCCCTGTTGGCTATATCTCTCTGAATCCGCGTTTCGATTGAGAACCCAACCGGGGATTTGGCAAGCGAATCCCGGGCACTGCAACATTTTTCACAATTACGTGATGGGCGGTGAAAGACAGAAACAAACAACTTGGTGGTGCAATGAAGAGCTTTTCTCTTCTTTTGGTTTACCTTGTTCCGGTGATCACCCTCACAAGCCATGGATACCAACTCTGACCACAGCTGGTGTCCATTATCCTACATAGGATGAAGCAGAATGAGTGTAGTGGCTCTCTTGATTGCTGCAAAGAGCGGGGCACCAAACAACCGCAAACCATAACACAACAGATTGCCCCGCGACGCACCAAAGCAATCAATTCTGTAGCTTGGGATTACTTCCAAGAGGGAGCTTGGATTACTGACCGGAAACTTCTTACTGGGGGTGACAAACGGGTTTCCGAGCTGAATGGTTGACAGTTGAATGGTGAATCTCTGATGTATTTAGAAGGGCTGAAGGTTAGCAATGAGACCAAGGTTGAGCTTGTGATGTTTGGAATCCCAAGAGAGCCTTGGGACCCTGTAAAAAGGCGGAGCAAGTCGGACACCCAAGACTTTTGCCATATGCGGGTTCAGAAAAGGTTGAAGACATGTTGCAGACAACCCTGAACCATCATGCTTGTGCGTTATATGATTTGAGACTTGCCTTCTTCAAGAAATGGGTGACCCGTGCCAAAGAGTTGAAAACAGATGAGCGAAACCTCAGGTTAGAGCTGGGTAAACATGTCAGACACGTTTTACAAGGAAACGTTTGTTGGTTTTCAAGGAGATACAAGGAAACGTTTGTTGGTTTTCAAGGAGATACTGGGGGACCTGCAGTTCCCTAACAAAAACCTCTTCGGTGACATAATCACGGGTTTCAGATGATAGGGCTGGATGAGCTGGATGAGAGACTCACAGGTGTTCATGAGTTTGCCTCGGCCTCCCAAACTAACGTTGAAAGCCCTCCTGAAGTCCTCGATTGGTTTGCAAAAGCAGTACTCAAGCGTGTCAAAGAACCTGAAGACGTCGAGTTACATTTTGCAGCTTGGGAGGATACTTAGGCCGAATGTGAGCGGAAGTGGATCTGGAAAGACACATCTGGCGATCGGCATAACAAATCATAGCACATTTGGTCTGGTTTGAGGCAAAACGAAAAGGTGAGAGTCATCGACAATTTCAAGCAGTGTGGTTTGGACGAGGCTTGTGGGCTCCCTGTAAAAACTCTCGTGGAATGGGGTGGAGTTCATTGCTGCTTCTTTGATGAGAGCTCTGGTGTTGCATCAGCAGCCCGGCACGGTTGTTCTAAAAGGAAAAAGGTTTGACTCGAAAGTAGCATACAAACAATATCCCATCCACCCTACGGACCGACAGCACCTCAGGATAGTAATTCGCGACCTTAGCACTTGCCAGGCAAAGCTCTATGGTTTAAACAGCCTCCCTTTTGGGCTAATGGTAGTGTTGCAGTTTGCCTCAGGGCCAGTTCGGCCTTCTTTTACATCTTGAGTATGGGCTTGAAAGCATGGTGCAGCACTTTCTTTGACGACCTCCCAACAATGGCAGCTGACGCAGCCGCCACCCCAATGGATAAATCCGTTGGCTTCTTGTTCGACTTGCTGGGAGTGCAGTATACAAAGGAAGATTGACGAAGGCGTTGTCTTCACCTGGCACACTCCTGAGTGTAGGTCAGAATTGCTGGAAAAGATACATGCGATCCTAGACTCCAACGAACTTTCTCTGAAGGAGGTAGCGGGCCAATTGGCGGAGTCCTCTTGGGCCATGACGGCACAACACTCAGCTACCTCAGTGAAAGAGTTCCGGACCTGTTGATGGGGCTTTCCTTGAAGGAGACGGAAAATCCTATTTACCTGGTAGAGTTGCTGGCGGTGTATGTTGCCTTTTCTCTGGGGTGGTCAGAAGTTTGACAGGTACGTTGTGACGTACATCGACAACGAGGCTTCTCGAATGGCCTTGGTCAAAGCCTACTCCTCCACCCCTCTTGGAAACGTTGTGACCCAGCTCTTCGTAAAGAAGAAGACCAACATCAATGGAAGGTGTGGTTTGGAAGAGTTTGTAGCCACTTTAACATAGCTGATGGCCCCAGTCTTGGACATGTTGAAGACATGAAAGTTCGTGGGGCCGTGCACAATCAATGAGCATGGGATGTGGTCATATGCTCACTGGAAGCAGTCGAGCACAGGCTCAGATGGGGGTGATGGCGGGTGCTCGAACTTTTTTGCATCCCATCATTCCAGTTGGAGCTTGGATGGACCCCCGTGCAGAAAAAGAGAGATTGGTGACCGCCCACTTCAGTTCAGCCGATTCAGAATTGCACATGTTCATTTTGCACTTGTTTGTTTTGGAGACTACATCTCTAGTTTCGCATGTCGTTTAGAATTGGTGCGAGATCCGACGTTTGCGTATGACGCTTACGAAATATACATATATGTATACGTATAGATATAGAGATACAAAGTTATTTGTTTTATACGATTGTTTTGCGGAGTCAGAATATATGTCTCTTGACATTGCCAGTATCTGGTTCTGCGTTCCTTGGTTCACGCTTGGGTGGTTTTGCAAAGGGAATAAGTTAGCGCTCCTGAAAGGATGATAACATTATTTCCTACAGCAAAATCTTTTGCCTTTATTGTTTGGCAAAAGAAACCCAACATGCGTGAACCAAGCTAAACTGTTTCAAACCAAAACTGAAACTTCCACAACTGCTGTTTTTCCAGAGTTGGTGGTTTTTGGTTTACTTCCTTTTCCTCAGTTGGTTTGAGTATTGTACTTGTTAAAACACAACCACTGAGAAATCTGAAACTTCGTTCTGCACTCCCTCTGGGTAGATTTGGTTTCTTTGATTATGTCAGCCCTGCGGTTCAAGCGTTCTACCCTCCCACAACCACCCTCTTGACCTTCCATATCTACCCTTCATGTTGCGTGCAGCGCGACACGTGAGTGTCTTAAGATTGCAAATTTTGCTCAGCCGATTACTCTGCTTTATCAAAGTTTGATGACAGTCTTACAGCTGCAGTGCCACATAGAAGAAACGGTGGACCTGCTGCAAGACATGGGCTTTGATGGACATTTTATCGTGGTCTTTTTGGACCAGATTCATCTGAACTTCAGAGATTTCCGCAAATGTGTTCTCAAGCCATTTGCGGGCTTGAAAACTGTCTCTACGGCATTTTCTTGCGACGACTTCGTGCCTGATTCACTTCGACTTTAAACAAACAAACGACCTTTCCGTCTGTGCCTAACCCTCAGCCTGTGATGGCGGGTGCTCGAACTTTTTTGCATCCCATCATTCCAGTTGGAGCTTGGATGGACCCCCGTGCAGAAAAAGAGAGATTGGTGACCGCCCACTTCAGTTCAGCCGATTCAGAATTGCACATGTTCATTTTGCACTTGTTTGTTTTGGAGACTACATCTCTAGTTTCGCATGTCGTTTAGAATTGGTGCGAGATCCGACGTTTGCGTATGACGCTTACGAAATATACATATATGTATACGTATAGATATAGAGATACAAAGTTATTTGTTTTATACGATTGTTTTGCGGAGTCAGAATATATGTCTCTTGACATTGCCAGTATCTGGTTCTGCGTTCCTTGGTTCACGCTTGGGTGGTTTTGCAAAGGGAATAAACGCAGTTCAATTTGGATTTTCGTTGCAGACATGTCGAACCCATACATGTCAGTTTAGTTGCGGTTGCATGTGCAATACATAGATGTTACAGTAGGCGTTTTGTGCGAGGATCAAAAGGGCGCTGCCAATCAAACAATCCTCGACCCCTGCCCACAATGATTTGTACCACCAGTCAACACTCTTACCCTTGTTTTCATGCTGCGCATTGTGTTTGCAGAACGTGCCCGGCAAAGTCTGAATTCACTAAATCAGCTGCAGTGACATGTCACAAAGCTTTATGAAGTTGAAGACAGAGCGCCTGGTCTGTCAACTTTCGGTCCAAGAGGAGGGAGGGCGGGTTTTTGCCACCGTTCTTTTTGCGATTTAGCCATGGGAGATAGGTCTGTTTCTTCTCCGCCGGGCATTGATTGGGCTGCATACTCAGATTCAGCGCTTCTTCAAAGCATCAAAACAATTGTGGACGAGTTGCAGTCGAGAGCTGCAGCAAGGGCAGCAGGGGTGGGGCAGTCGTGGGACGCCATCGTTGATATCCCTGCGGCCAAGCCTGCAACTACGCCTAGCCTGGAGGACAAGCCTAGCTCCACAGATGAGAAGAAGGTGGCAGAGCCAGTACAGGAGTGGTACTAAAAACCTGGATGACATGCCTTCCAACATGCCCGTCAACCTTGATGGCGAGGAGTCTTTGGTTGGTGAGTTTTTGGATCGGTCTCCTGATGGAGTGGATCAGTTGGAAGGACATCAACAGGCAAGTGCCGTGGAACTTTTGTTTGGACCCCATTCTGACGATGCATTTGCAGGTGGGGCCCATCAATCCTTTTTTGAACCCGCAGCTGAGAGTGGCAATGCAGGCAGTGGTGTCACTTTTGTGGAGGCTGGTACAGATTCTGCCGAACAGTCTGGTTCCTTCTCACACGTGGGCAAGACTGCACCGGACACCATTATTTCTGAAGCAATCAGGCTGACAGATAAAAAGCTTGTTCTGTATCCTTGGGAGAAAGGACGCATGGCTCGGATTTTTGGTGACAAGGGCAGGCTCGAAACAAAGATGCCGCGGCTACACGCCAGTAGCAACAGTTTTGTCAGGGTGAATGTAGAAGTTGATGAGGGCCTGCGTTGCGCTGCGTCCATTGGTGTGAGACCAACACGCACTGATGATGCCTTGTACGTCGGTGTGGTCAAGCAGGTTATTGGAGGATCCTACATAGAAGAACGTGACGCCAAACGGGAGCTTGCTGTCAGGTATTGGTGGGACCTTCTTAGACTGGACATGCAGTGTAGCGATCCCGGCAGGATTGCATTGCAAGAAAAGGGCCTAGCAGACATCTACAAAAATGGCATTGAGATCTTGGATGCATCGTTGGGCGTGAAAAGTCCCAACACAGTCATGAAAAGGCTGTATGCAGTCAAAACGTATAACACCTGTGTGATGCGCCATTTTGGCAAGTCATGGTTGCCAGTTGATGAGAGGTTGGTATGGGACTATTTCAAAAGTCTGAGGGCTGAGAAAGCTCCAGCCACACGAGCCACATCGTTTTTGGAAGCTCTGAGGTTTTGCTTCTTCGTCTTCCGTGTGGATGGCTCTGAGGAAGCTCTTGGTAGTCTTCGAATCCGAGGACTTGCGGCACAACTTTTCTCTTGCAAGAGACCTTGGAAGCCAGCCGACCCTCTGTCGGTAGCTGACGTGCATTTCCTGCACAAGGCAATGATGGACAAGCGACGCTGCATGGTGGATCTTGTTTTTATTGGACACCTGCTACATATGGTATATGCGGGGGCTCGCTTTTCTGACCTGTTGGCCTCGGTTAACTGCATGTTAGACGACGAGAATATGTTCCTCGAGCTGGATGCTGCAGTGCACAAGGGTTCAAGAACCGCGACCACCAAAGCAATGCTACTCCCAGTGGTAGCGCCTGCCAGTGGAATCAATGATGATTGTTGGGCTGCTGAATATCTTGCTTTACGAAAGAAAGCGGGGCTGGCTTTGCCTGGGAAAGAACCAAAACCCATGCTGCCAGCACCAGAGAAAGGCGGCACAGGTTGGCAAGAGAGGTATACCTCGCAGGAGATGAACTCCTTCATGAAGAAGCTCTTCACGGATGGTGGTATCCCGTTGGAGGGCAGGAGGATCTCAACACACTCATGCAAGGCGACTTGCATCTCTTGGTGTGCCAAGCATGATGTCTCTCCTGAACACCGTGCGGTGCTTGCGCGACATAGCACTGCTGCTCAAGGTCCAACTGCACTGTATACCAGGGATTTGGTAACTGCAGCGCTTCGAAGCCTGGTCAAGGTCTTGGAAGCGATTAGACAGCAGACCTTTTTTCCGGACAGGTCTCGTTCAGGAATGATCACGCCAGTTCCTGTGCCGAGTGCTCCTGGGCCCACAATGCCGATGCCAGCGACTCCAATGCCGCCTTTGCAAGCTGAGCGCCAAGGTGATGTAGCTGGTGAGCAGCAAACAGATGGGAACAGCATAGTTCCCTCACCTCAACTGCCGGAAACACCCAAGTCATGGCAAAAGGTTGACTGGCCCGTTGATGAGGTGGTCGAAGTTGAGTCGCAGGTGCCTGATCCACCTGAGGGACTGGGACTGCAGCTCAAGCGATTCTTGCAGTGGCTCCGAGAGCGACAGCGATGTGGAGGTGAGTTGGGAGCAGGCTGATGAGCCTGACAAAGCCTCCCGATCTTCTGTGCCATCCACGTTGAGGTGGTATATCAACGGCAGCACCTTGGTGATTCATGAACGACGGAATGAAACGTTGTTCAAGTGTGGAAGGGTCATTGGACCGCCTTACTTCCCGGTGCACCAGCTGACTGGGCTGCGATGCGGAAAGTGTTTTCCAAACGCTATCTGATCCAGTGGTTGCCCACTGCGATAAAAAGAAGCGGTTTGCGCCGCTGATTGGTTGTTTGCGCAACCTTGAGAATGCTGGTATGTCCAGCCATGTCATGTCTGAACAGTTGTTGACGCAACGTGTTTTTCACTTGAAGCATTGGCATGTTTGTTGATTTTTCACATGTGGTTGCTGTGGAATTTGGAATGACGTGATCTTTTGTCCATGTGTTTTCCCTCGAGGCATTTGCATGTCAGATTGATGTTTTGTTGGTTTGCAGTGATTCATCAGCAGGGGCAATGCTTGCAACTCTTGTTCGCGAAGTTTGTGCAATATCTGACAGTTTCTGGTTCAAGATGGCAGGCATTGTTGACAGTGAGGCGCACTTCGAATCTCGAGCCATCGAGTATGGTTATGACGTAAAAGGCTTCATTTTACTGGAAACCAGCAAATAATTAAAAAAACAAAAATAAAACAAAAAAAACAAACCAAAAAAACACACCCGAAAAAAAACAAACCAAAAAAACAAACAAAAAACAAACAAAAACAATAAAAATACAATAAACAAAACAAACAACAATAAACAGCGCACGGTTTGAAACTCAGAGAGACTTTGTGCTTCTCCCTAATCGCCGCAGCTTGTTGATACCACTTGCTCTCAAAGTCCACAGTCTGCTGCGTTGCCTGCTGCCAAGCTGCGACCAAGACTCCCAAAATCCAACAAGGGCTGCCTAGTCAAAGCTTCAAACAGTGCCTATTGCCCTTGATGGGGGGCAAGCAATCAGTCTAGGGGGTGCCCGCGGCGGCTCGTGGTACTCCTTTTTTTTTGTGGTACCTCCTTTTTGGATTGTTTTTTTGGATTGTTTTTTTTTCTCGTTTTTTCCCTAGGAAAAAAACGAAAAAAAGAAAAAAGGGTACCACGAGCCGCCGCGGGCACCCCCTAGACTGATTGCTTGCCCCCCATCAAGGGCAATAGGCACTGTTTGAAGCTTTGACTAGGCAGCCCTTGTTGGATTTTGGGAGTCTTGGTCGCAGCTTGGCAGCAGGCAACGCAGCAGACTGTGGACTTTGAGAGCAAGTGGTATCAACAAGCTGCGGCGATTAGGGAGAAGCACAAAGTCTCTCTGCGTTTCAAACCGTGCGCTGTTTATTGTTTTTTGTTAGTTTTTTGTTTTGTTTACTGTTTTTTAATTGTTTTTGTTTTGTTTTTTGTTTGTTTTTTTGTTTGTTTTTTTTTGATTGTTTTTTTTGGTTTGTTTTTTTGTTTTCTTTTTGTTTTTTTTTCATAATTTTAATTATTTTCCATTTTCCAATGAATGAAGGGTTCTCGACGTCATAAGAGTATGGTGTGCCAGCAAATTTCCTGCAGGCGCTCAGACGTGAGGGCATTACAACTGTGGGACACCTAGCTTTTGCGGTTTTTAGGCCAGGGGCAGAGTTCAACGAGCGTGAGTTTGATAACTGGGCTCAGGGGGTGAACAACAATGTGGCTTTAACAATGGGTGCAGCAGCTGCAGTGAGACGCCTTCACTATGAATGTGAGGTCATCATGACATCAACAATTAGATCAACTGTGGAAACACCTGATGCTTCTGCCCCGAAAGCCATACCGTTTGCAGAGAAGACAGCTAGGATGGATCAAATTAGACAAAGGCTGCAAGGACTGAATATCACTGGTGTTGGTGAACCTTCGCACTCACTTTTGGATGAGTGTGCACATCAATTTGAGACCAGGGTGCTCAAGTATCTTGAGCCTGCAAGGTGTACGAGCCGTGAAAACGAAATCACCTCAGGTCGCACTGATAAAAAACTCAAACTGGATGCTGGAAGCTTGAGTGTCAAGGAATCGAAAACGGTTCCGGACGAAACAGTGTCGACCACTTACAACCTTGCAGCATGCTTGCGCAGACGTGGAATAGCATATGACTTTGCCAATTTGATCAGTTTCCGTTCCCATGAGCTGTATGTGGAGAAATTGTTGCGCCATCTATCTCTGGAACCTCCGCCTTCATTTCAAGCTGTCACGTTAGCACAGGTCATGCGGGCCGACAAGGAAGTGTTCACATACCTTGCACATAATGTACAGGATATCAGACCAGATGCTGCTGATGTCCGACCACTTGACCATGCTCTGGAAGATGCGTTGAGAGACTACAACACGGCCTTCCACCTTTTGCCTTTGCCCAAAGTGCCAGCCAGTGAACATGTGCCCAAGCGTACTTACCCTGAGCCATATCCAACTCACAACACCTACAAAGGAAGGGGCAAGGGCAAGGGCAAAAGTGGAAAAAGTTTTGGTTCCAACGCTGCGCCCAAAGGCTATCCCGGTTGTGTCGGAAGAGATGGCAAAAATAGGCCAATATGTTTTGATTTCAACCTTAGCCAGTGCACCAAAGCTCCAGTCGGTGCTGCCTGTGCCAAAGGGCGACATGTTTGTTTCAAGGCAGGATGTTTCAAAGCTCATCCTTTCAAAGAGGGACATGCAGACGAAGTCAACAAGGAGTGACTAGCTCAGCAGAGGTTGGTGGATGCCCAACCTGATTTTCTGACCTCCAGTGAACATGTTGTGGTCCTGGAACTTTTTTGTGGAACCGCAGGATTGAGTGCTTCGTTGAAACGACTTGGACTCGATGTGGTTGCAGTAGACAAGACAAAACCCAAAGCGCCCAAGGCGCTTGTAACAAAACTTGACCTGACGCTCACTTCAAATCAACTTTTGGTGCTCAGCTGGATTCGGAACGAACAGGTTAAAGCTGTTTTCATGGCTCCACCCTGCGGCACTGCAAGCGCAGCTCGCAACATACAAAGAGCCGATGACCCATTTCTGCCGCAGCCACTGAGAACAAAGGAATTTCCAAATGGCCTCCCTGATTTGCAAAACCTGGATTTCTTGCGTGTACAACAGAGCAATGTTTTATATGATTTTTCTGCAACGGTTTTTGATTTGTGCTGCGAGCTTGGTAAACTGTGCATGTGTGAAAACCCAAGGGACTCACTGTTTTGGGACACCACCCCATGGATGGAGAGAAGACATCAAGCAACGGATTGCGCCCAATGTCACCAAGCATGCGCTTATGGTTCAATGCGGCCAAAGTGGACAAAATTGCTGGCGAATTTTCCTGAAGTGCAGCAAATCAATGCCGTTTGTGATGGCAAACACAAACATGAGGCATGGGGATATCAATTTCATAATGGAAAAAGACTCTACGCTACAACTTTGGAAGTTCATTGTCCCTCTGCATTGTGCGACAAAATCGCCACGACCTTTCTTTTGGTATTGCAAAAACGTGGCCTTGCAGTCAATTTGCAAATTCCGGTTAACTTAGCTGCACGTACGCTTGCCCAAGATCAGCCAGTCAGCAACAAGATTGCCCCGCTTGTGCCTGAGTTCAAAAACAAATGCATTGCGTTGTTTCGCGACAATACATGCATATGGCCGCACCATTGTGACTTCTTACAATCTTCAAAAGTCCTGCAAAAAGTTCAAGTGGGGGGTGAAAGTTTGCAGTCCTTGCGCAGCAATGTTCATGACCAATGTCTTTTGTGGAATATTGATGTACACGTTGAACTTGAGCACACCATTTGCAGTTTTCCGTGTTGTTTGGATTTGAAACTTCGTGGAATTTTTTGGAGTGAACAGGAGTTTGTTGAACAAGCCATGAAAGCGAAACATCCACTCTCTCTGGATTCGGCCGTGCCACAACAGTTACTGGATGCTCTCAACTTCACAATCAAAAATGATGAAGCAACTGTGGCAAGAGTAAGAGCTGAATTTTTCTCTCGTTGGACGCGTAGAGCCTTGCAATTGGAGAGTGATGAGAAGCGGCTCAAGAACAGCATGCAACCTGATGTAGCCAATGCGGT
>CAMXCT020003693.1:22500-56866 GCA_947184155.2 Cladocopium goreaui | reverse complement strand
GAGGCTCAAATGTCGCTTCGCTTCCCTTCACTATTTTACTACATTACACTACGCTACGCTACACTCCACTACACTACATTACACTACACTACACAACACTACAACTACAACTGCACAACTACACTCCACGACACTCCACTACACTCCACTACACTAAATTACACTACACTATACTACACTACTTACATTACACTACACTACACTACACTACACTACATTACGCTACACTACACTACACTACACTACCTTCCACTACACTTCACCACATTACACTACACTACACTCCACAACACTACAACTACAACTACACAACTACACTCCACTACACTAAATTACACTCCACTATACTACACTACATTACACTGCACTACACTCCACTACACTCAATTACGCTACACTACACTAAACTACCTTCCACCACACTTCACTACATTACACTACACTCCACAACACTACAACTACAACTACACAACTACACCCCACTACACTGCACTACACTAAATTACACTACACTATACTACGCTACATTACACTACACTACACTCCACTACACTACATTACGCTACACTACACTACACTACCTTCCACTACACTTCACTACATTACACTACATTACACTCCACTACACTACACTACAAATACAACGACAACTACACAACTACACTCCACTACACTCACTACACTACACTACACTCCACTACACTACACTACAAATACAACTACAACTACGCAACTACACAACTACACTCCACTACACTCCACTACACTCCACTACGCTAAATTACACTACACTCACTACGTTACACTACACTCCAGTACACTACATTACACTACACTACACTACACTCCACAACACTACAACTACAACTACACTCCACGGATAGTTAGATAGATGGATGGATTAGATAGATAGATAGATAGATAGATAGATAGATAGATAGATAGATAGATAGATAGATGGATAGATGGATAGATAGATAGATAGATAGGTAATTAGATGAAAGAGAGAGAGAGAGATAGATCGATAGATAGATAGATACATAGAAGATAGATAGGCAGGTAGGTAGATAGTCAGAGAAAGAGAGAGCAAGAGTGGAGACCTCAGCCCTTTCGGTCCATCAGTGGATTCGTTCTGCGCATCCCTGATTCACACGAACAACAACCTCTCCTATAGGTTTCCATTTTGAAACTTCCGCCACCGCTTGTGCGGTACTACTGGGTAAAAAATTACAGGTAAATATAGTATATTTAGATCAATAGTCTAGTCAAAAAAAATATATGAAAAAAACAAAGAATATTATTAAAAAACAGAAAAAAAAAAACTAAAAGAAAAAGAAAACTCAAATCCCTCTAAGAAATTCACAAATACGTTGGCCTAAAGGGGAAAAATATACAATAAAATAAATGGAAAATTATAGTAAGTATAAATTTCAAAGGAAGTTGGGAAGCAATACTTCGAGTTCACGATGACTTTTTACTTTGATGGCATTGACTATGATAAGGTGTAGATATAGAAAATACATTGTCTAACAATACACCACAAAGATATAAGCAAGCTATGACACATGGGTTGGTGACGAAGGGAAGTGATGATGAAGGGGAGTGGTGACGAAGGGAAGTGGTGAAGAAGGGAAGTGATGATGAAGGGGAGTGGTGACGAAGGGAAGTGGTGAGGAAGGGAAGTGGTGAAGAAGGGAAGTGATGATGAAGGGGAGTGGTGACGAAGGGAAGTGGTGAGGAAGGGAAGTGGTGAAGAAGGGAAGTGATGATGAAGGGGAGTGGTGAGGAAGGGAAGTGGTGACGAAGGGAAGCGGTGAAGAAGGGAAGTGATGATGAAGGGGAGTGGTGACGAAGGGAAGTGGTGAGGAAGGGAAGTGGTGACGAAGGGAAGTGGAGAGGAAGGGAAGTGGTGACGAAGGGAAGTGGTGAACAAGGGAAGTGATGATGAAGGGGAGTGGTGACGAAGGGAAGTGGTGAGGAAGGGAAGTGGTGAAGAAGGGAAGTGGTGACGAAGGGAAGCGGTGAAGAAGGGAAGTGGTGATGAAGGGGAGTGGTGACGAAGGGAAGTGGTGACGAAGGGAAGTGGTGACGATGGGAAGTGGTGACGAAGGGAAGTGGTGACGAAGGGAAGTGGTGACGATGGGAAGTGGTGACGATGGGAAGTGGTGACGAAGGGAAGTGATGATGAAGGGGAATGGTGAGGAAGGGAGGTGGGGACGATGGGAAGTGGTGAGGAAGGGAAGTAGTGAGGAAGGGAAGTGGTGACGAAGGGAGGTGGTGACGATGGGAAGTGGTGACGATGGGAAGTGGTGAGGAAGGGAAGGGGTGAGTTGGGGAGGAAGCCGGAGCACGAAACCTTGCGTTTTTCCGAGTAAAGTGGCTGCAGCCGGCGATGAAAGGTACCTCGTCTGTGCGGCGGTTGCGGCTGGGGTCGTTTCTGTCGCGAATTGTTCCTCCTATGTGTTTTGCAAGGAGTGGTTGTTCCTGTGTGCGTAGTTCTATGCGCTTCTTGAAGCTGTGGTGGCAGATCGCATTGGAATGGCTGCATGATTGTTTTCATTTGGTGTTGCCACGTCCGTAGATAGGTGCAGGTATGCTACGGGATGCTGCGAAACGCAGTGTAGTGGCTGCATGAATGTTGCATGGGCCATGTTTTGGGGAGGAAGCCGGACCACGAAACCTTGTGTTTTTCCGTGTAAAGTGGCTGCAGCCGGCGATGAAAGGTACCTCGTCTGTGCGGCGGTTGCGGCTGGGGTCGTTTCTGTCGCGAATTGTTCCTCCTATGTGTTTTGCAACGAGGGGTTGTTCCTGTGTGCGTAGTTCTATGCGCTTCTTGAAGCTGTGGTGGCAGATCGCATTGGAATGGCTGCATGATTGTTGTCATTTGGTGTTGCCACGTCCGTAGATTGGTGCAGGTATGCTACGGGATGCTGCGAAACGCAGTGTAGTGGCTGCAGGAATGTTGCATGGGCTATGTTTTGGGGAGGAAGCCGGACCACGAAACCTTGTGTTTTTCCGTGTAAAGTGGCTGCAGCCGGCGATGAAAGGTACCTCGTCTGTGCGGCGGGTGCGGCTGCGGTCGGTTTGCCTTTTTTTTTTGCCGCATTGTAACGGTGGCTTCAAGCTGCTTTGGGTGTGCTTGTGTGTGCGTAGTTATAGGGTGTTTTGGAATCTGTGCTTGCAGATCGCATTGGAATGGCTGCATGACTGTTGTCATTTGGTGTTCTGGTGTTGTTCTGTGCGTAGATAGGTGCAAGTTTGCGAGTTGATGCTGCGAACCGCATTGTAATGGCTGCATGATGTTGCATGGGCTATGTTTTGGGGAGGAAGCCGGAGCACGAAACCGTGCGTTTTTCCGTGTAAAGTGGCTGCAGGCGACGATGAAAGGTACCTCGTGTGTGCGACGGGTGCGGCTGGGGTCGTTTCTGTCGCGAATTGTTCCTCCTATGTGTTTTGCAACGAGTGGTTGTTCCTGTGTGCGTAGTTCTATGCGTTTCTTGAAGCTGTGGTGGCAGATCGCACTGGAATGGGTGTTGCCACGTCCGTAGATGGGTGCAGGTTTGCTACGGGATGCTGCGAAACGCAGTGTAATGGCTGCATGAATGTTGCATGGGTGTTTTGGGGAGGAAGCCGGAGCACGAAACTTTGCGTTTTTCCGTGTAAAGTGGCTGCAGCCGGCGATGAAAAGTACCTCGTCTGTGCGGCGGTTGCGGCTGGGGTCGTTTCTGTCGCGAATTGTTCCTCCTATGTGTTTTGCAACGAGTGGTTGTTCCTGTGTGCGTAGTTCTATGCGTTTCTTGAAGCTGTGGTGCCAGATCGTATTGGAATGGCTGCATGATTGTTGTCATTTGGTGTTGCCACGTCCGTAGATAGGTGCAGGTTTGCTACGGGATGCTGCGAAACGCAGTGTAATGGCTGCATGAATGTTGCATGGGCTATGTTTTGGGGAGGAAGCTGGAGCACGAAACCTTGTGTTTTTCCGTGTAAAGTGGCTGCAGCCGGCGATGAAAGGTACTTCGTCTGTGCGGCGGTTGCGGCTGGGGTCGTTTCTGTCGCGAATTGTTCCTCCTATGTGGTTTGCAACGAGTGGTTGTTCCTGTGTGCGTAGTTCTATACGTTTCTGGAAGCTGTGGTGGCAGATCGCATTGGAATGGCTGCATGATTGTTGTCATTTGGTGTTGCCACGTCCGTAGATAGGTGCAGGTTTGCTACGGGATGCTGCGAAACGCATTGTAGTGGCTGCGTCAAGGTTGGTCGGTGCTGCGGCTGCATGCGTAATACTGTTGTCTTTTGCAGCTGAGCATCGTAAATCGTATTGGAATGGCTGCATCCACGCTGCAATAGTGATTTGTCAGCAGATTTTCTCAACTTTGGCGCTAGTAATTTTCGTTCTAAAGATCCTTTTAAAAAATGCTTCAAAATCGCCTTTTTTCTGCTTCGGCGTCGAGATCCGGTTTTGAAGCTGCAATTTTCGACACCGTTGCGCGTAGTTCTTTTGTGTTTTGCAACTCAGTCTCTGCAGATCGCATTGTAGTGGCTGCGTCAAGGTTGCTCGGTGCTGCGGCTGCATGCGTAATACTATTATTGTCTTTTGCGCTGAACAGCGTAATTCGTATTGGAATGGCTGCATCCAGGCTGCGATAGTGATTTGTCAGCAGATTTTCTCAACTATGGCGCTAGTAATTTTCCTTTTAAAATCGTTTGAAAAAATGCTTCAAAATCGTCTTTTTTCTGCTTTGGCGTCGAGATCCGGTTTTGAAGCTGCAATTTTCGACACCGTTGCGCGTAGTTCTTTTGTGCTTTGCAACTCAGTCTCTGCAGATGGCATTGTAGTGGCTGCGTCAAGGTTGCTCGGTGCCGCGGCTGCATGCGTAATACTATTGTCTTTTGCAGCTGAACAGCGTAAATCGTATTGGAATGGCTGCATCCAGGCTGCGATAGTGGTTTGTCAGCAGATTTTCTCAACTTTGGCGCTAGTAATTTTCCTTTTAAAAATCCTTTTAAAAAATGCTTCAAAATCGCCTTTTTTCTGCTTTGGCGTCGAGATCCGGTTTTGAAGCTGCAATTTTCGACACCGTTGCGCGTAGTTCTTTTGTGTTTTGCAACTCAGTCTCTGCAGATCGCATTGTAGTGGCTGCGTCAAGGTTGCTCGGTGCTGCGGCTGCATGCGTAATACTATTATTGTCTTTTGTTGCTGAACATCGCAAATCGTATTGGAGTGGCTGCATCCAGGCTGCGATAGTGATTTGTCAGCTTCTAATTCATGAGTTCTATTTTTGTGCTAGTGTCATCTATGTGTAGTTGACGTCGGCCGACCCACAGAACAAGTCATGCTGTGATGCTCGCAGCTGTGTTTGGCTTAAATGAAGGGTATGCAATCAATGATGATGCATGACGGGGTATGAATGCAAGCATGATGTCAAGAAGGCATGCAAAAAAGATTTCCAGAAGGCAGCAAAGAAAGAAGTGAGGATTTCCATTTATTTGTTACAAAACACGTTTCCAGATGAGATGAAGTGTGGAGTGTGAAGAGTGCAGTGTGAAGTGTGGGGCGTGAAGAGTGCAGTGTGAAGTGTGAAGTGTGGAGTGTGAAGAAAGCAATGAGAAGTGAGAAGTGTGAAGTGTGGACTGTGAAGTGTGAAGTGTGGAGTGTGAAGTGTGGATTGGGGAGAGTGCAGTGTGAAGTGAGAAGTGTGAAGTGTTGATTGCGAAGGGTGCAGTGTGAAGTGTGAAGACTGTCAAGTGTGAAGTGTGACGTGGAGCTTCAAATGTGACATGTGCAACACGACACCAGTTTCGCAGAGTGCACGCACGCACGGGCTTGGCTGGCGCACGGCGCATGCAAGTTCTATAGATATCTATAGATGAGAAAGGTCTCATATATATCTTTAAGGCAACTTCCGCCCCGCCTCGTGCGGGTACTACTGGTAGGTAATAAAAATATAAAAAAAGGAAGGAAAGGAAAGGCAAAAAAAAGAATAAATATTATAAAAAGACAGGATAAAAATAAAATAGAAGCCACGAACCCGAATATATTCAAATTCTTGGAATACGAGTACAAACCTGATAGGAAAACGATTTTTTCCCGAGAGCGTCTGAGCGCAGGGTTCTTCCAATAGTGGGGGTCTGTATCTCATCTTCTCATCTTCACACCTTCTCATCTTCACACCTTCTCATCTTCACACCTTCTCATCTTCACACCTTCTCATCTTCACACCTTCTCATCTTCACATCTTCTCTCACACCTTCTCATCTTCACATCTGCTCATCTTCACATCTTCACATCTTCTCGCACCTTCTCATCTTCACATCTTCTCTCACACCTTCTCATCTTCACATCTGCTCATCTTCACATCTTCTCATCTTCACACCTTCTCATCTTCACATCTGCTCCTCTTCACATCTGCTCCTCTTCACACCTTCTCATCTTCACACCTTCTCATCTTCACACCTTCTCTCACACCTTCTCATCTTCACATCTTCTCTCTCTCTCACTCTCTCTCACTCTCTCTCACTCTCTCTCACTCTCTCTCACTCTCTCTCACTCTCTCTCCTCTTTCCTCTCTCCTTTCTCTCTCTCTCTCTCTCCTTTCTCTCTCTCCTTTCTCTCTCCCTTTTCTCTCTCTCGCCTTCTTTATCTTTCTCTCTTTAGGCCGAAGGTGGTGCCGGCGGGGAGTCACGAAACGTGAACCCTTTCGCACGAAATGAGGGGCGATCGGCGAAAACTGAGGTAAAATTGCGATTTTACTTGCCCCGGAGCAACCCTTTCGCACGAAATGAGGGTCGATCGGCAAAAACTGCGGTAAAACTGCGATTTTACTTGTGCCGGAGCAACCCTTTCGCACGAAATGATGGTCGATCGGCAAAAACTGAGGTAAAATTGCGCGTTTACTTGTCCTGGAGCAACCCTTTCGCACGAAATGAGGGTCGATCGGCGAAAACTGAGGTAAAATTGCGATTTTACTTGTCCTGGAGCAACCCTTTCGCACGAAATGAGGTTCGATCGTCGAAAACTGAGGTAAAATTGCGATTTCACTTGTCCGGGAGCAACCCTTTCGCACGAAATGAGGGTCGATCGGCGAAAACTGAGGTAAAATTGCGAGTTTACTTGTCCCCGAGCAACCCTTTCGCACGAAATGAGAGTCGATCAGCGAAAACTGTGGTAAAATTGCGATTTTACGTGTCTGTGTGTAAAAGCGTCCGTGTGTAAACGTGTTAGTGTGTAAAAGCGTTTGTGTGTAAAAGCTTTTGTGTGTAAAAGCGTCTGTGTGTAAACGCGTCTGTGTGTGTAAAAGCGTCTGTGTGTAAAAGTGATTGTGTGTAAAAAGTCTGTGTGTGTAAAAGCGTCTGTGTGTAAAAGTGATTGTGTGTAAAAGATTGTAAAAGCGTCTGTGTGTAAGAGCGTCTGTGTGTAAAAGCGTCTGTGTGTAAAAGCTTTTGTGTGTAAAAGCGTCTGTGTGTAAAAGTGTCTGTGTGTAAAAGTGATTGTGTGTAAAAGCGTCTGTGTGTAAAAGTGTTAGTGTGTAAACGCGTCTGTGTGTAAAAGCGTCTGTGTGTAAAAGTGTCTGTGTGTAAAAGCTTTTGTGTGTAAAAGCGTCTGTGTGTAAAAGTGTCTGTGTGTAAAAGCATCTTGTGTAAAAGCGTCTGTGTGTAAAAGCTTCTGTGTGTAAAAGCGTCTGTGTGTAAAAGTTTTTGTGTGTAAAAGGGTCTGTGTGTAAACGCGTCTGTGTGTAAAAGCGTCTGTGTGTAAGAGTGTCTGTGTGTCAAAGTGTTTGTGTGTAAAGGCGTCTGTGTGTAAAAGCGTCTGTGTGTAAAAGCGTCTGTGTGTAAAAGCTTTTGTGTGTAAAAGCGTCTGTGTGTAAAAGTGTCTGTGTGTAAGAGTGATTGTGTGTAAAAGCGTCTGTGTGTAAAAGCTTTTGTGTGTACAAGCGTCTGTGTGTAAAAGCTTTTGTGTGTAAAAGGGTCTGTGTGTAAACGCGTCTGTGTGTAAAAGCGTCTGCGTGTAAGAGTGTCTGTGTGTCAAAGTGTTTGTGTGTAAAGGCGTCCGTGTGTAAAAGCGTCTGTGTGTGAAAGCGTCTGTGTGTGTGCAAGCGTCTGTCTGTAAAAGCTTCTGTCTGTAAAAGCTTCTGTGGGTAAAAGCTTTGTGTGTAAAAGCGTCTGTGTAAAAGCAATAGTGTGTAAAAGCGTCTGTGTGTAAAACCGTCTGTATGTAAAAGCGCCTGTGTGTAAAAGTGTCTGTGTGTAAAAGTGCCTTGATCTTCTTTTGCGCAGACACGTTCGTGTGCATGTTTGCTTGACATGTGCATTGTTTGGCCAAACTGTTTGGCATGTTTATTTTCCGGTCATCCGTGTCATTTTCAGGTCTTGCTGGCAAGTTTTAAGCAATCGTGACTTGTTTGCTTGGCATGTTTAGTAGGCATGTTTAATTTTACCCCCAAAGTTATATGAACGGATTAATGAGGATACATTGGGATTCACTGATTTTGGGGTTGTGGAGTTTGTGGGTAACACTTTAGCATCACATTTCTTTGCTCAGGTTGGCATGGCTATTTTTGGCTGGTTTCGAGTCACATCATTTCCTTTTTTTTCCGGTTCACATGGAAATGGGACTTCGCCACGCCACCCCATCGACACATGCACACACGATATAAGGTATACGTGTCCAGGCTCCTCCTCAGGTCTTATGACTTTAAGTGGAAGTGATGGTGTACCATAGCCTTGCCATCAGCCATGGTACATCTATTGTCACTTCCTCCCAATTGAATCTATGATAACCTTTGGCCTGCAGTGCCAGTAACCCTGGTTCCCTCCCGATCTCTTGTTGTGGGCAGATACGCCTCTCTGTGGACGGACGGACTTTTCTAAGTAAGGAAAAGCAAAAACTATTTTCTGTTGCTTCTTCAAAGTGATCCCCTTTGAGATGGTTCATTGACCTTTTTTGGTGTTGATCGAGTGGTTTCAAATTGATGGTTGACGAGGTCATTTCGAAGAAGCAAGTAACTAGCTATTTCCTGGAGAAGAGCATCACGGCGATCACCAAAGTCATCACAGATGTGTGAAGAAAAGGGTGAGCAAGGAGTCTAGAAGCTTTGGGCCTTGGACTGAGAGATCCATTGGCGAGCCTTGACCAGGGAGAGTTCCTCATCGATGCGGTGAGGACACAGTGCCAGCTTCCGAACATTCGCATGGCTAAATGACCAATTCCTGGATGCGATCCGATAACATACGAACCACTACTTCCAGCTGAGCGACTTCGAGGAGGCGACCCAGACTTACTTCTCGCTGGCACGGCGCGCTTGCACGGCGCGGACTTATCATTTTGCAGCACAGTGCCAGTGGACCCGACCATGCTGAATGGCATGCAACAGCTGTGATAGTCTGCGAGCAGTGATCGCTTCAAGGTTTTGCAGGACAATATCGGGACGGACAAAAAAGTTTTGGTTAGGCTCACCATGACATTACACACTTGGTCACGTATTGTGACGAGATGCATATCATCGAGTCCTAATTAATAGCCTTAGGCCTTAGCTTCAGACTTTGATAATGCGTATATAATTATGGCCTGCTCCTATAATACTTTGAGGGGATAGGATGGTTCCCCCACCCTGGCGGGGGGCCAGGTCGGTTCTTTGCCTGACTCAACACCTTTGTGAGCAGTTTAGTTATTTGATTTTTAACTTTGATTCTTGTATTGCAACCAGAGCTGTCCAAGCAATACTTCTATAGCCTGTACTATATTGAATGCAGGTCCACCAAATACATGGTACGAACTTCACCCCTCCGTCGAATTGCTGAGGTGGCCAGGACAACAATGACTTCACTGTGACTGCGTGAACATGGGCCGGCCTGTGTGTAAAAGCGTCTGTGTGTAAAAGCGTCTGTATGTAAAAGTGATTGTGTGTAAAAGCGCTTGTGTGTAAAACCGTTTGTGTGTAAAAGCGTTTGTGTGTCAAAGCTTCTGTGTGTAAAAGCGTCTGCGTGTAAAAGCTTTTGTGTGTAAAAGCGTCTATGTGTAAAAGTGTTTGTGTGTAAAAGTGTTTGTATGTACAAGTGTTTGTGTGTAAAAGTGCCTGTGTGTCAAAGCGTCTATGTGTAAAAGCTTCTGTGTGACTATGTGTAAAAGTTTTTGTGTGTAAAAGCGTCTGCGTGTAAATGCTTCTGTGTGTAAAAGCTCCTGTGTGTAAAAGGCTCTTTGTTAAAAGCGTCTGTGTGTAAAAGTGTCTGTGTGTAAAAGTGTCTGTGTGTAAAAGCATCTGTGTAAAAACGTATGTTTGTAAAAGCTTCTGTATGTAAAAGCTTCTGTGGGTAAAAGGTTTGTGTGTAAAAGCGTCAGTGTAAAAGTGTCTGTGTGTAAAAGCATCTGTGTGAAAGCGTATGTGTGTAAAAGCTTCTGTATGTGAAAGCTTCTGTGGGTAAAAGCTTTGTGTGTAAAAGGGTCTGTGCGTAAAAGGGTCTGTATCTAAAAGCGTCTGTGTGTAAAAGCTTTTGTGTGTAAAAGTGTTTGCGATGCAAACTATTGTCTTGCACTTCTGCTATTTTGTCTTAATACTCCTCTTCTCGGCTGCATATAACACATCTTTAATATATTGTTTCTAATATGGTGTCTCCATACTAACAAGAGAAGACCCTGCTCCTCTACGCTCTCGGGCCATCCGTCGTCTAGTTTTTGCATATATTGTCCGCTCATACCGTCTCAACGAAGGTACCTAAGTAAGAATTCACAAAAAGACAACTAACCAGCACAACAACATCACTACCAGTACAACGAAATCACAACCAGCACAACACCATCACAGCGCAATGAAATCACAACGAAATCACGCACACAACGAAATCACCAGCGCAACAAAATCACAAGCACAACAACATCACCAGTGCAACGAAATCTCCAGCACAACGAACATACCAGCAAAACGAAATTACCAGCGAACAGCACCAGCGCAACAAAATCACCAAAGCAGACGAAATCACTAGCACAACGAAATCACCAGCACAACATCACCAGCGCAACATCACCAGCACAACAACATCACCACCACCTGCCACAGTCCACACTTTACCCACTGCACACTCCACACTCTACACTTTACACTCCACACTCCACACTCTACACTTTACACTCTACACTCCACACGCCACACTCGACACTTTCTACTCCACACGCCACACTCTACACTTTACACTTTACACTCCTCACGCCACACTCTACACTTTACACTCCACACTTTACACTTTGCACTTGACACTCCTCAGTCGACACTTTACACTCCACACTTTACACTCCACACTCCAAACTCTACACTTTACACTCTACACTTTACACTCTACACTCCACACACTACACTGCACACGCCACACTTGACCCACTGCACACTCCACACTCCACACTTTACACTCCACACTCCTCACTCCTCACTCCACGCACTACACTCCACACTCCACACTCCACAACACTCCACACTCCACAACACTCTACACTCTACACACACCACACTCCTCACTCCACACTCCTCACTCCACGCACTACACTCCACACTCCACACTCCACAAAACTCCACACTCCACCACACTCTACACACACCACACTCCTCACTCCACACTCCCACTCCATGCTTTACACTCCACGCGAAGCACATTTCGAAGTAAGTGGGTGGATGAATGGCTGGATAGACAGAAAGATGGACAGTTTAATAGATAGGTGAATAAACAAATCGATCGATAGATACATGAATAGACAGGTAGATAGGTAGATGGCTAGCAAGGTCGCTCTGTAGATAGATGGCGAAAGAGAGACACAGAGAGAAAGAGAGAAAGAGAGACAGAAAGGGAGAAACACTCAACCACCTTTCAATCCATCAGTGGGTTCGCTCTGCCATTTTTGCGTCACACCAACTCACCTCTCCTATAGGTTTTCCATTTTTGAAACTTCCGCCACCGCCTTGTGCGGTACTACTGGAAGCAGAATCATGACTCTGGAAAGGTTTTTGGACGATACCAGACGAGATACCGGACGAGGTACCGGAATTACTTTTTGCCATCCCAGCCAAAACCCACCCCACGTATCCCCACGTCAGATCAAAAGCAGTAAATGGTGAAAACAATGTGGATAGATCCGAAAGATCCAAGCAATAAGGTCCGGAAAATGAGGTGGAGGAGGATGATGTTGCAGAAGATGAGGTGGAGGATGATGATGTTGAGAAGGAGGAAGGTAATGATGTTGAGGATGATCATGTTGAGGAGGCGGATGAAAAGGATGATAATTAATGTTGCGGAATGTTGCGGAAGAGGAGGTGGAGGAGGAGGATGCTGCAGAAGAGCAACGTGAGTTTCCCACACAGTGTGTACACACTCGGGGGTCTTGTGATCGGTCCTCCTCCTCCTCCTCAGTACCATCATCTTCCTCCTCCTCCACATCATCATTCTCAGCATCATCCTCGTCCTCCCCCTTGACATCATCATCCTCAACATGGTCATCCTCCACCTCATCCGGGGATTGTTAGGGGGCAAATGGATATAATTAATGTTTGCCATGTTAAGAATCCCTGCGTGCCTATGCGTTGTGCTCTAAAGATCATACCAAATAACAAATCATGTAGTAATTCATTCCAGTGGTTGTGTCACTTCTTCCGCATGGCACACCGAGATGAGACAACAAAGTGCTATCTGAGACAAGAAAGGGCTTTCACCCAGCACTGTGTACTACAAAGCTTGTACAAACACGTTCCAGTACTACCGTTTACTACAAAACTTGCACAAACACGAGGTTTTGCAGCTTCCCCCATAGACACGGCGACGTGAGCGCAGCAAAACAAGCGAGGCTTTGCCGGCTTTGCAGCTTCCCCCATAGACACGGTGACGCCAGAGGACAAGCAGAAACCCGAGACGAGACTGAGGTTTTGCAGCTTCCCCCATAGATACGGCGACGCCAGAGGACAAGCAGAAACCCGAGACGAGACTGAAGTTTTGCAGCTTCCCCCATAGACACGGCGACGTGAGCGCAGCAAAACAAGCGAAGCTTGGCAGCTTTCCCCATAGACACGGCGACGCCAGAGGATAAGCATAAACTCGAGACGACATGAGCGCAGCAAAACAAGCGAGGTTTTGCAGCTTCCACCACAAACACAGCGACGCCAGAGGACAAGCAGAAACTCGAGACGAGACTGAGGTTTTGCAGCTTCCCCCATAGACACGGCGACGTGAGCGCAGCAAAACAAGCGAGGCTTTGCAGCTTTCCCCATAGACACGGCGACGCCAGAGGACAAGCAGAAACTCGAGACGAGATAGGCTTTGCAGCTTCCCCCAAAGACACGGCGACGCCAGATGACAAACAGAGACTGAGGTTTTGCAGCTTCCACCATAGACACGGCGACGTGAGCGCAGCAAAACAAGCGAGGCTTTGCCGGCTTTGCAGCTTCCCCCATAGACACGGTGACGCCAGAGGACAAGCAGAAACCCGAGACGAGACTGAGGTTTTGCAGCTTCCCCCATAGATACGGCGACGCCAGAGGAAAACCAGAGACTCGAGACGAGACACGTGGGCGCAGCAAAACGAGCGTTTCGTGCGAGACGTCCTCCAATTTTGACATTTTCGACACGTTATCAAGCAGGTTGGAATGTCACAAAGTACCACGCCTGCCACGCAAACGACATGAGAACCTGCTTGATGACCTTCAAAAAGGAGAGGTTTTGTAGCTTCCCCATAGACACGGAACGACGGTGATGCGACGAGCAACTGGAGGCGAACAAGGGTCCAGCCCCCAGACCCCCAGACTATAAACGGGAACCCTTCGCTACGCATCCGGGAAAAAAGAAGCGGATAAGAGGAAAGGGAACTCCAGATTCCCCTGCAGGCCACAAACGCGTGACTATAGTGAGAAAAACACACATAGAATGCCCATGGAAACTACTGTACAGCAAATATAGATGAATGATGATGAATGGAGAAAAAACAACATAGAAGAAAAGGCAAGGAAAAGAACGTCGTGAGTTATAGACAAAAACAACCCGTCGCGCCGTTTTCCGTACGTGCGTTTTGCACAATTTCATCATCATCAGGTCCACTTAAAGTTCATTTCGCGTGGGAGGCATTAAGCGTTTTTTGTTCAGCATGCACAAAATGTGGAAATTGGATGGTGTTTTTGGAAAAAGTCATATTTCGCTTGTGTTTTCATGCAATTTTGACCGAGCAAAATATGTGTCATCGCATCAAAATAGGAAAGAGAAAACGTGGCCTGCGTGGCATATTCATCATCATTTTTGATCATTTTTGTCCAAATTTTGTCGAAATCAGTACGCATTTAGAGTGGTTTTATTTTTTTTTCCTTCCTCGCTGTGGTGCCGTACATGTATTTCTTCAAAGTGCTGTTTTCCCAATGACAGCCATCACAACACAGTCTGCGCACTTTGTTTTCTTCTTCACTTTCGCAGCAAGTTGAGCTGGTTGATGGTCTTCATGCGAATCAGAGTGAGGCGATTGACATACCTCCACTGGAACGCGCGCAAGTAAACCTCAATCAATTCTGATTGGCTTCCCAGCTGTTTTGGAATGAATGCTTTGCACCAAGTCCACACTTGGTCAATTGTTCCGGTATGTGCTTGAATGACTTCTCGTCCTCGTCTCAGTTCCGGTATTGTCCCAGTTTCACAGACGTGTGCTAGCGTAGCATCCAATGCGTGCCAGCAAGTACGTGAGACGGTGCTAGCGTAGCATGCCGTCATAGAAGAAGGACGATCATCTAGAGACAGACGCCAAGAACGTTATTACACCCCCCACCCCCCAAACCCATTTCACAAGAGTATGTGCAGAGACGTTCACAGACGTGTGCTAGCGTAGCATCCAATGCGTGCCAGCAAGTACGTGAGACGGTGCTAGCGTAGCATGCCGTCATAGAAGAAAGACGATCACCTAGAGACAGACGCCAAGAACGTTATTACACCCCCCACCCCCCAAACCCATTTCACAAGAGTATGTGCAGAGACGTTCACAGACGTGTGCTAGCGTAGCATCCAATGCGTGCCAGCAAGTACGTGAGACGGTGCTAGCGTAGCATGCCGTCATAGAAGAAAGACGATCATCTAGAGACAGACGCCAAGAACGTTATTACACCCCCCACCCCCCCCAAACCCATTTCACAAGAGTATGTGCAGAGACGTTCACAGACGTGTGCTAGCGTAGCATCCAATGCGTGCCAGCAAGTACGTGAGACGGTGCTAGCGTGGCATGCCGTCATAGAAGAAAGACGATCATCTAGAGACAGACGCCAAGAACGTTATTACACCCCCCACCCCCCCATATGAGAAACGTCAAAAACCTGCATTTTACTAGTACGGTTTTCGGCGCGTAGGCAAAAACAAGGAAAGAAAAGGGAAGAGGATACGAGAAAAGGGAACAGGCCCCCCTGCATGGTACAAACACGTTGCTGTAGTGGCGCAAAACACACATAGAATGCCCGTGGAAACTACAGCAGATATAGGTCAATGGGCAATAGAGACATTGAAGCGAAGGAAAGAAAAGGAACATCATAGAAGGAAAGGACAAGAAAAAAGAAGAGGATAAGAGAAGAGGGAACAGGTTCCCCCGCAGGGCACAAACACGTGGCTAGTGAGAAAAACACACGTAGAATGAGTGGCTATAGTGGGAAAATGCCCATAGCCAAAGCCAATTGCGCAGGACGGGCAGAATCACCCAATTCCACATGCAAATCTCAAGATATCTCAAGATGTTTATGTAATTATTTCTTGGGTTGGATTGGTGTGGCATTCTAAGTGTCACAAAGGTCAGCAGGAAGGGACAAAAATCGTCAAGGAAGGCATAATTCACGTGGAAATCAGCGAGAATCATAAAAAACATACCCCCAAAGACCCTTGAATTCATTCTATGTGTCATTTTTTTCGCAGCATTCTATGTGTGAAGTGGGCGGTTAGGTTTCGAAAAGGTCATTCTATGTTTCAGTTCGCAAATATAACCAATATAAAAATTGTATGAAAATTCCATAAACATTCATGAAACCGGCATCAATCAAAATACAGGATAGGATCAGATTGGAATTAATTTCACAAAATTATATGTTTTTTTTTGGTTTTTCATAAATTAAATAAATAAATGTTGAACTAAATGCATAATAAACTATAATTACATAATAATTCAAGAAATAATTACAAATAAATTTAATAATATAATATTTTTCTCAAGACATCTCGAGACCGTATTTACCAACTGCCCGTGAAGTCTTTTGCTATGTACAATTCTTGCATGTTTTTGCCACATGTAGCTACTGGTCCCAGTATCATTGGATCAGGCTCTTACCAACCTTTCCCACCCAGCACGCTAGACATGACCTTGGCTGCAAAACTTACAGAGGAATCGCAAGCTGCGTAATTAGCATGTCGGAACTCTGAGACCTCAGCTCCTGCACCAGCACCATAAACAAAGAATGCTGCCATGGTCGGGGTCCTGCACCGTGGGCCCAGAATGCCGCAGGCTAAAGATGGCTAAACCAAGTGAAGAAACCAAATTCATGCTGACATTCAATCACTGTGGGGCTGAGGGCATGGCACCTGCCTATAGCCTTGGCAAAGCAATTGCATAGCAATCTGTTCGATGACATGTCACAAGTAGTCTGAGTGACATGCGGAAGAAAAAGGCTGGGCTGGCAAACCTGAGCATAGATCTACGTTAGCAACTTTGTGCAACTGTAGAACTTTGGTGCAACTGCAACGGCATGCAACGGCACTCCATCGTCTGCCCTTCTCCCTCTGGCAAGCAGCGGCACGCCCAAAAGACCTTGTTGAACTCCCCAGGCACCAACTAATCCACCTGCCGCAATGTTATGCAGCAATGACCGTCTGCCTCAGGAACACTGTTCAGAATGCAGACTGCCGAGGAGAAGTGGAGCCCAAAGATCATTGAAGATGTTTAGAGATGTTTAGAGTATCTTTAAGTCACTCACAGCAGCGATAGCATGGAAAGAAATGGAAAGAACCAGTTTTGCTTCCGAGAATCACTGCATCCGGGTGAGACTTGTTTGGTCTGCCTTGTCATGGACACAAATGGATCCTAGACCAGTGACATTTTCCAAGATCCAACCAGTGCTACATTGACCTGGGTCACATTGACCTGGTCCGTTCTGTGCACAGTTCTCACACTGATCGGCGCAGGAAAAGCAACGTCCAGCATCCCATCCAAAACCAGCTACGCATTCGGCACAGCCATCTACACCAGCTCCTGTGCACCGCTTGCATGCTGTAGCGCATGCTTCACAACTCCGGTCGGGCGTAAGCCCAAAGCCATCCCGGCAAACATCACAGCCAAAGCTGAAGTCGCAAACGTCGCACCCGTCAACCTTGCATTTAGAGCATTCAGAGGCGCCTCAGCGGCCGGTGGTGCAATCGCTAAATTGCATTGTAAATGATCATGCTACATCAAGGAAACCTTGAATATGTAATTTAAATACTAAAGTCAGTAACAAAGGAAAGGCTTTAATATCTTTAATCTTTTAAATTTTAAAGATTTTAAATGATTTTAATGTTAAATCAAGTGAAATCATGTTGAATCCAGGCCTTGCAGTCCGTAGCCGGGCCTACAGCTCCCAGTGTCACATCGACCTGGACCAGCCTTTGTGCAGTTGGAGCAATGTATGGAGCAGGGCGCGCAAACACCTGTGGCTGTCAAACTAAAGCCTTGGTGACACTGTTCAGGGTCACACCGACCCTCACCTAAAAGATCACACCTTGAGCAGTGGTCAGCACATGGTCCACATTCCTGTACAATTCGACTGCCATTCCCATCACTTCCCACAGATCTCAAAGTGGTGCCCTCTGCGCATTCCTGGCAAAAGTCCAGGGCTGGGCAATACTTGCATCCCCGCACTAAACAGGGTAAGCAGTCTCCTTCCTCATCCAAGCCAAAAGTTGCAGGACAACCACGACAAGGCAGCTTAGCTGGCAGTGTGACTTTGGTGGGCGCATCCGATATTACTTGTAAATCCGCATGGGACTTGGAGTCTTCACGGTCTTCATCACAGCTGCAAAGGGGACTGAAGCAAGGAATGCAAAAGCCTTGCGAAAAGCCATAGCCAGGAGAACAGCCGCCAGCATCGCATTTTCCCGCACCAGCATGGTGGCACGTTGCACAGCCAGGAGCGCACGGCGAACATATCCACTTCACCACTGAGTCGACAATTTTCACCCCAGGCACCTCCCCTTCTTCTGGTACAAAGCCCGCCTCACATTCCAAGCATGATCCTTCAGAGTCACACCGGAGGCAATGAGAGGAGCACACCTTTCGAATGATCACAGCTGACTGAACTGGTGATGGGCTCAAAGCTCCTGTGTCAGGATTTACGGCTGTCACAAAGATTCTTGCTCGAGCACTCCAAGGAAACTCCTCGATTTTCCATGTTGCCACGCTTGGAAAACTGCTCTGGTAAAGCGCTAATCCGCCTGCTCCGCTACGTAGCATGGCCGTGTAGATGCCAGGATCGAAGTTATGGCTGGTCAGCCACCATCGCATCTGCAAAGGTTTTGCTACGATATGTCCATATCTCAAACCACGATTTCCATCGCCACCACGGCCCTCCATAACTTGTAAGCTGGACGGGCTGGGGCGTCCGTCCGGCACGACCACATAGTAGACGAGCGGTGCGCTACGAGCTTCACGAAGTTCATTTGAAGACACGCAGGGAACGCTGACTTGCACACCTGTTTGCTCCCCTTGCTCGACGATGTCGGTGTTCACTTGAGGGGCACAACAGCCCTGTGGTAAGCCCATAGTGCTGGTGAGCATCAAGACAGGTTCCTGGTTCCCAACAGGACCATAGTGGAGCATGGTCAGTGGACATATGTTGAAGCAAACGGAGAGACATACACAAACCAGAGCTACACCAACAGGAGCCCAGTATATTAGCAACCATGTTCTGGAAGGTTGAGGCAGCAAACGACGCGCAGAGTGTGACTGAAGCTTCACCTGCCAACTGAATGCATGTTCGCAATCAAAAATGAAAAGAATAAAGCCACACAGGTAATTGTCAAAGTCCAGAGTAGTGAAGACGACCCACAGCTTGCCAATCGTAGCAATAGGTGTGGTGCTGGTCAGTATCAGCTGAATCGCCATAAGTACGACAACTACCGCCACGATGTATTGTAAAAGAAATGCCCCAAAGCCCAAAATGCGCTGCTGCATGGTCATGTGGACCGCCGGTCTGTGGGCCAAAACACGGTATAGCTTCGCAGCATCTTTGAACTCACCACTGACCCTGAAAAAGGTCAGAAGCATCGACAGGCACTTCATGGCGTTCACAGTCCAGTAGTCAGAAATCGGAACAACCCACTGGCCGCTTTCAAAGAAATACTCCGGTGAACTCCATCCAACAATCCAAAGCATTCCAAACTGCCCAGCTGCTACTGCCAACATTGGTGCTAGGACACTCGCTTTCCCACTCACAAAAATGAGATTGTAACAAGTGTGGCTGAGGTCAATCACCTCTTCTTCGAGCTGATCCACAAGTGGGCTGGTGACAGAGCCATTTGAGCCGTTGGGGGTCCAGTCGGAATGAGTGAAATGAGCTGGACTGGCACGATCATGTGCCCGACCATTTGGACGACCATTGCCGTTCATTTCACTTTTCACCAGGCTGAGCTCAAGATCGTCCCAGGAATGAGCCATATCAACGTAGCCTGTAGTTGGTGACCTCGTCCTGGGAATCTCTACTTCTCGCATCTACAAACCCTGGGCAGCTGCAGCATGGTGCGGCTACGGATTTGAAAAAAAACAACAAGTATCAAAAAGTAAGTATCAAAAAGTCATAGGTTTGTGACACTTTGTCACGACTTTGTCTTTGTGATGAGATCTTTGAAAAAGTTAACTTGCTTGATAAATAGTAGCAATGGCAATCAGGGTCTCAAGTTCCAAGTGTACCATGCCATGCGCATGATCGGTTAAGGGTTTGGCTGACACATGTTCAGGACTTCAAGCTTGATCCAAGCAACGAGCACACATCAGGCTGCGAAGTGCGCGGCTTCTTGAAGCAACATTCATGACTGCACAGCAGTGCACAACCAGCACAACCACATTGAGATTTGCAGTGGACATTTGTCGTCATTTCCATCTGTCACAAATGCCTAAGTGCGTCTTAGCTGCCATGCAGAGCCTCCATCGGACACTGTAAGGCGTGATAGGTGTACAGAAGCCCACAATTGAGGGCCTCAGCATCAAACATTCTAACAATTTCTAACAGAATCTAGCGAAGATCTGACAAGATCCGAGAAGATCTGACAAGCAAAGAAAGATAAAGAAAGACTCTGAAAGACTTGACTTTTTTTCGAGGTCGATGCGAACAAACCAGGTGAAATAGGAGCACCTTGAAGCACATGGATTACCTCAAATCCACAGCCCTAGTCTTTGCAGCCCAAAATTTTGGGGCTACATGGGGCTACTCGGGCAAGAATATCCTGCCCTTGCAGTGTGGAGTGATTAACTTGTGTGGTATGAATCATTATGAATCCTTCTATGTCGGTCACATTTCTCCATGCAAGAACCACTGTCTTAACAAGTGCACCACCGAGGCATTCACCGAAAAGCCGCAGCCCCAGATGATGGATGGCTGAACCTGGGATTAACGATACTGAGAAGCACAGGAAGCGTCTTCCCAAAGGATCAGAAGGGTGGCTCAACAGTAGGATGTCTCAGCACTCAACAGGTGATGTCAGGCATTGCTTTTGATAAGCAGGGCTGGCCAACATGATGATTCCCTTTCAGTGATGAACTTGTTCTCTGCAAGTGATGTGAGGTGGCACCTGTGATCTGATCTCTGTTTCTGCTCTACGTTTCTTCATGGTCCCTCACAACGTGTTTGCAAGTCTCCCATTCCATGTCCATGTCTGATGTGATGCTTCAGCAAGACCTTGGACCAGAAAGTAAGCGTATCGGAAGTAAAGAATACATAAGCCATGATTCAAGATAGCAAAGACACGCGAGTATCAAATCGGTGGCAGGCTGCCAGCCCGATTCAAAAGCCATGATCTTGTCTCCATTTGATTCTTCGTCCGTCGCAAGAGTTGAACCCCTGCAAGTTCCTTTTTCCTTTCGAGATACTGCAATGTCTTGCTTGGATCTTGCAACAGCTATGACTTCAAAAGTAGCAGTCCGGCTGTACCTTGGACTGTTCTACAAAGTCATAGGAAAGAAATGTTTCAAGGCATTGAGGAAGGGGCTCAACCCTCTCCCTTAGATGCGCAAACCCGCTCACTGAATGGTAGATCGCTCGTGCAATGGCCGCATTGAGCTTCATGGGGTAGATCTTAGCAACGGCTGTGTTGAACATTCCCTCACTGCCCTTGCCTTTGAGAATGCGGTGTGCGCCTGGAGCATGGTTGCATCTGCCTCCAGTTCCCATGCTAAGAATCTCCTCCCTCAAGCTCTGCATGCGGATGAGCAAAAGCGTGGTAGGCTTTCGTGCTTCGCATCCCATCAAACACTGATCGAATGTCAGCACCTGCGCACAATGAAGGCGCTTGAGCCACCTGGCCATTTTGCTACTCCATATTGAGCTCGGTCGTTTGGTGGCAATCCACACTGGAAATGATGGGTGCTCCAAAAAGGCCACTCCTCCAATCCGTGCAACAGCCACAACCATGGTGAGCATCAAAATTGTACCAATCCTTGTCTGTCTCCATGACCTTGCTGAATTGTGAGGTACTCCGTAAGGCCAATCATGCGTCCTCAACGGGGGGGGGCCGCCTTCAATGTGCCTTGCCGCGGTAAAAGTCTCACATGGCGGCCCCCCCCCAACTCCGCAGATGGCTCCAGAATGGATGCGCTCCAGCCAAAAGGTCTTGCTAGAGTCCAAGGTCAAATCCCCCCCTTCCTTCTGAATACAAAAGTCTACGGAGAGACAAAAGATTTGGGTTTGATTTTGTTCCCATTGCGCCTCAATTTGGTGATGGATGTCGCCTACACGGCGATATCCGCTAAAGAAATGAACGAAACACAATGTGCGGATATGCAATGCAGCGTGCATCCTCGCCAGGCCCGTCATCTCGTAGCGTCCTGCTTCTCCTTTGAGATGTCCACCGGCAGATTGAAGCACAAATGGGATGACATCTGGCTCCTCGACCTTCACTGGGTCATTAACCTGAGTCTCAACGCAAAACCCTTCCAACGCCTCAAACATCGGATGGGGATCGGGGGCTCTCCGCGCGGTCCACCGCAGCAGCATTTCCCTCGATTCAGCGGAGTCAACAGGCGGTAGTGAAGGGCCAAAAGCTTTGATCATGGGAACCAATGCCTTTGTTTTGAGCCAGCCTTGACTTTTCATACACCGTGCATGTTGCTTGTCTTCTTCGGCCATCTCTTGGATCACCTCTTGCTTGAGTGGTGGGAAACATGCCTTCACCCTCTCGAAACAAGTAGGAACTGCTTGAAGATGCGTAGCCAATCTTGCTCTGTTGGTGAAGTTTTTTTGCACAGTTTGGACAGCTACCATCAGTAACGTAGTGAGACACCAAGTTCCTGTAGCTGTGCATCTTCATAGCATGCACCGAGAGGGCCTTTTTTGAGATAAAAGTCGCTTGGCAGGTTTCACACACCCAAGTGGGGTCTCTCTGTGCGGTGCCCTTGAGGTCTTCCAACGCTCCATCTCGCATGAGATCCAATTGAAAGCTCTGCTCCCACACCACGGCCTCTGCTGCTTCTCTCCTACAATCTCTGCACGATGCTGCCGCCTTTTTGACTCTAGTGGTCCACTTCTGGTCCAGCCTGATGAAGGTCAACCAATCGTCCAGCTCAGCTTCAGAAGAGAGTTGCATCCTCGGGCCTGCAAATTTGCAGAGCCAAGCCAATGAAGATCTCAAAGAGGTAGTCCATGAGGTTTCAACTCCATCTCCTTCTCTCAACAGCCTCCACAACTCATCCGGACAATTGTTCAACAGCCTCGGCATGTACCTCAATCGGGAGATATGAAGTAGATCACTGGGCGGCAAAATCCCGACCACTCCACATAGAGTTGCCGTAGTGAAAGTGAAAGGTGGAAGTCCCTTGAGTGCTCCATTAGCCAGTGGTGCAATCATGCTTCTCATAGCGGCCTCCCATTCATCAATCTCTTTTTGAGTGACACGCGAGAGCGCATGAACATTGAAGAGCATGCGAGACATAACCAGCGATTCAAACACCTGCATCTTCGTTGTAGCTGAAATGTTTTTCTTTCTGAAAAAGGGTTGGATCAGGGGGCCCCAGGATTGTTTTGCTGTACGCACCCTCTCTCTCAGAGCATGTTTGGGTTTCCCATCCGCATGTACCCATCCTCCAAGATGCTTATAGGAATGAACCACTCTGAGGTGTAGCTCTTCTTCTCCGATCATGATTGGCATGACGAAGTTGTCGGTGACCAACTGTTGTTTGGCGTTTTTTGCTCCACTGCCGACAAAGGCTCTAAGCACCTCTGTTTTCCCTGCTTCCATGTTGAGCATCAGCCCTCTTCTGGCCCTCTTCATGTTGCTGCTTCATAAACCGCTCTAAAGGAAATCTCAATCAACGCATGGAGTTCCTCTTGGGTGGGAGCTCGAAGCAAGACCGCCAAGTCATCCACAAAGGCTACTTCGCACCATGCGTAATTCTCCACATCTCTGTGTACACCAAGGTCCTGGACGGGAGCCGCATTTCCTTGCCAACTTGCCCTGGTCTTGCTCTGGATGAGGTTGGTAACGTCTTCGAGGATGACTGTCATCAGCATGTTAAAGAGGACATCTCCAACCGGATCTCCTGGTCGTGTTCCCCTCGTTGTCAGAGCCACCTCAGGTAGTCCTTCCAGTTGAAAGAACGTGCTCTTGAACATGTCCGTCAGGAGGAACTGAGCATGCTTCGAGATTCCTTTGGTAGCATTGTCGTGTGTTGCCTGTTGTATCAGCTGTTCAATCCTCTTTTTCTCAATGCCCATGCCGGTGAGCACCGTTGTGAATGCCGTGTCGTCAATGGGCAGCTCAAACAGTCCTTGTCGGATGACCGTGTAAAAAGCCGCCCGGAAATCCACAAACAATGCTGCCGCTGGCATTCTCTTCGTGGCAGAGTGTCTGAAGTGCTCTTGGATCAGCAAATGCGGAGTATCCGTACTGCAGCCTTCTCTGCCTCCAAACTGGATGTGTTTGATCTTACCTTGCCATGCTCGTGCTAGGTGATCCCGAAGTGTGGAATGGTAGAGTTTTGCAACCACCTTGTTGATGAAGATAGATCGGTAACCCTCAGGGTCAGATCTATGGAGCTTCCCTTTATGAAGGGGCACTAATCTGCCTCCCCTCCATTCGTTGGGTTCTCGTCCTCGAAGAGCGACTTTAGTTGTCATTGCTGCAATGTGGTTCACCATTGGTCCTGCTCCTGCTTTGATAATGTCTGGTGGGATACCATCTGGTCCCGGTGCCTTCCCTCTCTTGATCATCCGGATTTTCCTGGCAAGCTGGTCTGCTGTTGGTATGGCTTCAGTGTCGACGACGTCTGGAGGGAGTCCAAGAGACGGCGGCATCATCTGATGGAGAGATTCCCTTGACATTGGTATTCCACCTTCCACTTCAGCAAACTGCCTAAGCCACATGCGCTGTTGATCTAGAAAAGACCCGAGAGGGCGTCCCTCTTTGCTTTTGAGCAAGGGCAAGGGCCATTTTTGGCCTGTCTTGTGAGCTGGTCTTCCTCCGAGCCGTGAAAGGAGCTGGTAGACCAGGCGGAAGTCCTTGAGGTCACCTGCTTCTCGAAGATTGGTGACAAGATGCTCGTAGAACTGCTTCTGATCTTCACTAACTGCCTTTCGAACCTGTCTCTCCAGCAGCTTCATTTCATTCTTGTAATGCTCGTCCTTCAGCAAATCATGTCTTCTCCCATAGTCCAGAGCAGACCTCTTGAGTTGGATGAGCGCCAGGGTGGCCTCGGAAAGTCTTGGCCTGGTTTTTTCCTTGGTTGTAGTGGTGAAATGCTGCTTGGCTAACTGCATCACAGAATGCTGCCAGATCGCAGCATGGTCATCAGCATGAACACTCCAACATGGAATCGGAAGTGTCTCCAATGCTTCCTGAAATTCTTTGCACTTTCGGGGATCAAGCATAGCCAATCTGTCCCAACGTGGCTTGGTTGGGCTAGCAATGGCTGGCCACCACCCTCTAATGTGCAGGCATACTGGTAGGTGGTCATCATGCGTGAATCCAAAGTCTTGAGTGCTTGTAGTCCATGATGCCCAGCAGCATTCCAAGGCTTTCTCAGTGCACAGCACATAGTCGCACCTGAGCTTGTTTCCCCTTGGATGCTTCCATGTGTGATGGTCGCCTCGGTGGCACCAAGACATTGTTGTGGGCGCGTAGATCTTGTTTTCCTCAAGGAAGGATTCAAAAGCTGAGCCTTGCTCATTTGAAACTTCAGCTCCAACTGTACCAAAGAATTCAGAACATTTGGTGGCTAACGGTGCATTGGCATCGATCAGTATCCATGCAAGGTCAGCCAAACATGCTTCTCGGAGAATCTTTGCAGTTTCGTCCCACCATTCACGCACCTGCTCAATACTGGTAGTAGAGCTCTTGCATGGGGCGTGTAACACCGCAAAGGAAATTGCCGTACCAATTCCGGTAAGGTTCACCACGAGTCTTCGTGGATCGGCCCATGCTGCTGCTAACTTGGCAGTGGTCAATGTGACTTTTTCTCCTTTGCTGATAGTCATGGTTTTGTGAAGCAAAAGTTCGCACCCATAGTGGGGTATGCCATTGATCACTTTGGGTCCAGATGCCAGAATTGAATAGTGGGTAGTCTGATACCTCCCTTCTTTTCTTCTGGACTCTTGGACTCCCACAACAGCCCACCCTTCTTGATGCCATTGACTATCAAGCCTTTCAGCTCTGGATGCTACAGGGTCGCAGTCCTGGAAATCATTCTTGTCATTCAGAGCTAAAACGTTCGCTGTTGCAATCTTGAAGTCAATCTGTTTCCATGGGCTCTCCTGCTCCTTGCACTCCTCATATGCATAGTTGAGCTTCCTTGCAGCTGGGGTTGCAACCCAGCTGTTTGGCACTGTACCAGGAGGAAACACGTGCTTCAATGTACTTGGCTTGTTCCACATCCAGTTCCATTTGATGTCACCGTTGATGACAGCTTCGTGACATTTGGTGAAGTCAATGTTTCCCACCTGGATGTACATTTTGGCAACTAGCTTCGCAACTGCATCTGCAAGGTCATTCCAAGGATGAGCAGTATGGCCTCTGACTTCTCTGACCTGACCTCCATGCTCGTGATATGCACCTCCAATCCATCTCGCTACCTCAGCCAATTTTCCATGTGAAGAACATGTCCACAAAGATTTGGAGAGCATCGTACTCAGCCTTAGGTCGGGTCTGATCACAATGTTGGCTGTGTCCTCGAGGCAGAGTGCAGTGATGTGTGCTGCCACTGAAGCGGTGATCTCGGCAGCAATGTTGTCATGATGTGTGGCTCCAATCCATTGCGCCGAATTTGGATCACACCCAACTTGTCTTGCCAAGGCCCCTGCAAATTTGGGTCCTCCAAAGTTGTCATAGGCCACTGCGACCACAGCCCAGGCAGACGACGTAGGCAGTGCAGATCCATCCACATACAAGGCGATCTTGCCTGCCAAATCAATTTCTTGGTACTTGTGAGGTTCTTGCAACGCATGGAGGGATGTGGCAGTCAAATTCGTCCCTATCGGCAAGCTGGAAAACCCCAAATCATCAGCCATGAGGTAGTCACTGGTGTGGGCATTCTCTGTCACCAGGACCTCCGGCATGTGGTGGTTCTCGGGGACGTAGTCCATTTTCAGCGGGAGGGTCGCCTCCAATGAAATTGTCACCGGATACTGCTTGGACTGGAGTTGTTTGCCTATTTGCAGGAGATTGAGGTGATCTTCTGACGGCTGAATTGGTGGCATAATTTCAATCTCCAATCCATCTCCATTGCCAATCTGTGAACGGCCCTGATGGTCAAAAATTTGATTTCCTCTTCTCACTCTGCAAGCTCTTCCACGGCAGCGTTCAGGAGCATGTCGATTAATGATATCCATCATAGATGCCATGTGAGGGATGTAGTGCAGGTTTTGATGCACATGCGGATAGTCTTCCCAGCTTGTTGCACTGATCAGGACTGCTGCATGGTCTGGGTCTGCCCTTTGTGTAATGATGATGTGCGCAATGTGACCTTCCCATGGTGCTTTGGGAGGAATTGGATCCACAAAATGGAGTTCAGCTGGACACTGTGGCGTTAAATCAAATTGCCACATAGCCAAGATCTCAACCCTCCACGATCTCCTATCGGCCGTGAGCCTAACTGGCCGCGGCTGTTGGCAAAAATGGTGTCGATCAGCATCAACAAACCAAGTGAGGATGTAGGCCACATTCCCTTCCTCGAGCATTTCAACTGCAGAGCCTGCCTCAAATGCCACCTCCAGTGAATTGTACCAGTCGGGTGCATAAGCCACTCCGGTTGGTCTCGAAATCAGGGATGCCAGTCCAATCTGCAACTGCTCCTCGGAGTATGTCAAGTGTTCAAGTGCCTGCAAATCGCGTTCTCGAATCACATGCAACATGAAGGCATCTCCATGACGGGTTGCATGGTAGTTGTTGCCAGTGAGTTCCTGTCCTTCAAACCAGAGATGACAACGATTTGCATGAAACTCTGGTGGACATTCGTACAGGTAACCCGTCATCAGCAGGATGTTGTGCAAATATACCCTGTCTGAATCCACAATCGCTCTTGATCTTGGGAGACCTCTCTGGATCTCGGTGTCAGAGATGGTCACCACAATCGACCTTTGGAATTGGTCTGGGCGCTGCACCAACATGAGCTGTGCAATGACACCCTGGGCAACATCAGGTGTCGTTGGGTAGACCAAATGGATATCAACCTCAAATTGAGGGATCACAATGTCCGACCAAGCTCTGACAACATCTTGGTGCCATGTAGTGAAGTCCGCTGCCAGAATGACCGTTCTTGACTGATGACATTCAAGCACTCAGCGATGGTCAGTGTACCATGTCTCCACCTTGGCGAGCATCTCCACACCCGCTGGCCCTGGTCTTGCATTTTGTTGCCAAACTGGAATGAGATCTCGAACCCATGCATGTTGCTGATCTGCGTCTCGTGGGTCAGGCAAGGGAAACTCTGGCATCTCATCCTGAGCCACATTCACTGCTCCCATTGCCCTGAGGAATTCCTCAGTCCAGCTGTGTTTGAGAGGTTCTGGTGCATCCAACGAAGGGGGGAGGGCGATACACGCCTCTTGTTCAGCTAGCGGATCAGCGTCACTCCCCTTTGGGCTGGTTATTGGGTGGTGTACTTCCTTTCCAATTTGCAGTAGCTCCAATTCCTCAGGTTCACTTGCTCTGCCAAATTCAAGCCTGATTTCCTCAGAGGGAACGAGGCTTGGTGAGTACCCATCCTCAGGAGTTCTCAAGGGTGATCTGCGTTGTTCTTGTTCACGCTCAATGGCCTCATTGATGCGATAAGAGGTGGCGTCCTCACAAAAGATGTCAGGAGGGACCACGATTTTGAGATGATCTCCTGAAGAAATTTGTGTCACTTCAGAGTCCTGCAATTTCAGCAACATGCCATTGTGAACAACCAAACATCGGTGCTGAACTTCTCTGCAGTAAGGTGCCACTCTCGTGAGTTCAAGAAGCTGTTGTCGCCTGGTGGGATTGGGAACAGCCAATACTCTTCGGTCAATAGCGGGGACCGTGGCATAGTTGAACTCTGCAACGTTGGCATGAACTTCGACGTCCACAAGGCAAAGCACATGAGCTGATCCATGCGGTATGTCATCTTCAAGCTGCACGATCAGTGGTGCCAAATGCCCTGGAATGTCAAGTGGAGCCCAACGTAGCTCATGGATATTCCTTTTCTGATTTCTTTGCACCTGCATGATGACAGAAATCTCCGTGATCACGTCCTCAATGTGCGTCCAATGCACATGACTGTGAACAGCCGGGTCGTCAAGATGGAATAGTATGACACTTTGAAGTGATTCATCCACTTGCGCCTCACCATTTGATCTGTCTCCATATGATGCCTCATCACCTTCTTCTCGTTCAGATCTCTCTTCCCCACTCTGATCTTCTGAGTTTGTATCGTCATGATGAGGTACTTGATGGTGCTGTCCCATAACGAGAGCCCAGTTGGGGATCTCAGTCTCGCCTCTCATAGTCTTTGGCTTGCCGGTCTGCATCCAAGAAACTTCGTCTTGATCTGCACCTGGCGCAATTCTGGTTCTTGAAGATGGGTCTATTCTCGGTCTCAATGCCCAAGGTTTGTCCTCCCAATGACGGAGCCCTGCCTCAAGCATCTTCGTTTGTCCTCCAAGTAGGCCATGATAGGAATAAAAGCAAACCTCCAGCTCCTTGCTGAAGGTCACTCGATTCCGAATGGTATCACGTGTCCTCAAAGAAGCGCAACATCCGGGTCCTTGAAGTGGTTCATCGCATTCAATGGCAGCCAGCCAACCCCTCATGCTCGCCTCCCATGTAGCTGCGAAGTTCCACTCATCACCGACCGTGTGGGCCCAGGGAATGCACTTCAGTTGGGGCACTCCTTCAATTTGCCCTAGACAGGCAGACCCTAAGGCCCTGTCCTGCCGGGCGTGCCAAAAGGCGGCTGCTCCGATGCAGATCCAGTTCCATCTGGTTGATCGATGCGCGGCCTTTTGACAGCCTTCTCCTGCTCGGCATACAGCATATCTGCTTTCACCTTCACATCGTCCAGGGATTGCATCATGCTGTCCATGCTCTCCTTGATCTTGCCAGCCGCCTCGTCGACAGTGTTGTCCTCGTCGTCCGCAATCTCGATGGGCCCTTTGAGTCCAAACTGCGTGTGCTGCTGACCATATTCTTCCTGAACACCTTCCAAATATTCCTTGGCGGTCTTGATCTTCTCCTGTAGATCTGCATCGTCTCTCTGAAAGTCCTCGATCCACGTTTTCCATCGCGGAATTGCAGAGGCGATGAAGGTACGCCAGCGACTGTGCAATTGAAGTCGGGCTCCATTGGCGGCGTTCAACGCCTCCTGCGCCTTTTCCATTTTGGAGACTGCACTGTGCAGGGATTTTGCAGCTCCTCTGGTCTCTTGCACAGTTTCCTTGGTCACAATGGCTTGGATCTCTGGTGTCAGTTTGTCTGGTGCTTTCTTGAGCTGGTTCAGCAACTCCTTGTATTTTGCTGCAGCGGTTTGCTCCTCTTTGGGGTTGACCAGTGATGAGCTTGCCGTCGCCGCTGCGGGCAGTGATGGGAGAGAAGGCGCCTCCCATTTCCAAGGTGGCTCCTCCAACTCTTCTTTCTGTTTCGCTGAGTTCTTGTTCTTCTTGGGTTTCCTTCGACCGCGGGGTCTGGGAGACTCCTGATAGGTCCTCTGCCTCGGGCTTTCTGACCTGTATCTGGTGGAAGCGGGCCACTGTGCAGCCTGGCTCTGTTGTCTTCTCGGAGACTGAACCCATTGGCTTCCTTCCCAATGGCTGGCCCATGCTGCTTGGTCCCATTCCCACTGCCCAGGCGGTGGTGCATATCCCCATTGACATGTCCCGCATTGCCTTGCAGTCTTCTTGTTGAGCCTCCCGCATCCACAGCGCCAGGGTTGTGGCTCCATGGTTGCTGCGATTGTCTGCAAGAACTTCACGTCCTTGGAGTGGTGTCGTTCCAACCGATCGTAGATGGCTTTGATCTGTACCCTCGAAAGTAGTAGCTTGCCTTGCCTGAACAAGTGCCACCGCTTTCTTGCAGATGCCCTCGCTCTCCTCTGTGATCGTCTGATAGAGGGAGTTGCCGTTGTAGCCACCTCCAAGGAAGTCCGTGTCCTTGATGCCCAAAAAGATATAGATGGCAAGGAAGACCCAAATGCACGAACTCATACACCAGGGCCTCAGACTCCACCTAGATGAAGTGTCGGCGCTGGCAGCGCTTGCAAGGCCCCTATGGCAACGCCACAGGATCCCGTGGGTATCGCGCAGTACCCACTAAGGTTTGCTAGTTGGCACTAGGGGGGGAAGTGCTTCCCTAGTAACCGACACAGAGCCCAAACCTTCCCCTGCAAGTTCCATCATAATGCTTGTGGAATTGATAGAGCTCCACGCACCCTCAAGGCTTACGCGAATTCATCAACCCTGGATATAAACCATTGTGTCTGCTGCGCTCAGTCACATATACGTGCTCTCATGAATCGCCATCCCCATAGCCGATAATCCTTCTGACTCGACATGTCAGAAATTGAGCCAGAAAATCAAACTTCAAACATCAAAGAGGCTGTAACTGGAGACTCTGTTTCTTGCCAACTAGGCAATACAAGGCAACGCAGGCGTCCACAGTCGACAGTCCACAGTCTACAAGTCAAATCCAGGAAACTTCCAAAATAGTCCCCGCAAGCAGGTGGTCTAAAATGTATCAAAATGTAATTTACAGTGCCTTCATTTCTATCATGGGCTGCTAGAGGAATTGCCTCTGGGTGTAATTCTTCGTAAGTACTTTTTAGTTCCTTTTCCATCCTTTTCCATCCTTTTCCATCCTTTTCCATCCTTTTCCATCCTTTTCCCATCCTTTTCCATCCTTTTCTATCCTTTTCCGACACGATGAACAAAATTGACCCCAAGAAGTAGAAAGTCCGCGAGGCGATCATGACACAGTAAATGCCAGGGTGACATGCGGTGGAAAGTAGGGAGGACCAAACCAAATTCGTAGGCAAGTTTTTCCAATCATACTCTGCGTCTGCGTCAGTCAGGCCAACGTGCAAGCGGACACCCAGTCCAAGCTCGCATTGGCATATAAATATTCACATCATCCCGTCAAGCCAAGACAGGAGCAACCTGAAATGGAGCATGAGAATCACTGAGAACTGTTCCAGGGTTTTGATGTGTCTTACATCAGCAAAAGGACAAAAGATTTTATAAAAGACATAGAATGACACGTAAAACTCGCAAAACGAATCTCATCTGAGCCTCTGACATTTGAAGACATTGGAAGCACCATCAAAACCTTTGGGGTACACCACCCTGGCAGTGGCAAGAGGCACAACGTCTCCAGGGCATGATCGATACAAAACGATGGCCCTGTGAGCAGCCCAGGCACCGACAACTTGTTGAAAGCTTCAGATTGGAGGCTGGACTGAGCCAACCTCGACCACCAATTCCAACGGAGAGGCAAACAGTTGGAGGATGTTACAGAGGAATGTTGCACTTATAGGATCTTGTAGGGTGTCGCAAGTTTCCTTTGGTTTCCTTTGATTTTTTGAAGCAAGCCGACTTGGCGACATCTCAGGCCCCGTGACGAAGTCAGAGAATTCTGGATGCGACGAGAGATCAGGCACTTCCCCAATTTCTGCTGCCTGCAAAGCGCCGTTTTGTGCCGCTTAGCTGGAAAACGGTGCAACCCAAGGCAAACAACCAGAGTTCTAATGCACATTTAGGTGATACTGATACAATGTATAATCATGTGCGCATAAATATTGTGTATGCATATGATTGTATATGTATATATATATATATCTCTCTCTCTCTATCTATTCACCCCGCTTCGCGTGGGGTGGCCGCCCACACCGCAGGTTTATTTCGGTCCGTAGCCAGGGAATTTTCGCTTTTCCCCCCCGTGGGGGCTTCCCAAGCTAGGGAATTTTCCCTTTTCCCCGCCGTGACAGCTTCCCAAGCTATGGAATTTTCACTTTTCCCCCCCGTGGAGGCTTCCCAAGCTAGGGAATTTTCGCTTTTCCCCCCCGTGGGGGCTTCCCAAGCGACGGAATTTTCACTTTTCCCCCGTGAAGCTTTCCTTTCCCCCCCCCTGTGGGGGCTCCCCAAGCTAGGGAATTTTCACTTTTCCCCGCCGCGACAGCTTCCCAAGCTATGGAACTTTCACTTTTCCCTCCCTTCGGAGGATTTCAAATAGCTAGACAACGACACCTAGATAGTCCCCCAAATCCCGTGTTCTTTGAATGTGTTTCCATGTTTTTGCAATGGTTTCCTTCAAAATCTTCAAAGCACGGTACTTTACACTTTTGTCGCCATAAAACCGGTCGAAAACATCATGTTCGACAATGCTTCCAATTCCCTTATCTCCCCAACCGTTGAAAATACCGCTATTTACAGTGTTTTCTTCAATTTTTCCATGTTCCAATGCCGGTAGCCAACTCCAACATATATATAAGAAATCCTTCCAAAACATTGTTTTTGACAGTGTTTTTCCAATGTTTCCAGTCAAACAGACGGTAATTTACACGTTTTTTGCCATAAAGGCAGTAAATCCTTCCAAAACATTGCTTTTGACAGTGTTTTTGTAATGTTTCCAGTCAAGCATACGGTAATTTACACGTTTTTTGCTATAACGTCAGTCCAAAACACTTGTTTTTGCAGTGTTTTCAATGCTCTGGCATCCAAAAACCCTGCAAAATCTTGCTATGTACAATGTTTTTTTCATGTTTGGCCGTTTTTCCATTGCCGGAAAGCTACCAAAATGACCCAAAATTCCATTTCAATACCCTCTTGCGCTCAGACACCCAAAAATCCTCGAAAAATGTCGAAAACACCACCTAATTCTGGTCTCGGTGCGAAACCGTTTTTGGCCCCCCCCCAGCTAAAGCTGATATAGCGACTGCTATATTAACAAATGTGATTGAGCATTTAGTGTAGCTGTTTCCCCCCAATAAGCACGCCTTCACCGCCAAAGCGGTGTGAGCGGATTTATTTATTTATTCGTTTATTTGTTTCATTATATATACATATACAGTATGTATGTATGTATGTATGTATGTATGTCTGTCTGTCTGTCTGTATGTATGTATGTATGTATGTATGTATGTATGTATGTATGTATGTGTGTGTGTGTGTATGTGTGTGTATGTGTGTGTATGTGTGTGTATGTGTGTGTGTATGTGTGTGTGTGTATGTGTGTATGTGTGTATGTATGCATGCATGCATGTATGTATGTATGTATGTATGTACGTACGTACGTACGTATGTATGTATGTATGTATGTATGTATGATTATGTATGATTATGTATGACTATGTATGATTATGTTTGTTAGTAATGTAACGTACATAATTATGTAACGTATATAACGTAACGCAACGTAATGCAATGCAATGTAATGTATGTATGTGAGGAACAATCGGCACAGCACCTTCAACGCAATCATCGCAGCTAGAGCCTCGAATCGCGTTCTCTGCGGTACGTCTGCGAAAACAAAAAAAATCGTGCCAAACTCTATTCAAAGAGATTTGAAGCAGCCTCTGGTCAGGGTCTTGTGAACATCTCTCAACATCTCTGGCTTGCGCGGTTTCAAACTGCAAATGGACAAGGCATGCTATTTGATCTATCTGCCAAGTCCTCTGAGATGAAAGTCTGCAAGAACTCACATGAGGCAC
>CAMXCT020003693.1:0-17500 GCA_947184155.2 Cladocopium goreaui | reverse complement strand
ACATGACCAAGAATGACAAAAGATGACAAAAGGATACCAATCCGCGGTCATCCAAGGCATACCTTCTGTGGAAAAGCTTCGTCCAAGTCCAAGCAAGTCATAGTCGTCATACTAGTAGTTCTACTGAAGTTCAACATTGTTTGTTGCTGTCCTTTGGATTCTGCTGATCAAACAAACCCATGGCTTCGCCAAGGGGCCGGTAGATCGCGTCACGAATTCAAATCATTTAGTATTGACAAATGGTGATGGGTCAACACCCTGTACCTTCAGTGATTCACATCAAAGCTGTGAATTATGGATGTTCATACAAAATCCATCAAAATCCATCAAACTCCTAGGATCTCCTAGGTAACTTATGGTACCTGGTAACTTATGGTAACTTGACCCATCTCCAATTTCCAATCCAAATTCCAAGCCTCAGTGCGGGCTATGGCGATTTGCCCCTGCGAGCAGCTCTTGCAGCTGCCCGGCTCTCCGCATCGTCCTAGGCGATATTTGCGAGATGGCTCGGTGTGACATTTCGGACTCACATGACCAGCAAATATCAGCACGGAAGAAAGATGAAATAAGATGAACGATATAATTTTATAAGAGATATGTTTGAAATATATTATATATATAATATTATATAATTATATATTACTGCTAAGATTGGAATTCAAATAATACAAGCATCTGCTAACAAGATGTTGTAAAGTCGCTGCCCCTCCCATTTTGCAAGCAAGTGTCAATCGCTCCCTTCACCGACTGGATAATCTGCTTCACGTCCGGCACGAAAAGGGTAATCTCAAATGCCTGGACTTGGAAATGAGCCGAGCAAGATCGCCAAATCGGATAAATCAATGAATCATAATGAACTATAATGAACTGATATAAACTGATGTATCGTCTGGGGTTAGATTCAGTCCGTATCGGTGCCTTGGAGAAAGAATCCAGGCTCAAACTACCATCTTTCCGGAATGACTTGTGTCCTGCAGAGCGGGTCACTGGATGTGACTCGATCTGACTCGATTGGACCTTGGAAAACCTTGCAAGAGCTCACTCCAGCTGCTCCTCGTATCGCCTCCAGCATCTTGGGCAAACGCTCATTCCTCCCATACAATCTACGAAATCTACGAATCTACGCAGCCGTTTCATATGTTTATATAATATTATATAATAATCCCTGTACGGGTTCACCGGGTCAGATTGGGGCCTGTGATTTTCTAGTAGAAAATGTAAGTTGTATAAATTAGGGACCCAAGAAAATCTAGCAACAAACATCAAACCAATTTGAGGTATCCTAGAAAAATGACAACGTACAAGAAGTGCATTTTCGAAGCTATGTTTAGCATGTTTCCTTAGAAAAACACCGCCGTACTTGAATTGCATAGTTTTGGATATCAAACATGTTGAAAACAATTTCAAGTTACTGCTACCCTTTTTCTAGAGCCCAACATCCAACCCAGTGTGCGGTTTCGAATTTTTCGACCGAACTTTTCGAAAATGCCCAGTTCATTGGACGTATCACCCCTTAGTAGTCGCCCAGGGCAGCCCGCAAAAAAATCATTTCAACAAATGCAAGGTTGTAAAAATATGTCGTTTGTTTGTCGGTGGCTGTTGATGCACTCTTCAAAAAATATACACAAAAGGATGCGAAATTTCATAGGTTTTGAAAAACAAAAATGTTGTTCATGACATGTTGCTGGAAATCATGGCTACTTAAAGGAAAATCATGTCGAGTGGTTGGGGTTCTTCAAGCTATATGGACGGTTCGAATTGAAAACTGATATCTTGCTGTACCAGCATGGCAGGCCATGCAAAAATTCAAAATGGCTGCAAACAGGCTCAAACCACGGGAATATGTAATTCTTGTCAAGATAGCCGCTTGCACAAAAAAAACTTGGCGACTTAGGCAAACACGAGAACTAAAAAGAAAAGGTGGAGGTTCCAGGATGGTTAGGTACCCGCCTTTATATAATTCAGCTGATCCCCCCCGACATTGATTTTCTAGATCGAAAACGGGTGGTCGCAAACCGCCACCCCAAGATGCCTCTATATAGAATATTGAAGTGATTGGATCAAAATCAAAATGACATCTAGTAAATCAAATTGGAAAATTGTTTCATGCACGCTTCAAGAAAGGTAATTTTTCTAAGAAACCTATATAATGTGCTGTTGGATTATAAAACCACATGTATTTACCTACCCCATGTGCTTCAATATTCTAGGCATCCAATAATTTGGTTTATATCTCACACCAATCACTTTGATTCTCTAGAGGTCCAAACAATCCATCAAACGAAACACAAAAAAAAAGAAACAAATTACTCTTTCTAACTTCAGCTGCGCTTAAAATCATTTACAGGGAACGCAATGAGAATAAACATACCAGGGATTTGATTTTCTAAGAGCGCCTAACACGTGTAGAAAAAACATGAAAAAACAACCTAATATGTGTCGAAACAAATGCCTGTTTCGTGGCCTCCCCCGCCCACTGATTTAATAGGGGAAATTCCACGGGAGATGGTAGGATTGAGGTTGTGAGGCTATGGCAAAGCCCAAGGTAGGGCTAAAATATGCCAAAATCGTCCGCTCCAGCTCGGATGCTTCAGCCCATTCAAATGCTCGAAAGGGGATTGTGAAAGATTGCCTCTCTAGAAAATCAAGGACCACTAGAAAATCTATGAACGTACTCCCAGAGATGCTAAAATTATGCTTCAGGATTTTGGGCACCTAAACTCTCCAGACAATCAGCATCTTGCGACTCAGAGGTCTCCAAAAGTTGTTCTTTAGAAAATTAGAGGAACTTCGAAAGCATCATTTCAGCAAATTCGAGCTTTTCGAAGGACAGAAAATCAACCCTCCTTAGGGGGGTTAACCCCCCTGAAATCCTGGAGGAAACTGATGCCGGTATATAATATAATATATATATATATTTAAAAAAATACTTTACTTCGAGTGATCCCCACCATGACATTTCAAAACAGCTAGTTGACAGCACTTTTGTCTGAAGCTTTTGTCACGGGACTTTTGCCCAACTAACTATCCCAATCATTTGTTTCACCTGGCAGGTCATTGTACAGGTCAGACTGTCAAACAGGATATAAACATGTCGGTGGACCATGTGAAGTAAACTCCAGAGCTCTCAACAGGTTTGTTTAAACATGACCAAACAGGGCAGTGGACCACCTGAGCCAAACAAACAAACATGCCCAAACATGTCAGCACGCCGCCTGTCAAACATGTTTGTACAAACATGACTGAACCAAGCCAGTGGACCCCTGAACCAAAGTCAAAGGCTCGCAAGCTCACGTGTAAACTCGACAAAACCATGCCAGTGTTACTTCATCAGATCGCTGCAGCTGCAACTCTCTATTTCTCCACCAGACCTCTTCAATCAAAACCGATTAGGTCCCACTGGCAGGGCACTGTGTCAGGATGCTTGCAATGCATCATAGACAGGCCAGGACTGCAGCCGCTCCAGCGTCGAAGCAGCTTTGGCTTCCAACTTGTCAGTCAGTTCTCGCAAGTAGGTAGGAGGGCCTTTGCGTAAAAGCTCCTCCACTTGCTCCGTGAACCCCAGCAAGATGAGATTCTTCAGTTTGCGGGCACGCGTCAGCATGACATAGATGGCTAGCCACCAGTCCGCATCCTCTAGGCCACCACCACGACGCAAATCAACCAGCACACCTCCGTCCAAAGTCAAGCCTTGCGCGCTGTAAGCAGTGCGCAGCATGCCATGCAAAAGCGGGAACTGCCAGCGAATCACTTCAATTTTCTCCGTTTCCTCGCCTAGTTTCAAATCAATTTTGAACTCTGCATGCACCAATTCCACAAAGAACAATGTCTTTGCGTCAGTTGTGTGATCGGCCACATTCTGAAACTTTTCTTCCCACGTCTGCAACAGAGCATCTTCCATGGGCGAATTCTTTCCTTTAAGTAATTTCACCCAGATACCTTTGGCCATGTAGTCCGGAAAAAAATGACAGAATCCAGGTTCACGACGGTCCAGGCGCTTCTGATCTTCATGGTGCAAATCCACTTTCACTACCACTGCCAGTTTGTCTTTAACCAATCCAAGGCGTGGTCGCACAACCATGTTCTCGTGCACCAGTAGCATGCCTTGCAATTTGCCAGTGCGATGCGGGTTTGGAACAGTGAGCAGCTGATGCGTCAGCTGCTTGTCTATGGTTTTATTTTTTCTGGAATGCCTTTGGTCAGCAGCTTGCAAACAAAATAACGGCACATCCAGGTCTTGCGCATCTCGATTTGCCCGTTCCACCATGCTGCGAGCAATGTTCTCCCAATACATGCCAATGACGTGACCATGCTTGAACAAGTCTGTGGTTAGTTCTTTCTTGCAATTTTCGATTTTGCGAGTGCGCAGCTGAGCCAAGTGATTCTCGGACAAGGGAGCAGCAGGCGTGCACGTGCGCATGGCTGTTGTGATTTCTGGCAGGTGAGCATCCAGAAACCGCTTCGACTTCTTCAAATGAATCACTGTATCAATGGTCATCAATGCCGCCTGGGCAGCATGGTGTTCTGTCTGCACTCTGTGCGGCATTTTGCGGATCAGCTCTTCGAGATTGTCAGCTAAGGAGATCTCGTTGGCAGGCTTGATCTGCAAAAAATCACCTGCAATCAGCAAAATTGGTATGTGTCCCATGAGCTCTCCTGGGTGGAAATAGCTGGCTGGATCAAGGCCTTCATCTTGACGGGCGCGCATGCTGCGGTAAAGCATCATGTTTTCCACTGCAGCTGGCACCAAACTGATTTCATCTTGAATGATTAAAATTTTCGGCTGCCAGCGTTGTTTCATCTCTTGCTCTTTTGTCTTCAAGGCCAAATGCTTGTTGCGCAAACTGGCTACACGATACGAGCAAGCAGTATGACATGTTCGCGCGCGATAGACATCATTGGAAATGGCATCCGGTTGGGCATGGCTGAAGGTGGCAATCATGTATCGCTCTTCTTCTCCGGGCCTGGCTGGAAAAAAGTGACAAAAAACATCCAGCATGAGCTCGAAAATGATTGTCGTCTTGCCAGTGCCACCGGCGCCAATCAAAAGGCATGCGTGCTGCGCACGTTTTCGCAAAGGTATTTTGTTCTCTTCTTCCTGTAAAGCGACATCAATTGCCTCACCAAACCATCTGCAAGCAGACAATTGCTCCGGCGCCAGCTTGAATCCAGCGGCAGACTTTTCAAACGCAGCAACCTTCCGCGCCATCGCTGCAGATGGCTTTCTAAAGGTGCGCCATTCTGCTTCTGGCATCGCGACATCACTGTTTGCAGCCAACTCTCCTGCGCGCTCTGCGCAGTCGCTCGTAGCAGCCCGGTCCGCCGACAAGCGGCTGAGGCCCATGCTATCATTTGTCATGGCGGCGCGCTGAGCATCCAGTAGCGGCTGCGTGATCATGGGCACTTTCTCTTTCAACCTCAGTTGTTCTGCTCGTGGATTCACTGCAGTGCCACTCGCGCGCTTGTAGGCCGCAGTTCTATGCAACGCTTCTTCATCCCCTGTCAAGGGCAAAAGGCCCACAGAAATCATGTCGCGCACAAACTTGGTTTGCTTTTGACGATGAAAGGTCATGGCTTGCGAACGCTGCGATGAAGTCAGTGGATGATGTACTTTTAAAGGTGCATCTCCAGCCTTGAGTCGAACCTCCCCATCGATGTCTGGATCCAAAGCATCTTCGAAAGCTGGTTCAAAGGATTCGCCAGTATCTCCAGTCCCGTGGCCTTCACGCACTAATCCTGGATCTTCTTTTGCATCTGCGTCCAAAGCATACGACTTGGTTTTGGGCACGTCCGTAAGCATCTAAGTTCTTGACCACTCTTTTTGTCAAGTAGCAAACATACTCTTGGACAGTCAAACGGTTCTGCAACTTTGCACTCGCATCGCAACCCAGTTTGTTCGTGCAATCCTTGTCCAATGGAATCAAGTATTTCTCTTGAGCCAATTCTTTTTGCAACTGGAATACTTCCAAGCACTCCCACAAAGTAGGTATTTCCATCCGTGCTTCAATTTTTTTTCAGCATCCGCAGCTTTGGGCAAAACAGTGTGCTGCCAGTAGTGTTTCCATGCTCTTGGAAAGGCATCATATGGATTTTCATGCTCTCCTCGCTTCATCTTTTTGGTTCCTTTCTCCACATCCAGAAAGATGGCCCTGTACGGGTCCTGCGGATTGCCTTTTTCATCCATGTCATTGCTTTGCCCCAAAGGCTTGAAGAGTAGCAACTTGATCAAACTCATCTTATGCGGATCGACATCTGGCGATGGAATATGCATACCTTCCAGCTGTGGGATCTTTGGAATTAAACTAAGACGCTGTGTCTTCACTAACGCAGATGGTTTGTAATCTGCATCGTAGTCGAAGGTAACCACATAGTCTCCCAAAGGATCTCGACTGGATTGCTTCCGTGCACCATAAACCCACGTATTGTAGACATACGCTGGAAGTGCCTGCACATGCATTCACAAACAAAACATTATGATTTTATTTTAAGGTGTTTAGACTAAAACCACAAACAACAACGACACTTCTTAACTACTTTCAAGACCCTGCCTGCATGATGGGATGCTCTCCACGGTGCATGTAGTCTTCGTGATTCGATGTGAACTGCACATGAATGTTGGAGTTGTGATCAAAGCTGTCGATCTGAACGGCCTTCATGTCAGCAGCCATGCGATTCCGCAGCTTGTCGTTTTGCGCATATTGCAAGGCTTGTTGCAGCGATGTGAACCGTTGCCCGCCCGGACTGATGTAGATGTAGGCATGGTCTTCCCCAGTTTCTTGTTCTACTTGTTCCATGGTCGCAGCAGCATTGGCAGACAGGCTTTTATCATGCGGCTTCGGTTGTATGAGCCAGCCCACTGGTAATTCTTTAGCTCTTCCACTTTGCAGCGACGGCAGTAAAAAGCCAATGCTTTGGGACACTGAAGCCTTTTCGTGTAAAGCTTTCAAACTACCTTTGAAATGGTCTTGCCAGGCTGATAGAGTTTTGGCATACGCCACCTTCAAATTAGTCTCCCAGCAGCGATGCGTAGCGAAGGACATATGATCGAACAACATGGGAAACACCAACTCCGAGCCACTTTTGACCTGCAGTGAATTCATCAAGTGCACCAATTTCTTCAACACCATCTTGACTCTCTCCTTGTTGCGTTGACGCGTCGTGAGTTTCTCGACGCTGCCGTCAGCTTCAGACGCATGAATTTTCTGTGCAATGCGTTGCAGACCCTGCATCAGCTTGTCACCTAGAGCGTGTACCTTTGTTGTATACTCATTGATGTAAAAACCTTGGTTGTGCGCATCTTGAAAGGCACCTTGAGTTTCTTGTTCCAACTCTTGCAGCAAGCTCTCCAACCAAGTCGAATCTGCACTCACTTCCAACGGTTCTGGCTTCTGTGGAGCCACAAGCCATTTCGGCTCCAGGTCACCTGTCGTTCGAGCCATCCAAGCCAGTTCAGGTTTGGCTCCGATGTTGGGTAGCCACTCCAAAGGCAGAGTGCTGGCAGGTGGCAGATACACCAGCGATTGATTGTCGAAGTTGCACCGCAGACTCACAGCAGCCACGTATTTGGTCAGAGTTTCGAAGGGACACACCACAACAGGACAAATGCGGCCACGTTTCCCCTTCCCACTTTCTTCAATAATGTAAAGTTGATTATTGAGTGGTCTGCCATCCCTTCTCAACTTTATTGGCTTGTCTGCTGGAACAGAAGCAGTTTCATCTGGTTCAAGCACTGTGATGTGGTAACAATGATGTCTGCAAACTCGGGTACCTGTCTTATTGTATTTCCAACAGGATGGACCACAAACGTGAAGCATGGCCCGAGCTTGCACTTGCCATGCATCTTGAAGGTACATGGGCAGCCAGGTAGCAGTATCCAACTCCGCGTCACTTGCCCGTCCTTCTGTCAGTGTGTGGATACGTCGATAGCTGGGCATGGCTGTCAAGGCTTGGCCACGAATCAAACGCTTCGCATGGGCTCCGCACTTGTTTCTCAGGGCTCCGCACTTGTTTCTGGGAAGGAAGCATCTGTGGGCTCATACAAATCATCCGGAGGCAATCTTTTCGGCAGATCCATTTTCGGCACCTCAGTGACACATGGCCGACGCTGCTTGCGATACCCTTCTAAGTTCTCTTCACCGCCATCCATGCGGCACCGATGCAACATGTCTTGAGTCACAATCATGGGTTGGGCACTAGTTGCTTGACCAAACACTTTCGGTAGATGTTCAACACTACTGTGATGAGTTCGCTGAAAAAAGTTAATCCATTGACTCACCACATTCTTGAGACAACTGTGCTTCTCCTGCAAGGGCTTCTCTGCAAATTGTTCAATGGCAGTCTGCATTGTCAAGCTCACACCCCATATTTCCCAGTGTCCATGCAAGGCACCACGCCCTGAGGCTTCCAGCTCACCTCTTGCAGCTTGTGATATCACTAAGCATCCCAGAGACGTCAGAGATGCTGCCACACCATCGCTCGTCCAAACACGATGCTCCACGGTCACTCCCTCTGGCTGCGCAACGCAATCCGGAGAAACCCCTAAGATATGCAAAACAAAGAGGCGCAACAGCAGCTCCACAACGACACATTGACCAACAGGATCATTCACAACACGCAGACGCAACTCTTCGTAAGTGAGTTTCAAGTCGGGATCAGCATCAATGTCTAAATTGATTTCAACACCCTGACAGAGCAGAATCAAAATGTTCCTGTTGTCAGCAATGTTTGGAGTGCAAAATATCAGTGGAGCCCCGAAGAAAATAGTATACGCTGTAAACTTATGTCTGCATGCCACGCGATATCCATTGGACCCGACCACTTTGCCCATGACAAGATTGAAGAGATGCGATGCTCGACGCACTAGGCCCATCATGCCATCCGCCTCACCTTCTTTACTGGAAAGCAGAGCAAGTTGATCGGGTAACTGCGCCAGTGATTTCAGTTGTGTTTGGATTCCGGGAATGCGCAGTCCCACGTTCACAGCCATAAAACCAGACATCATGCGCCAAAAGGTCGCAATCACCATGATATTCACTGGGTGCATGCAAAAGCGATTCACCGCAAATGGCACGACTCTCCCGCTGCAAGACACACGTGGCCGTTGTTGTTCTGCTTCTTCAAGTTGTTTCAATAGCAGCTCTACATCAGGCTGATGCTCCCACAATTTTGGCTCTCCGTGCTCTGCAACATAATTTTCACCTTCATACAAATCGTATTCCAGTTCTTCACGCAGAAGCCAGTGCTTCACAATTTCCTGAAATGAAGTACGTTTGTATGGTTTGTCATTCAATCGCTCATCGCCATACACACAGTCCCCATAGCACCAGTCCATAGGGTTCCACTCCTGCCAAAAGCCCGGTTCCCACATCTTGGCGTATGCTTTTCCAGTTGGCACAACCAGCTTGGGATTGTCATCTGCAGTGAACTGCGCTTCTGTTTCTACTCCTGCAACTGGTTCCTCCTGTGCAGGCGAAGCATCGCCGTCTTCTTTGGACAAAGGTTCTGAACAAATAGCCTTTTCTACATGCTTGCGTGTTTCTGAAGCTGACAACTGACCCACTGCCTTGCGAAATTCAGCTGCAGTCTGATATAGTACAGACCGCCGAGGCTTGTCTTGGATAAACTCAGCCAGTTCCTCCTCTGTTTGGATTGCAGCAGCTAATTTTTCCATTTCTTCCAACTTGGCGGCAGCCACTTGCCAGCAAGTGCTTTTGTCTAAAGGCACAGTGTCTGGACAGTGATAAGAAACTGGAACATCTTCGGAGCTTTCCAGCAACTCTTGCGCCCCCAGTGTAGAATCCACAGGGCCACGATATTTGTTGGAATCCGCTCTGCCTGCCAACTCTTCAACCTCTTCTTCATCCAACTCTTCCACAGGCGCGTCAACAAAAGTCTTTTGCAACACTTCGGGCGTCTCACCATCAATCCACTCTTCTACATCAGCTTTTCTGCAAATTGCCGCTTGGTGCGCTTTGCTGTTACGTTGCACAAAGTCAAATTGTTTCAGCAACAATGTCTTGGAGATCGGAAAGGTTTGCTTTTTGCGCATATCTTGCGGGTCAATTCCAACAAACACTGCTTCGAAACTTTCGGCCAAATCTCTAGGCGGAAATTCCTTGATGGCCGGCAAGGTGGGCGCTTGTTCTACGATGGTGGTAACGCCATCGAGTCCAAATGCAGAGTGCGACCGTTCCCAAGGATTCTTGCTGTTGGCCGTAAAAAATACCTTGGTGAGAATTACCCTGCGCAAAGGCAACAACATTCTGTGCCCATATGGCATCCTGCGCATCAACTCTGGGTGTCGCCCGAGCCACTTTCCGTTAGCCAAAGCTCGCACAGGCATTTCAGGTGGGTTTTTGACCAAACACCGCCTACATTCTTTGCACAAAGGGGCTTGTTCCTCGCCTGTGCACATGCGTTTCGTCACACGACGTTTGTGTAAAAGCATTTGGACCTTATCACCTGTTTGCAACAGAACAGTTGGACAAGACTTGAAGACTTCTTCCGATGGCACCTCTGGCCAAGTTGACACATACAGCTTTGGGTCTAATAGCAAACAAACTTTATCTTCTTTCTGAAACTCAGTCTTCGCACCAGCAATGAAAGTCGGAATGAGTTCCTCTGACCAACGTCTTTCAGCACACACTACACATGCGACAAACCGCCGGAGTCCCCATCTCTCATCTCGCTGCAAACCCTTCCCCAGACTCAGCTTGTCATGCATGTGCGTAGTGAAGTTGTTCCAATCTGTCGCTCCTCTAACTTGGAATTCAGAAAAGTTCTGCAACGCGGCCCGCTGCAAACTGCCAGGAAACTGCCACACTTCTCGCGAAAGCAAGTGCAAGACACGCAAACGATATGTGTGATAACCTTCATGCACAGCATCACAATGTTCAAAGAACTCACCTAAGTTTGTGAACCATTTCTCTTCACACCCTTGCAACAAACATGAAATGGGCGGCATGTTCTCCGGAGCATCTGCGAAAGTCCGCAACTGGTTATCAAGCCCAGATCGCACAGGAAGATTATACCTTTTTGCAAATAAGGCCAAGGGCGTCTGATCTAGCATGAACGGATCCACGTGATCTTTCTCCGTTCTTTCACGAGCAAGCTTTAAGCCACGTCTGGAGCGGCCCTGGTGGAGCGGTCTTGCTCCCTGGTGGAGCGGTCTTGCTCCGGTGGAGCGGTCTTGCTCCCTGGTGGAGCGGTCTTGCTCCCTGGTGGAGCGGTCTTGCTCCGTGGTGGAGCGGTCTTGCTCCCTGGTGGAGCGGTCTTGCTCCCTGGTGGAGCGGTCTTGCCCCCTGGTGGAGCGGTCTTGCTCCCTGGTGGAGCGGTCTTGCCCCCTGGTGGAGCGGTCTTGCTCCCCGGTGGAGCGGTCTTGCTCCCTGGTGGAGCGGTCTTGCTCCCTGGTGAAGCGGTCTTGCTCCCTGGTGGAGCGGTCTTGCCCCCTGGTGGAGCGGTCTTGCTCCCCGGTGGAGCGGTCTTGCTCCCTGGTGGAGCGGTCTTGCTCCCTGGTGAGCGGTCTTGCTCCCTGGTGGAGCGGTCTTGCTCCCTGGTGGAGCGGTCTTGCTCCCTGGTGGAACGGTCTTGCTCACTGTCTTGCTCCCTGGTGGAACGGTCTTGCTCCCTGGTGGAACAGTCTTGCTCCCTGTCTTGGTCCGTGTTGGAGCAGTCTTGCTCCCTGTTGGACAAGTCCTCCTTCCTTCCAGTGCAATCTTGCTTTCCCTGTGCGTTCACTGCTTCTTTTTGCTGCTCAATAGATCCAACTGGTTTGAAATATTTAAGTAAACAGTTTCCCTGCGAAGCGTCAGCAGCTTTTCTTTTCGATCTCGAAGCTTCTGGAACATCCTGCGAACTTGCAGCGTGTGTAGGGACAGCTCCAGTCAAAACCGGTTGAGTCCCATCAACACTTGCTGCTGCTTCAGTAGCGTGGGCAGCACCAGGAAGAGCAGGCGCTGCTTTACAAAGACATTCAAACCAGGAGTGTTGTTGGCATACCATTCCTTCAAACAACATGGTTTTCCCAGAGCACTGGTCATCACACCTTTCAAATAAAACGCCACATGGAACCACAGGACATTCTTTCATCTGCACATTCCGCACAAACTCATCATTGGCCAAATGCCATTGGCCATTCTGGCACAGTGCTGTTACATAGTGGCCGCTTGTCATGCTCACAGAACTGTCTTCATCATGCAGATGCAATATCGCTGCTTTCACTCTGTAACCTGTCAACAAAAACAGTATTGACTTCCATACCACAGAAAGCACAGCTGACACTAAGCACAACTAAAAACACACGAAATACAAAACAAGCTATGATTTTTCCAAGGGGCGCGGCTGCATCTCAGCCATTTCTGTGAAGAGCATGCGCAAGTCCACCTCTGCGTTCCAGTCAACAATCTTGGTTGCAATCCAAGACAATTCAGCCGTCACTTCGTCTACCACAAATGGAATGGTTTGCAGAAGAATTTCCTTACTGACAGTTTCCAAAGTGCCATGGCGCTGTTTCAGATGTAAGTCTACAAACTCTTGCAGACAACACTCTTCTCCCAGTGTGTAGGCCGACTGATGCAACGGAGTGGCGTTGAAGCAAACACTAACTTGCTCCGTAGACTCCGGAGCGTTTGATAGCTGATGGACAACTTGAAGAAATTCCATGGCATCACACTGCCTATCGATGAATCCGTAGTTCTGCCAATGGTCTAAACAAAAATGCAAAAGTTCGATGGGCGCCACCACTTCATAATTCCCCATCCATTTCAAGAGTTGTGGCAATTCTTTACAGGGAAAAGGTCTCTGCAACGATGCTCTTTCCAAAGTTTCGCTGTAGTGTAGCCACTCAGAAACAAATTCAGAGTGCCAAAGCAACTGAACAGCACTGTTCAACCAACATGTCAGCGACTGAAAGTTCACTAACCCCGTGTAAGTGTTCTGTCCTTGCTTCGCCTGCATTACATTCACAATGCTGAAGTCTCGCAGCAACTTACTGGTCGGCTCTTGTCTTTCTTGTGCACGTCGCAATGCCACACCGCGGCACGCCGCTTCCAGAGGCAAACTGTTGCGCCCTAGTTCCCTGGACTGCCAAAACAATCGGTTCTCACGCACCTCTTCGAAAAACCTACAAAGACAATCTCCTACTTCCAAAGGACCATAGCAGAATCCTAACCCTTCACGATACTTCTGGACACATGGCTGCAAGCCACTCATCACAGTAGGAGGGCTACGATACATCTTCTTAGTACCATCTCTGAACACACGTTCCAGTCTCTGTTGAACAACACGATTTTGCGCCTGAACTGTCGCACGGCCAAGGGATGCATCAGATGTTCGCTCAATTCCAATGGCAATGCGATCCCATGTCATGAAGGTTTTCATTCTATCCCACACGATGTTGTATTTATCAATAAAGTTTTCTTGCCGGCTGATTGCCGCAACGATTTGTTCTTTCAGCGCTTCACATTCTTCAGCAGACAGGGGTTTGGTTTCCAGTGTGTGACACGAAGCGCCGGGATCCATTCCATGGCCCTTGAACAACTCCGCATGCGTGCGCAACATTTCTGTGTTGCGACAACGCCATCGGAGACACTTGGCTTCTTTCTGCCTGGAGGCACTGTTTCGAATTTCTAGCATGGGAAACACAAGTCTTGGGGCAAAGGGAACCAAAATTGCAAAGACAGCAGCCACTGTCGCATTATGGCTCGGACAAACCAGCCAACAGGTAGCGAACGATAGCATCTTGCACCACGAGCAATGCAAATTCCCTAAGGTGCACAAAAGACACACCACGCTGAGACGACCGTACTCCGAATTACCGCCACACAACAACCAGAACAACGCAAACAGCAGCAGTCTAACTAAACGATATTCTTGCCAAACATGTTGCCATACAAGCAGTCCAGAGCACATGCGCAGCGCACCTGCAAGAACCACACTGCAAACATAATGCCACCCTTCCTGTATACGGATCTTGCAGCTGACTGGCCGGAAGATGGAACAGAACATCATGCGCATCATTTTTTTGTTTTTTCTGCCTTTGATGCAACTGATATTCCAAGGCTTCGGCTTTCTGAACCCCGAACTAGCACAAGTCGGCTCAACTGCGGCTGCTCTGTCACACATCTGATGCGTCAGCATCCTTTTGCTTGCGGCATAGGACACGCTTGCTCCGAGCATCCACACAAAATAAAAATGCCACAAAGACAAGGCCATTCCATACATACAAGGAAAAAGTAACACAGCACTGATACAGAAAATGCTTCTCTGCAATGATTGTCTTCGAAGCGATTTCATTCGAAGAGACCACAAACCCATACAGCACATGTAAAGTAGGAAGGCGAAAAGCCCGGTAGGCTTTGCAACTGCTGAGGGAATCGCAAGGAAGTTCCTTGCGATTCCCTCAGCAGCCATCTCCAACCCGTGAAAAGCCACAACGGCGTTGGAAGACATGAAGCACGCCCAGTGTAGACCACAAGCCAAAAGCAGCAAGGCCGCATGTATCCCAGCAAACATCGCCACACTGTGCACGCCGGCGCCAGACGAAAGCTGCGCCTGACATCACAGCCGGATCGGACTGCAATCTTGACTAAAATTAAGAGACCAAACAAAACAGACAATTTCTTTTAGTCATTCGAGACCAAATGACATACACTCCAAACTGCCGCAGAGACTGGTGAACCCCGTGACTTCCCCTAGCAACTGTCCTTCGTTGCAGCTTTCCGCCCGCCACTAGCAGCTCGCCCTGCCCAAAAGCAGTTGAAGCCCACGCTGTGCTTCCACCCATGTACCTGCCAAAGCGACAAACGAAATCATTTGTGAACAACCCGCCAATCAAACTGTATTCAGCATAACAATATCTTGTGAAGTTGAATCAACAAATAGTCATTCGAGACCAAATGCCATACACTCCAAACTGCCGCAGAGACTGGTGAACCCGTGACTTCCCCTAGCAACTGTCCTTCGCTGCAGCTTTCCGCCCGCCACTAGCAGCTCGCCCTGCCCAAAAGCAGTTGAAGCCCACGCTGCGTACGAGCCCTGCGACATGTACCTGGCAAAGCGACAGACGAAATCATTTGTGAACAACCCGCTAATCACACTGTATTCAGCACGCGTCACCTGCGCACTCCAGTAGTACACAGTCCATCCGTCAGCATTCAGCATCTGCTGCGATTTCGTCTACTCTAAAACCTAGACATGTCCATGCCCTCTCACAAAACTCAACCAAGCTATCACAATCATTTCATCTGCAGAGACGCGTTCATGATGACTTTGTGTCTATCATGCCTCCTCTACTATCAGTTGCCGCTCTATTTCTTATACAGCCACAGCCCCATCAGCCCGCCCTGCCACAAAAGCAGTTAAGTCTTAAGATGCGATCCGCCGCTAGAAGCTCGCTCCGCCCAAAAGCAGTTGGAGCCCACTCTGCCTGCTTCACACTACCAACAGTTCCCAGAACCGCTCAGAATTCTTCTCCTTCATGAGTCTTCCGCATCTTCAACCGCTTGGCAGATCGTTGCTGTGCAAACAATTCTTCAATCTCCTGAGTCCTTGCTTTGGTCTCTGCCATTCCTGTTGCTGCATTCACTTTGGCGATGACCTGCTGGCATTCGAACTTGAACAACTTCTTCAGCATCTCCAGTTTTGTGTCATTTGTCTCCTCCTTGAACTGCACCACTAAGAATCCTCCATCTGGCCAACGCCTTTGGCAAAGAACATTCACCCACTTCTTCTGTTGCACCATCATGAACTCCTGCACAGACGTTGGCACTCCAGCTGCCACAAGCTTGATGTGAGCGCCGCAGATGCTGCAAGCGCAAGGCATTTCAATCTCAATGCCATCCATGTCCTGCATCACTTTCACCTGTGGTTTTTGAAGTACTTGACAGAACAAATGCACTGAGTCCACAGTATGCACCTTGTCAGCAACATGAACTTGCAACTGATCGTGCTCATTCATTCGGACGCTCTGACAACAAGCAGGCACAATGCCAGGAGTGCCAAAGAAGACATCTGACGCAAGCGCTTTGAAAGCTCCAGCTACACCATCCTCTGTCACCTGTGGACTGATGTCAAAAACATCGTAATATGTGCCTGTGCCTGCTTTGTTCACACCAAATTCAACACGCAGGCACAGCTTCTGCATCATCACGCCAGCCAGCAAATTCTGCGTTTGCTCGGGCTCATCCATGTTGAAATTGGCAGGAGCCATAGACAAAGCCAAGGCTTTCAAGACATCCTCCCACACTGCCACTTCCAAAGTGCGCGTGGGGTCGGAAAAAAGATAGTGTCCATCTTGCAGTGTCAAGCGACATCTAAATATCTAGATCGTATGTAACTTCTCCACTCTTTCTCGCTGAAACATTTCGAAGAGATACACCTACTACATTTCTATTCTCAAGCGTTTCATCTCCCTATCCTTTGAGCACCATTATCTTATTCACGTTTCTGCTTGTGCTTGAGCTCGCCTCGGCTGTTGCGCAAGGTCCCAAAGCACAAGCTGCTTTCCACATCACTTATCCAACACTTACTGGCCAATGTGCTTACTTCCACTCAAACTCATCGCCTGCGCAGCACTCGCAGATTGGTCACCCTCTGCCATCACCTGCCAAGCAAACAAAAACACGCAAGAAGACACTACTGATCACATAACCTCCTCCTGCTGAATGCTTCTATGATGATGTCCATCCTGCCTCTGGCCCGCGATCGAGTAGATGAGGGCGCAAATGCTCCAGCAAATGTTCCGATGTCACATATCCACCATGCTACCATAGCTGTGGTACACAATAGAAACTCTGTGTGATGTTGACTGTCTCAAGCATCAATCCAGCATGAGATCCCTTCAAGTAATTTGTAGTAACTTGCTGTAAGATGTTGCCTGTCCCAAGCGTCTTTGCAAACAGCTCCAAAGGTACAGAAATGGAAATGTCTCTGTCCACCCCAGTGACTCTGTCATCTGTTCAAACTGATTGCTTCAAACTTTGCCACCCGCAAAGTCAATAGTGGCATTGCCCCGATCACACTACCACACACCTGCAAGTTCGCAAGTAATATATCACATACTTGTCTGAAATTCTTTCTAACTTTCTTCTGCACATTCTTTGTCCCATATCTTCCTACATGAGGTCCGGCAGGGAAAGATTTGCCAGGTAGAATGCCAGAACATATGCCAGAAGATATGCCAGATAGATATGGCAGAAGATATTCCAGAAGATATGCCAGATAGATATGCCAGAAGATATTCCAGAAGATATGCCAGATAGAATGCCAGATAGAATGCCAGAAGGTATGCCAGATAGAATGCCAGAAGACATGCCAGATATAATGCCAGAAGATCTGCCATATACAATGCCAGAAGATATGCCAGATAGAATGCCAGATAGAATGTCAGAAAAGATGTCAGATAGAATGTCAGAAAGAATGCCAGAAGATATGCCAGAAGATATGCCAGATAGAATGCCAGATAGAATGTCAGAAAAGATGTCAGATAGAATGTCAGAAGATA
>CAMXCT020003692.1:0-56876 GCA_947184155.2 Cladocopium goreaui | reverse complement strand
GACAACACGGCCTGGTGGGACTCCAAGTCTTGGAACTCCGAAAAGCCAGGCACTGCTTCGCCCAGGTCGCTGCGTGGGAAGCGAATGCATCCAAGGAGCTCTCTTCGGGATTGGCCGAATCCTGGGCAGAAATGTGTAGTTGATTTGAGAAAGGCAAACTGCAGGGAAGAAAACATGAAACGCTACAGCTGTCTCCCTTTGCATCAGTACTGCTATGCTTGTGTCAAAGAAAGTATGCAACGCCAAACATTTCAATTACATTTTGGATGCTGATTCTACCAGAGCAGTCCAAACGCATTTGTCATACCCAAAAACAGTCCTCGTCTGCTTTCGATGCACTTGGTTCCAGCTGTTGCTGTGTAGATGTCTGCACTTGGCTAGTGCCTGACTCGCTTTCCGGTGGTTTTGGATCATGTCCTGCTGCGGAGTTTGCAGCTGCAAATGGCAGCTTGACTTTCTTGTGAACCGTGAGCCAAAGATCATCCAGCTCCATCTTCTCTTTATCTTGTCTTTGAAAACCGATTTCCTGCTCAGCATGTTTCTCCTTCTTGACCTTCACACCATCAGCAAGTTCTATCTTTACTGAGCTTGGACCCCCGGTTTGCATGGTTTGCTGCATATCTGGCCGGGGCAGGCGCCGGCGCTTGGCAACCAGCTTGGGCTCTGGCTCAGCTGCAGTTTGACTATTCACAGCCTTGTTGCTCTTCTCAGTTTCTCTCTTCTGCGTTGTAACTTCAGAGTGGTCGGACTGGCTTTCTAAAATTTCAAAAGCTTCATCGTGCTTGGGATCTTCTTCCATCTCTTCTTTCATCATGATCTCCTTGCGGGTAAGATCATCCAAACTTGAGGACTTACAGGTTTGTTCTTGTTGTTCCTCTTGTTCTATCTCTTCCTTGATCTCGCCCTTCACCTGCAGCCAAAGATTATCCATCTTCATCTTCTCCTTATTTTGGCTTTCAAACTTGACTTCCTGCTCAGCACGTTTCTCCTTCTTGGCATCCGCACCATCAACAAGTTCAATCTTTGCTGAGCTTGGACCCCCAGTCTGCATGGTTTGCACCATGTGTTGGCGGGTCGAGCGCTTGTGTTTGGCAGCAAATGATTCCTCAAGTGATTCCGTCAGTTCTTGCCGTGGCGTGGTACGATTCAGGTTCCCAGGCCAACAGCTTTTGAGCGACGCCTGGGGTGCTTGGAAAATTGAGCCCCAAATGGCAGCATACAACGTGCTTGATCCCCATTGTTGTGTGGCGAATCCACATCATCCCCGTCAAGAGGTCGCGTGTCCGTGTGTTTGATTCTTAAATCGAACAAGACCTCCATAACTACTAGGTGAGTCATATCCCTTTTGTACATGTATAAATATATATATTTATATATGTATGTGTGTGTTTGTGTGTATAATATATCCTTCTAATAAACAAGTATTAATTAACTTGTACTTAGACCAGAAAGAATTACCCCATAGTTTCCCACTAATGATATATCATCCCAAATTTGCTGCTTGAATCATCTCCATCCCCAGCTGCCACAGGATCTCCTTCGCGATGCCCGCCGCCAGCTGCGAGGCGCTGCGGCAAGGCCCATGCCGCCTGCCGCGCGTGAAAAACGTGAAGTTTTCATAGGTAAATCATGGTAAATCATGTATAAATGGATGATGTTGTACAGCAATATTTAGTTTCCCAGGAAAGTATGGGCTTTACATGGTTTTGATGGATTTATTGATCAACTGGACGGGATTTGTTGATGGCAATAATGGGGATCAACCAATCTATCTATTGTATCTGCTGTATCTAAAGTATCCAAACATGTGGCATTGAACTGAGAAAAATCACGATACTGCGATGTTCATTAGCAAAACATGATTTAGAAACTAAAAAAGAAAAGGTCTAAGTGATCAAGCGACAAAAATGGGGAGTAAGCTGACAATACCTGGAGGCGAACCAAGAAGAATTGGAGATAGTTAAGTATGATAATAACTTAATATAACTTAACTAATAACCAGCAAAAAGTTGGATTAATCCAACCAAAAGAAATGAGCCCACCCATCCAAAACTAGGCATGGCACCAACAACGGTTACACTGCTCCTTCCATCAGTTGATTCGTTCAAGAAATGTGGTATCTCATCTACCAAGAAGTTTTTTTTACCACCCACCCAAATTAGGTTGTTTCAAATGTTCCTCCAAAATCGGCTGAAATTTTACCCCTTTTTGTCCGTCAACTCCCTGCCTCCCAGGTTGCAAGCGCCCTTCTCTTGCAGGGCCTCCCAAATGCTCTCCACAAACGTCACGCGCGCACAGGTCTGCCATTGGGTGTGGAAAGGGAAAGGACTCGTGTTTTAAATCTGAGACCCACTGGGGTCATGCTTCACCCATGAAGGGGTCAGCATGTTTTTCCATTGAAAAAAAGTGTTGTTTCAGACCCACTCTAGCGGTAAATCATTCAATGTTGGAGCTACTTCTGTTGATGATCAGTGATGCCCCTTATGGTATCCAAGGCCCTCCATGTGAATATAAGTAACATGCAATCATCGGAAAATGGACAATCTAACGGGGATGCAATGTATTCTATTGGATATAGCGGTCAGACCGCTATTGAGCTCAACTGGAAAAAAAACAAATGGAAAAAAATTGGCTATCAGCATGGGATGCGTGAGGAATGCTAAGAATTTTTTTCATAATGGCAGCAATCTTGGGATATAAAACGAAGAATCAATTAAGAATTACTATTAATCACCTACAATTAGGATTAATCAAATGATAGCATGCTTGTAGGCACAGTCCTCTGAAAGCCGGCAAAGTCGAAAGAACCACTGAGTGATAGTTTCGAAAATTATCACCAGAGGAATTCTTAAAATCTCCATCAACCATGTTTCAACCCATTGTCTACTGGGGGCCCGCCACTGCACCGGCATGCATAGATAAAAATGTCTGGAACTGGCAAAACATGACAAGTAAAAGGCATGATCAAGTGGCTAGTCTAAGTCTGCGAAGTATGAGAAGTTCTAGATGACAATTTCGATCAATCTGACGAGTGCTGTTTTTCTGATTGAGGATGGCTAAAGAATCAACTGCCAGAGAGATCGGTTCTTTGGCATATTTTTTTCCACGGAAGGGATCAATGAAATTCGAAATGGTTTGAGCCACATACATCCAGTATCTCCACCTTTTGTAAGATATCTCCCCATTTAAATCATTTCCCCATCACTACTAATCTTCCTCCCTTGGCCTCGTCTCAGGGTCTTCTTCCAGCTGTTGCAAGATCTCATCGCCATCGATCAAGAAGTTGCCTCCCTCAGCAGGGAGTGGGGCCTCCAAACGACAGGTACGGTAACCTTGGTTTAGTTCACAAGGCTACCCTGTGGTAAATGGAAAATCCCCGAACAAAATTAGTAAATGGAGGTTTATAGCTGAGAAAATCAATTGTAAATGGGGTATGCTCAATTGCCAAGTTTGATTACCGGAGGGTAAGTGGGATTTATAGTGGATGTATCATGACGTATCATGATGCGTCTATGGTCAATAGTGGTAGGTGAGATTATAGACCAACTTGTAGCTGGGGGAGCCTTCCAACAACAAATCAATGTTTGGGGATGAAACCAGCAACCAATGAGGATTATAAACCAATGGAATTTTGCCAACAAGAAGAAGATGTCCTTCTTGTGGGTGGCTAGTTTTCCAAATCCAGGGGTTTCTTCCCTCGGCAAAACTATCAAATCACCGAGCACACCTCGCAGGCGCACGGAGGAGTTAGAAGTTGTCTGGGAACCTGCAGCGATGGCTGGATGCGAATTCTCAAATGTCAATCTGAGTTGGTGAAGTCTCACAATAAGGGATCACGTATGAAACCAAGGTTTCAAGTTGTTTCGAAGGGTTTTAATATCAGGAAGATAAGATTAGATTAACTCTGATGGAACATCCCGAAATGGGTGTCAAGAATCTTGAGCCATACCGCCATATGTGTTGAATATATATCCTATGGCACTGCAGATTTTCCATGGATTTTCCCATATAAAAAGGCATGTTTCTCAGGATTTGTTCAAAAAAACCTTCGTTTTTGGGTGATGTTTCTATCTTCACAGGTCCCAGAAAACCCACGAGTTTCCCCACCGTTGGGCCCAAGGAGCTCGTCTCCATAGGCATTGCCATCAGGCCTTGAAGGTATCGTCCTGTGGCGGCCATCTGTACCATGGTCAAGCTACATGGAGAGAAAAGGGGTATGGTCATCTCACCATGATGCGGAATCCTTCTGATGACTATATTAATCCCTACAATGGATACAAATGGTGGTTGAATAACGGTATTTCTCTGATTCAATCATCAATTTCAGCCTCACTATGGTGTGTTCATCATGATTTGTATATTTCCCTATCCATCCCTATCCATCCCTATCCATCCCTATCCATCCCTATCCATCCCTATCCATCCCTATCCATCCCTATCAATCCCTGTCCATCCCTATCCATCCCTATCCATCCCTATGCCTATTCCATCTCCGAACCGCAGGAATAGGACTTGAGCTCAAGTGTGCAAAACAGGATCTTCCCAGTATGATTGCAAACGAACAAATGGGAAGAAAGGCTCTCTTGCTTTTTTTGCAAACATGTCAGGTGAGGATTGTCTGTACGGGGCGGGGCTTCAGAAACTGAGCCATGCACCTTTTGCACTCACTTTCGCTGGTTCCTCCCAGGCTTCACCTTGGACTTCACAGCCTTGCTTTCTTTCTCCTTCTCCTTCTCCTGCTTCTTCTTCCATGCCACGGCAACTTGGAAGGAACGCTCCAGCTCCGCCTCCGAGTGGTCCTTGGGCCTGATGTAGAAATCTCGCTGCGCACCACCAACGCTGCAGTATGCATGCCATTGCTGTGACCTCTGCTCCCAACTGACCCCAGGGTAGGGCACCTTGGGATGGAACACCGGCAGTCCGGCATATCTGTTTGCCAGGGTGGCCACGGGCTTTACCCGGCGCTGCAGGCCGGCCTTCTCCACGAGCTCCAAGGCCTTGGCCTCGGCCACCGCCTTCTCGGTGAAGTAGCCGCCATAGATCTTCTTCTGGTCAGACTTCAAATTGATCTCCACCTGCCACTTTTGGATCCTTTTGTGCCACTGCACCCCCGGCACTTCGCTGGTGAAGTTTGGGTCCAGCGGCTTCGGCTCGCTGAGGATGCCCTTCTCCACCAACTCTGCACGGAAGGCCTTGGCGGCCTCGAGAGCTGCTGCGTCGGCCTGGGCCTCGGAGATGCCTGGGCCCATGAACTTTTTCACTGAAAACTTTCGATTTGTCCACCCGCTCCGTTTTCCTTTTGAATCAACTTTGGGAAATTTGACTTCCCAGGCACAAAGGATGTTCCAGCGGATGTTTGGAATGCCGCTTTGCTTCGCCAAGTTTTTTTTCATGAACCGAGCTGGCTTCTGCTCCTCACAAGTTGGTGGTGGATTCTCTGCAGCGGCCACTGCGATTGGGGCTTCTTCTTTGATCTTTTCGTCTGAAGGTTTCACCTCCTCTGCTGCAAGACCTACAGATTCGAAGACTTCCACGCCTTGCATGGCATGGCTGCCGCCTGAGGATGAGAGCCGTCGGAGCCCGTTCTCATCAAAAGCCCAACCATGACCAGCCCAAACAGAAGTGGGCAGATCCCTCATCCAAGGCCACATCTTCATGCAATCCAGGCCGCGGACCTTGTAGTCCTGATGCTGGCAGCACAGAGCAAAGGGTAGCTCTCTAGGAAAATGCAGGCCTCACCTGGTTGTGCTACATTCTAATCGTTCTAGATCAACATAACATTGAAGTGGCAAAAAGGAAGTTGAAGATCGGAAAATCTGGTGGTAAGACTAGTTGTGTTGTTAGTTGGTAAAAATCCTCCTATGCACACCATGATGCATCACATCTCTGCAAAAACATATTCAACGACAAATTGTGCAGTGTAGAGAGAGTCGGTCCTGCATGCTCAAGTCGCAATCTAGTGGGGGCTCTTGTGGCGACATGTTCCGGGGCGTCTGAGATGCCTCTGCCTGCAGGGAAGGGTTTGAAAAACATATGACAGTGACATATGCAGCAACTGATTGAACTCACCTGCCTGCTCTCCCTCAACTGTTGTCTCAACCCTGTTTGATTTACAAGAAGCAACTATTTGAATCCAAAGCGTAGTGAGTGTGTATCAAAACAACGTAAACCTCATACCATGCAGACAGTGCAGAAGTTCAGCAAACAACATCCCTCCTGACTCTGGAACGTCATGCTGTGCAAGCCCTGCTTTTCGTGAAAGCGCTGCAAGCACCGCAAGCCATGTCCAGTGAGACGCAGCACGCTTGCTGGTGCATCTGCCGGTGGCGGAGATGGTGTTCCGTTTGCAGAGCCCAAGAAGACATTTGCAGGGCAACAAGGCCTGCATTCGTCCGTTGCTGCAGGGAGACTTGGTTCTAGATGAAATCTACCGGCTTTCACACCACCATGTCTCTGCTGCTCCAAAGCTTTAAACATCTTTAAACTGGGTTCATCCAACAGGCCTAGGCTGAAATTCAAATCGGGCAGAAGAAATCTAAACTGCAGGCTGCCAGTCAAACAAAGGCATTAACAAAGGCATTGCCGCGTTGCATAGTAGGACTCGAATGGTTAAAAAATGATCCACAATTAGATATGAAACTATATTCTTGGGTCTCTGCCAAGCTGATCAGCTCAAGGATTGTTCGACTGAAGGGATCAGGATTTGACAGGCAGATCATTTCACTACCGACAGTACCGACAGCCCCGGTTGGTTCTTGATGTTGAGACACGGCAACATGACAACACGGCCTGGTGGGACTCCAAGTCTTGGAACTCCGAAAAGCCAGGCACTGCTTCGCCCAGGTCGCTGCGTGGGAAGCGAATGCATCCAAGGAGCTCTCTTCGGGATTGGCCGAATCCTGGGCAGAAATGTGTAGTTGATTTGAGAAAGGCAAACTGCAGGGAAGAAAACATGAAACGCTACAGCTGTCTCCCTTTGCATCAGTACTGCTATGCTTGTGTCAAAGAAAGTATGCAACGCCAAACATTTCAATTACATTTTGGATGCTGATTCTACCAGAGCAGTCCAAACGCATTTGTCATACCCAAAAACAGTCCTCGTCTGCTTTCGATGCACTTGGTTCCAGCTGTTGCTGTGTAGATGTCTGCACTTGGCTAGTGCCTGACTCGCTTTCCGGTGGTTTTGGATCATGTCCTGCTGCGGAGTTTGCAGCTGCAAATGGCAGCTTGACTTTCTTGTGAACCGTGAGCCAAAGATCATCCAGCTCCATCTTCTCTTTATCTTGTCTTTGAAAACTGATTTCCTGCTCAGCATTTTTCTCCTTCTTGACCTTCACACCATCAGCAGGTTCTATCTTTACTGAGCTTGGACCCCCGGTTTGCATGGTTTGCTGCATATCTGGCCGGGTCAGGCGCCGGCGCTTGGCAACCGGCTTGGGCTCTGGCTCAGCTGCAGTTTGACTATTCACAGCCTTGTTGCTCTTCTCAGTTTCACTCTTCTGCGTTGTAACTTCAGAGTGGTCGGACTGGCTTTCTAAAATTTCAAAAGCTTCATCGTGCTTGGGATCTTCTTCCATCTCTTCTTTCATCATGATCTCCTTGCGGGTAAGATCATCCAAACTTGAGGACTTACAGGTTTGTTCTTGTTGTTCCTCTTGTTCTATCTCTTCCTTGATCTCGCCCTTCACCTGCAGCCAAAGATTATCCATCTTCATCTTCTCCTTATTTTGGCTTTCAAACTTGACTTCCTGCTCAGCACGTTTCTCCTTCTTGGCATCCGCACCATCAACAAGTTCAATCTTTGCTGAGCTTGGACCCCCAGTCTGCATGGTTTGCACCATGTGTTGGCGGGTCGAGCGCTGGTGTTTGGCAGCAAATGATTCCTCAAGTGATTCCGTCAGTTCTTGCCGTGGCGTGGTACGATTCAGGTTCCCAGGCCAACAGCTTTTGAGCGACGCCTGGGGTGCTTGGAAAATTGAGCCCCAAATGGCAGCATACAACGTGCTTGATCCCCATTGTTGTGTGGCGAATCCACATCATCCCCGTCAAGAGATCGCGTGTCCGTGCGTTTGATTCTTAAATCGAACAAGACCTCCATAACTACTAGGTGAGTCATATCCCTTTTGTACATGTATAAATATATATATATATATATGTACGTGTGTGTGTGTTTGTGTGTAATATATCCTTCTAATAAACAAGTATTAATCAACTTGTACTTAGGCCAGAAAGAAAAAAAAACACCATCTAATGATTACCCCATAGTTTCCCACTAATAATATATCATCCCAAATTTGCTGCTTGAATCATCTCCATCCACAGCTGCCACGGGATCTCCTTCGCGATGCCCGCCGCCAGCTGCGAGGCGCTGCGGCAAGGCCCATGCCGCCTGCCGCGCGTGAAAAACATAAAGTTTTCATAGGTAAATCATCGTAAATCATGTATAAATGGATGATGTTGTACAGCAATATTTAGTTTCCCAGGAAAGTATGGGCTTTACATGGTTTTGATGGATTTATTGATCAACTGGACGGGATTTGTTGATGGCAATAATGGGGATCAACCAATCTATCTATTGTATCTGCTGTATCTAAAGTATCCAAACATGTGGCATTGAACTGAGAAAAATCACGATACTGCGATGTTCATTAGCAAAACACGATTTAGAAACTAAAAAAGAAAAGGTCTAAGTGACCAAGCGACAAAAATGGGGAGTAAGCTGACAATACCTGGAGGCGAACCAACAAGAATTGACAGATAGTTAAGTATGATAATAACTTAATACCAGTAGTACCCGCACGAGGCGGGGCGGAAGTTGCCTTAAAGATATATATATAAGACCTTTCTCATCTATAGAACTTGCATGCGCCGTGCGCCAGCCAAGCCCGTGCGTGCGTGCACTCTGCGAAAGTTGTGTCCTGCTTCACATGTCACATGTGAAGCTCCACTTCGCACTTCACACTCCACACTTCACACTTCACACTTCACACTGCACTCTTCGCACTCCACACTTCACACTTCACACTGCACTCTTCGCACTCCAAACTTCACGCTCCACACTTCACACTTCTCACTTCTCACTTCTCACTCCACACTTCACACTCCACACTTCACACTCCACACTTTACACTCCACGCTTCACACTTCTCACTGCTTTCTTCAGAACTTCACACTTCACACTTCACACTGCACTCTTCGCACTCCACACTTCACACTTCACACTGCACTCTTCGCACTCCAAACTTCACGCTCCACACTTCACACTTCTCACTTCTCACTTCTCACTCCACACTTCACACTCCACACTTCACACTCCACACTTTACACTCCACGCTTCACACTTCTCACTGCTTTCTTCAGACTCCACACTTCATACTTCACACTTTACACGTCACAGTCCGCACTTCACACTTCTCATTGCTTTCTTCACACTCCACACTTCTTCACTCCACAGAGAAGCTTTTACACACAGCAAGCTTTCACACACAGCAAGCATTTACACACAAAACACTTACACACAGTGCTTTTACACATGGCAAGCGCTTACACACACACACAGAAACTTTTACACAGAGACGCTTTTACACACAGAAAAGCTTTTACACACAGCAAACTTTTACACACAAAACTTTTACACGCAGCAAGCTTTCACACACAGCAAGCGTTTACACACAGTACTTGCACACAGTGCTTTTACACATGGCAAGCGTTTACACACAGAACACTTACACACAGTGCTTTTACACATGGCAAGCGTTTACACACACACCAAAAAAAAACTTTTACACAGAGACACTTTTAACACATGCGCAGATAAGCTTTTACACACAGCAAACTTTTACACGCAACATCTTTTACACACAGCAAGCTTTCACACACAGCAAGCGTTTAGACACAGAACACTTACACACAGTACTTGCACACAGTGCTTTTACACATGGCAAGCGTTTACACACAAACTTTTCCACACAGGAATTGCAGCTCCAAAACCGGATCTCGACGCCAAAGCAGGAAAAAGACGATTTTGAAGCATTTTTAAAAGGGATTTTAAAAGGAAAATTACTAACGCCAAAATTGCGAAAATCTGCTGACAAATGACTATCGCAGCCTGGATGCAGCCACTCCAATACGATTTACAATCTTCAGCTGCAAAAGACAATAGTATTACGCATGCAGCCGCGGCGGCAAGCAAGCTTGAGGCAGCCACTCCAATGCGATCTGCAGAGACTGAGTTGCAAATCACAATAGAACTAAGCGCAACGGCGTCGGAAATTGCAGCTCCAAAAACCGGATCTCGACGCCAAAGCAAAAAAAAGACGATTTTGAAGCATTTTTTAAAAGGAATTTTAAAAGGAAAATTACTAGCGCCAAAATTGCGAAAATCTGCTGACAAATGACTATCGCAGCCTGGATGCAGCCACTCCAATACGATTTACAATCTTCAGCTGCAAAAGACAATAGTATTACGCATGCAGCCGCGGCGACAAGCAACCTTGAGGCAGCCACTCCAATGCGATCTGCAGAGACTGAGTTGCAAATCACAATAGAACTAAGCGCAACGGCGTCGGAAATCGCAACTCCAAAACCGGATCTCGACGCCAAAGCAGAAAAAAGACGATTTTGACGCATTTTTTGCAAGGAATTTGAAAAGAAAAATTACTAGCGCCAAATTTGCGAAAATCTGCTGACAAATGACTATCGCAACCTGGATGCAGCCACTCCAATACGATTCACAAATCTTCAGCTGCAAAAGAGAATAGTATTACGCATGCAGCCGAGGCGGCAAGCAACCTTGAGGCAGCCACTCCAATGCGATCTGCAACCGGAGATTCCAAAACACCCTATAACTACGCACACACAAGCACACCCAAAGCAGCTTGAAGCCACCGTGACACTGCGGCAAAAAAAAAAACGATAAACCGACCGCAGCCGCAACCGTCGCACACACGAGGTACCTTTCATCGTCACCTGCAGCCACTTTACACGGAAAAACACAAGGTTTCGTGCTCCGGCTTCCTCCCCAAAACATAGCCCATGCAACATCATGCAGCCATTCCAATGGGATCTGCAACCACAGATTCCAAAACACCCTATAACTACGCACACACAACCACACCCAAAGCAGCTTGCAGCCACCGTTACAATGCGGCAAAAAAAAACGACAAACCGACCGCAGCCGCAACCGTCGCACACACGAGGTACCTTTCATCGTCGCCTGCAGCCACTTTACACGGAAAAACACAAGGTTTCGTGCTCCGGCTTCCTCCCCAAAACATAGCCCATGCAACATCATGCAGCCATTACAATGCGGTTCGCAGCATCAACTCGCAAACTTGCACCTATCTACGCACAGAACAACACCAGAACAGCAGATGACAAGAGTCATGCAGCCATTCCAATGCGATCTGCAACCACAGATTCCAAAACACCCTATAACTACGCACACACAACCACACCCAAAGCAGCTTCAAGCCACCGTTACACTGCGGCAAAAAAAAAACGACAAACCGACCGCAGCCGCAACCGTTGCACACACGAGGTACCTTTCATCGTCGCCTGCAGCCACTTTACACGGAAAAACACAAGGTTTCGTGCTCCGGCTTCCTCCCCAAAACATAGCCCATGCAACATCATGCAGCCATTCCAATGGGATCTGCAACCACAGATTCCAAAACACCCTATAAATACGCACACACAACCACACCCAAAGCAGCTTCAAGCCACCGTTACACTGCGGCAAAAAAAAACGATAAACCGACCGCAGCCGCAACCGCCGCACAGACGAGGTACCTTTCATCGCCGGCTGCAGCCACTTTACACGGAAAAACACAAGGTTTCGTGCTCCGGCTTCCTCCCCAAAACATAGCCCATGCAACATTCATGCAGCCATTCCAATGCGATCTGCAACCACAGCTTCAAGAAACGCATAGAACTACACACACAGGAACCACCATTGTTGCAAAACACATAGAAGGAACCAAACGACCGCAGCCGCAACCGCCGCACACACGAGGTACCTTTCATCGCCGGCTGCAGCCACTTTACACGGAAAAACACAAGGTTTCGTGCTCCGGCTTCCCTTCCCTTCTTCACCACTTCCCTTCGTCACCACTCCCCTTCATCATCACTTCCCTGTTTCACCACTTCCCTTCGTCACCACTTCCCTTATCCACCACTTCCCTTCGTCACCACTTCCCTTCGTCACCACTTCCCTTCGTCACCACTTCCCTACGTCACCACTTCCCATCGTCACCACTTCCCTTCCTCATCACTTCCCTTCGTCACCACTTCCCTTCGTCACCACTTCCCTTCGTCACCACCCGTCATTATCACCACCCTTCATCAAAGTCAATTCCACTGCTTCTTATTCTTTTGTTATGTATTGTTATGTTATGTATTGTTATGTGATGTATTGTTATGTGATCTACCACCCTGCATCATTTCAAGTCGCAGAATTCTATGTGTCCGTAACACGGAAGTATTGCTTCCCAACTTCCTTTGATAACTTAACTAATAACCAGCAAAAAGTTGGATAATCCAACCAAAACAAATGAGCCCACCCATCCAAAACTAGGCATGGCACCAACAACAGTTACACTGCTCCTTCCATCAGTTGATTTGTTCAGGAAATGTGGTATCTAATCTACCAAGAAGTTTTTTTTAACCACCCACCCAAACTAGGTTGTTTGAAATGTTCCTCTAAAATCGGCTGAATTTTTACCCCTTTTTGTCCGTCAACTCCCTGCCTCCCAGGTTGCAAGCGCCCTTCTCTTGCAGGGCCTCCCAAATGCTCTCCACAAACGTCACGCGCGCACAGGTCTGCCATTGGGTGTGGAAAGGGAAGTGACTCGTGGTTTAAAACCGAGACCCACTGGGGTCATGCTTCACCTATGAAGGGGTCAGCATGTTTTTCCATTGAAAAAAGTGTTGTTTCAGACCCACTCTAGCGGTAAATCATTCAATGTTGGAGCTACTTCTGTTGATGACAGTGATGCCTCTTATGGTATCCAAGGCCCTCCATGTGAATATAAGTAACATGCAATCATCGGTAAATGGAGAATCTAACGGGGATGCAATGTATTCTATGGGATATAGCGGTCTATTGAGCTCAACTGGACAAGACACAAATGGAAAAAAATTGGCTATCAGCATGGGATGCGTGAGGAATGCTAAGAATATTTTTTCATAATGGCAGCAATCTTGGGATATAAAATGAAGAATCAATTAAGAATTACTATTAATCACCTACAATTAGGAGTAATCAAATGATAGCATGCTTGTAGGCACAGTCCTCTGAAAGCCGGCAAAGTCGAAAAGAACCACTGAGTGATAGTTTCGAAAATTATCACCAGAGGAATTCTTAAAATCTCCATCAACCATGTTTCAACCCTTGTCTACTGGGGGCCCGCCACTGCACCGGCATGCATAGATAAAAATGTCTGGAACTGGCAAAACATGACAAGTAAAAGGCATGATCAAGTGGCTAGTCTAAGGCTGCGAAGTATGAGAAGTTCTAGATGACAATTTCGATCAATCTGACGAGTGCTGTTTTTCTGATTGAGGATGGCTAAAGAATCAACTGCCAGAGAGATCGGTTCTTTGGCATATTTTTCCACAGAAGGGATCAAATGAAATTATTCGAATTTGTTTGAGCCACATACATCCAGTATCTCCACCTTTTGTAAGATATCTCCCCATTTACATCATTTCCCCATCACTACTGGCATTTGACCGATCCACACCGTGCCATCCTCCCTTGGCCTCGTCTCAGGGTCTTCTTCCAGCTGTCGCAAGATCTCATCACCATCGATCAAGAAGTTGCCTCCCTCAGCAGGGAGTGGGGCCTCCAAACGACAGGTACGGTAACCTTGGTTTAGTTCACAAGGCTACCCTCTGGTAAATGGAAAATCCCCGAACTAAATTAGTAAATGGAGGTTTATAGCTGAGAAAGTCAATTGTAAATGGGGTATGCTCAATTGCCAAGTTTGATTACCGGAGGGTAAGTGGGATTTATAGTGGATGTATCATGACGTATCATGATGCGTCTATGGTCAATTTGTGTAGGTGAGATAAGGAACCAACTTGTAACTGCGGGGGCATTCCAACAACAAATCAATGTTTGGGGATGAAACCAGCAACCAATGAGGATCATAAACCAATGGAATTTTTGCCAACAAGAAGATGTCCTTCTTAGAAGGTGGCTGGTTTTCCAAATCCAGAGGTTTCTTCCCTCAGCAAAACCATCGAATCGCCAGGCACACCTCGCAGGCGCGCAGAGGAGTAAGAAGCTGTCTGGGAACCTGCAGTGATGGCTGGATGCGAGTTCTCAAATGTCAATCCAGGTTGCTGACGTATACCCTCTAGTATCATCAAACATGGCTGGCTGGGAAATCCCTTACAAATGGGTATTTAAATGGAAGCTTCCTAAAATGTGAGTAATTACCCCAAATCATCCAAAATTAGCAATTTGTGTACTAAAACCCATGGTTTTGGGGCTCCCCCATTTTAAGGAAACCCCCAAATGGGAGAATCATCTATTGATGGGGATTCTCCATTTCCACCCTTGGTTACTAGAGGGTAATCCCTTGGCAGTTCCTTCCGCTCATGACAAATATGCACAATAAGAGATGACGGTTCATAAATAGATTCTGTACGAAGCCAGGGTTTCCATGGGGGGCATGTATAGAATACTCACAATAAGGGAAGTTGATGAGGTCTGCGATCCAGTGTGAAAACAGGGTTTCAACTTTCCTTTCGAGGGGGTTTAACATTAGGAACATGGGATTAGATATGGGTCAAGTTTTTAAGACTCTCAAAATCAGAATGTCGTATCATTTTGTAGCATCTTGGCATTGACTCTCCTGTTCTTGTAGGGGTACAAGTTATCCACACCTAAAATATCAAGTTTGGTCCAATTCGTTTGATGTTTTCCGTGGTGAATTCCAGTGTGGGAGCCCCAACTGGACGCCCGAAATTGGGAAACTCTGCCGGATGGAACCATCCCGAAATGGGTGTCAAAAACACTTGAGCCATACCGCCATATGTGTTGAATATATATATATATCCGATGGCACTGCAGATGTTCTATGGATTTTCCAATTCAAAAGACATGTTCCTCGGGATTTGTTCATAAAAACCACCGTTTTTGGGTGATTGTTCTATCTTCACAGGTCCCAGAAAACCCACGATTTCCTCCACTGCAGGCAGGACCCAAGGAGCTCATCTCCATAGGCATTGCCATCAGGCCTTGAAGGTATCGTCCTGTCCGTGGTCAAGCTACATTGAGAAAAAACGGGTGTGGTCATCTCACCATGATGGGGAATCCTTCTGATGACTGTACTAATCCCTAGAAATGGTGGTTGAATAACCGTATTTCTCTGATTCAATCATCGATTTCAGCCTCACTTTGGATGCGTTCATCATGATTTGTATATTTCCCTATCCATCCCTATCCATCCCTATCAATCCCTGTCCATCCCTATCCATCCCTATCCATCCCTATGCCTATTCCATCTCCGAACCGCAGGAATAGGACTTGAGCTCAAGTCTGCAAAACAGGATCTTCCCATTGTGATTGCAAATGAATGGATGGCAAGAAAAGCACTCTTGATTTCTTCCTGCGCATCATGTGGAGTGAGGATTGACTGTACGGACGCCGCGTCGGAAACTGAGCCATGCAGCTTGGCATCTACGGCTTTTGCACTCACTTTCGCTGCTTCCTCCCAGGCTTCACCTTGGACTTCACAGCCTTGCTTTCTTTCTCCTTCTCCTTCTGATTCTCCTTCTCCTGCTTCCTCCTCCATGCCACGGCGACTTGGAAAGAGCGCTCCAGCTCCGCCTCCGAGTGGTCCTTGGGCTTCACCCTGAAATGTCGATTGGCTCCCGCCACTTGGCACTGAGCATGCCACTGCTGTGACCTCTGCTCCCAAGTGACCCCAGGGTAGGGCACCTTGGGGTGGAACACCGGCAGCTCCGACAGGGTGGCCACGGGCTTTACCTGGCGCTGCAGGCCGGCCTTCTCCACGAGCTCCAAGGCCTTGGCCTCGGCCGCCGCCTTCTCGGTGAAGACGCCGCCGTGAATCTTCTTCTTGCCACCCTTCGGGGTGATCTCCACCCGCCACTTTTGCTGATTCTTTTGCCACCTCACCCCCAGCACTTCGCTGGTGAAGTTGGGGTCCCGCGGCTTCGGCTCGCTGAGGATGCCCTTCTCCACCAGCTCTGCTCGGAAGGCCTTGGCGGCCTCGAGAGCTGCTGCGTCGGCCTGGGCCTCGGAGATGCCTGGGCCCATGAAGTTTTTCACTGAAAACTTTCGATTTGTCCTCCCGCTCCGTTTTCCTTTTGAATCAACTTTGGGAAAATTGACCTCCCAGGAACAAAGGATGTTCCAGCAGATGTTTGGAATCCCGCTTTGCTTCGCCACATTGACTCTCTGGAATCGACTTGGCTTCTGCCCCTCCGCAAGTGGCGGGGGATTCTCCTCAGCAGCCACTGCGATTGGGGTGTCTCTAATCTTTTCGTCTGAAGGTTTCACCTCCTCTGCTGCAAGACCCACAGATTCGAAGACTTCCACGCCTTGCATGGCATTGCTGCCGCCTGAGGATGAGAGCCGTCGGAGCCCGTTCTCATCAAAAGCCCAACCACGACCGGCCCAAACGGAAGTTGGCAGATCCCTCATCCACGGCCACCTCTTGGTACAATCCATGCTGCGGACCTTGTTGTCCTGATGCTGGCAGCACAAAACAAAGCGTAGCACTCTGGGAAAACGCAACGCCTCGCTCGTCTCTGCTACATTCCAATCATTCCAGAGCACGATCTAAGTGATAAAATGAAGTTGAATATCGGAAAATCTGGTGGTAAGACAAATTGCTTCGTTAGTTGGTAATAATCTCTAACAATCTGCAACAATCTGCAACAATCCTGCTACGCACACCATGATGCATCACATTTCTGCAAATACCTTTCAACGATAAATTGTGCAGTGTAAGGAGAGTCGGTCCTGCATGCTCAAGTCGCAATCTAGTGTTGGCTCTTGTGGCGACATGTCCAGGGGCGTCCGAGATGCCTCTGCCTTCAGGGAAGGGCTTGAAAAACATATGGCACCAACTGTTTGAAGTCACCTGCCTTCACTCTCAGCTGTTGTCTCTTTGATTTACAAGAAACAAACATTTGAATCCAAAACCTAGTAAAGCGCGTATCGAAGCAATGTAAACCACATACTATGAGACACAGTGCAGAGGTTCAGCAAACAACATCCCTCCTGACTCTGGGACGTCATGCTATGCAAGTCGTGCTTTTCGTGAGAGCGCTGCAAGCACCGCAAGCCATGTCCAGTGAGACGCAGCACGCATGCTGGCGCATCTGGTGGTGGAGGAGATGGAGTTTCATTCGCCAAGCGCAAAAAGAAATTCGCAGGGCAACAAGGCCTGCATTCGCCCGTTGCTGCAGGGAGATATTTGGGTTCTAGATGAAATCTACCGTCTCTGCTCCTCTAAAGCTTGAAGCTGGATTCACCCAACAGGCCTAGGCTGAAATTTACAGCTGCCAGTCAAACAAAGGCATTGCCGCGTTGCATAGTAGGGATCGAATGGTTAGAATATGATCCACAGTTAGATATGAAACTATATTCTTGGGTCTCTTGCCAAGTTGATCAGCTCAAGGATTGTTCGACTGAAGGCATCAGGATTTGACAGGCAGATCATTTCACTACCGACAGTACCGACAGCCCCGGTTGGTTCTTGATGTTGAGACACGGCAACGCGACAACACGGCCTGGTGGGACTCCAAGTCTTGGAACTCCGAAAAGCCAAGCACTGCTTTGCCCAGGTCGCTGCGTGTGAAGCGAATGCATCCAAGGAGCTCTCTTCGGGATTGGCCGAATCCTGGGCAGAAATGTAGTTGATTTAGGGAAGGCAAACTGAAGAGAAGAAAACATGAAACGCTACAGCTGTCTCTTCACCCTTTGCATCAGTACTGCTATGCTTGTGTCAAAGCAAGTATGACAACGCCAAATGTTCCAATTCCATTTTGGATGCTGATTCTACCAGAGCAGTCCAAACGCATTTCTCATACCCAAAAACAGTCCTCGTCTGCTTTCGATCTTGAAGCATCTTCCATGCCAAATGCACTTGGTTCCAGCTGTTGCTGGGCAGACGTCTGCACTTGGTTAATGCCTGACTCGCTTTCCGGTGGTTTCAGAGCATTTTCTGCGGCGGCGTTTGCAGCTGGAAATGTCATCAATGACTGCTCATTGACTTTCTTGTGAACCTTGAGCCAAAGATCATCCAGCTCCATCTTCTCCTTATCTTGTCTTTTAAAACCGATTTCCTGCTCCGCATGTTTCTCCTTCTTGACCTTCACACCATCAGCAAGTTCTATCTTTACTGAGCTTGGACCCCCGATCTCCATGGGTTGCTGCATATCTCGGCGGGTCAGGCGCCGGCGCTTGGCAACCGGCTGGTGCTCTGGCTCACCTCCGTTTTGACTATTCGCAGCCTTGTTGCTCTTCTCAATGTCCCTCTTCTGCGTTGTAACTTCAGAGTGGTTGGACTGGCTTTGTAAGCTCTCAAAAGCTTCATCGTGCTTGGGCTCTTCTTCCATCTCTTCTTTCATCATGATCTCCTTGCGGGTAAGATCATCCAAACTTGAGGACTTACAGGTTTGTTCTTGTTGTTCCTCTTGTTCTATCTCTTCCTTGATCTCGCCCTTCACCTGCAGCCAAAGATTATCCATCTTCATCTTCTCCTTATTTTGGCTTTCAAACTTGACTTCCTGCTCAGCACGTTTCTCCTTCTTGGCATCCGCACCATCAACAAGTTCAATCTTGGCTGAGCTTGGACCCCCAGTCTGCATGGTTTGCACCATGTGTTGGCGGGTCGAGCGCTGGTGTTTGGCAGCAAATGATTCCTCAAGTGATTCCATCAGTTCTTGCCGTGGCGTGGTACGATTCACGTTCCCAGGCCAACAGCTTTTGAGCGACGCCTGGGGTGCTTGGAAAGTTGAGCCCCAAATGGCAGCATACAACGTGCTTGATCCCCATTGTTGTGTGGCGAATCCACATCATCCCCGTCAAGAGATCGCGTGTCCGTGTGTTTGATTCTTAAATCGAACAAGACCTCCATAACTACTAGGTGAGTCATATCCCTTTTGTACATGTATAAATATATATATATATGTATGTGTGTGTGTGTTTGTGTGTATAATATATCCTTCTAATAAACAAGTATTAATTAACTTGTACTTAGGCCAGAAAGAATTACCCCATAGTTTCCCACTAATGATATATCATCCCAAATTTGCTGCTTGAATCATCTCCATCCCCAGCTGCCACAGGATCTCCTTCGCGATGCCCGCCGCCAGCTGCGAGGCGCTGCGGCAAGGCCCATGCCGCCTGCCGCGCGTGAAAAACGTGAAGTTTTCATAGGTAAATCATGGTAAATCATGTATAAATGGATGATGTTGTACAGCAATATTTAGTTTCCCAGGAAAGTATGGGCTTTACATGGTTTTGATGGATTTATTGATCAACTGGACGGGATTTGTTGATGGCAATAATGGGGATCAACCAATCTATCTATTGTATCTGCTGTATCTAAAGTATCCAAACATGTGGCATTGAACTGAGAAAAATCACGATACTGCGATGTTCATTAGCAAAACATGATTTAGAAACTAAAAAAGAAAAGGTCTAAGTGACCAAGCGACAAAAATGGGGAGTAAGCTGACAATACCTGGAGGCGAACCAAGAAGAATTGGAGATAGTTAAGTATGATAATAACTTAATATAACTTAACTAATAACCAGCAAAAAGTTGGATAATCCAACCAAAAGAAATGAGCCCATCCATCCAAAACTAGGCATGGCACCAACAACGGTTACACTGCTCCTTCCATCAGTTGATTTGTTCAAGAAATGTGGTATCTCATCTACCAAGAAGTTTTTTTTACCACCCACCCAAATTAGGTTGTTTCAAATGTTCCTCTAAAATCGGCTGAAATTTTACCCCTTTTTGTCCGTCAACTCCCTGCCTCCCAGGTTGCAAGCGCCCTTCTCTTGCAGGGCCTCCCAAATGCTCTCCACAAACGTCACGCGCGCACAGGTCTGCCATTGGGTGTGGAAAGGGAAGTGACTCGTGTTTTAAATCTGAGACCCACTGGGGTCATGCTTCACCCATGAAGGGGTCAGCATGTTTTTCCATTGAAAAAAAAGTGTTGTTTCAGACCCACTCTAGCGGTAAATCATTCAATGTTGGAGCTACTTCTGTTGATGATCAGTGATGCCCCTTATGGTATCCAAGGCCCTCCATGTGAATATAAGTAACATGCAATCATCGGAAAATGGACAATCTAACGGGGATGCAATGTATTCTATTGGATATAGCGGTCAGACCGCTATTGAGCTCAACTGGAAAAAACCCAAATGGAAAAAAATTGGCTATCAGCATGGGATGCCTGAGGAATGCTAAGAATATTTTTTTCATAATGGCAGCAATCTTGGGATATAAAACGAAGAATCAATTAAGAATTACTATTAACCACCTACAATTAGGATTAATCAAATGATAGCATGCTTGTAGGCACAGTCCTCTGAAAGCCTGCAAAGTCGAAAGAACCACTGAGTGATAGTTTCGAAAATTATCACCAGAGGAATTCTTAAAATCTCCATCAACCATGTTTCAACCCATTGTCTACTGGGGGCCCGCCACTGCACCGGCATGCATAGATAAAAATGTCTGGAACTGGCAAAACATGACAAGTAAAAGGCATGATCAAGTGGCTAGTCTACGGCTGCGAAGTATGAGAAGTTCTAGATGACAATTTCGATCAATCTGACGAGTGCTGTTTTTCTGATTGAGGATGGCTAAAGGATCAACTGCCAGAGAGATCGGTTCTTTGGCATATTTTTCCACAGAAGGGATCAAATGAAATTATTCGAATTTGTTTGAGCCACATACATCCAGTATCTCCACCTTTTGTAAGATATCTCCCCATTTACATCATTTCCCCATCACTACTGGCATTTGACCGATCCACACCGTGCCATCTTCCTCCCTTGCTCGACATCGACGCGACGCCTCGTCTCGGGATCTTCTTCCAGCTGTCGCAAGATCTCATCGTTATCGATCAAGAAGCTGCCTCCCTCCTCGGCAGGAAGTGGGGCAAACGACAGGTACGGTAACCTTGGTTTAGTTCACAAGGCTACCCTCTGGTAAATGGAAAATCCCCGAACTAAATTAGTAAATGGAGGTTTATAGCTGAGAAAGTCAATTGTAAATGGGGTATGCTCAATTGCCAAGTTTGATTACCGGAGGGTAAGTGGGATTTATAGTGGATGTATCATGACGTATCATGATGCGTCTATGGTCAATAGTGGTAGGTGAGATTATAGACAAACTTGTAGCTGGGGGAGCCTTCCCATGGTAACCCAATGTTTTTGGGGATGAAACCAGCAACCAATTCCGATTCTAAACCAATGGAAATTTGCCAACAAGAAGAAGATGTCCTTCTTGTGGGTGGCTAGTTTTCCAAATCCAGGGGTTTCTTCCCTCGGCAAAACTATCAAATCACCGAGCACACCTCGCAGGCGCACGGAGGAGTTAGAAGTTGTCTGGGAACCTGCAGCGATGGCTGGATGCGAATTCTCAAATGTCAATCTGAGTTGGTGAAGTCTCACAATAGGGGATCACGTATGAAACCAAGGTTTCAAGTTGTTTCGAAGGGTTTTAATATCAGGAAGATAAGATTAGATAAACTCTGATGGAACATCCCGAAATGGGTGTCAAGAATCTTGAGCCATACCGCCATATGTGTTGAATATATATCCTATGGCACTGCAGATTTTCCATGGATTTTCCGATTAAATGTGACATGTTTCATAAAAACCTTTGTTTTGGGGTGATGTTTCTATCTTCACAGGTCCCAGAAAACCCACGATTTCCTCCACCGTTGGGCCCAAGGAGCTCATCTCCATAGGCATTGCCATCAGGCCTTGAAGGTATCGTCCTGTGGCGGCCATCTGTACCATGGTCAAGCTACATGGGAAAAAGGAGTATGGTCATCTCACCATGATGGGGAATCCTTCTGATGACTGTATTAATCCCTACAAATGGATACAAATGGTGGTTTTTTTTCGCAGGCGCAATGTCACTCATAAACACTCCGAGCAACATGACAGCAGCAACAAATGGATACAAATTACAAATGGTGGTTAAATAAGATAATTTCTCTGATTCAATCATAAATTTCAGTCTCACTTTGGATGCGTTCAGCATGATTTGTATATTTCCCTATCAATCCCTGTCCATCCCTATCCATCCCTATCCATCCCATCCATCCCTATCCCTATGCCTATTCCATCCCCGAACCGCAGGTTTCGGACTTGAGCTCAAGTGTGCAAAACAGTATCTTCCCACTGTGATTGCAAATGAATGAATGGGAAGAAAAGCACTCTTGATTTCTTCCTGCGCATCATGTGAAGTGAGGATTGTCTGTACGGTCGCGGCGTCGGAAACTGAGCCATGCACCTTGGCATCTCCGGCTTTTGCACTCACTTTCGCTGCTTCCTCCCAGGCTTCACCTTGGACTTCACAGCGTTGATTTCTTTCTCCTTCTCCTTCTGATTCTCCTTCTCCTGCTTCCTCCTCCATGCCACAGCCACTTGGAAGGAGCGCTCCAGCTCCGCCTCCGAGTGGTCCTTCGGTTTCACCGTGAAATGTCGATTGGCTCCCGCCACTCGGCACTGAGCATGCCACTGCTGTGACTTCTGCTCCCAAGTGACCCCAGGGTAGGGCACCTTGGGTTGGAACACCGGCAGCTCCGACAGGTTGGCCACGGGCTTCACCTGGCGCTGCAGGCCGGCCTTCTCCACGATCTCCAGGGCCTTGGCCTCGGCCGCCGCCTTCTCGGTGAAGAGGCCTCCGTGAATCTTCTTCTTGCCACCCTTCGGGGTGATCTCCACGTGCCACTTTTGCCGATTCTTCCTCCACTTCACCCCCGGCACTTCGCTGGTGAATTTGGGGTCCCGCGGCTTCGGCTCGCTGAGGATGCCCTTCTCCACCAACTCTGCACGGAAGGCCTTGGCGGACTCGAGAGCTGCTGTGTTGGCCTGGGCCTCGGAGACGCCTGGGCCCATGAAGTGTTTCAGGGAAAACCGCCGACTTGTTCTGCGAGTCTTTTGGCCTTTGGCATCTCGTTCGTAAAATTGAACGCACCAAGCTTGCATGGTGTCACCCCAGACAACATTCGGCACCCCACTTTGCTTTGCCACATTGATTCTCCGAAAACCAGCTGGTTTCTGCCCCTCGGCAAATGGGAGAGGACACTCCGCAGCTGCAACTGCGATTGGGGTTTCTCTAATCTTTTCGTCTGAAAGTTTCACCTCCTCCGATGCAACACCCACAGATTCGAAGACTTCCACGCCTTGCATGGCATGGCTGCCGCCTGAGGATGAGAGCCGCCGGAGACCGTTCTCATCAAAAGCCCAACCATGACCAGCCCAAACAGAAGTGGGCAGATCCCTCATCCAAGGCCACATCTTCATGCAATCCAGGCCAAGGACCTTGTAGTCCTGATGCTGGCAGCACAGAACAAAGCGTAGCCTCTGAGAACGCAACGCCTCACTCATCTGTGCTACATTCTAATCATTCCAGAGCACGATTTAAGTGGTAGAATGAAGCTGGATATCGGAAAATCTGGTGGTAACAGGAGTTGCTTCGTTGGTCGGTAACAATCAGTAACAATCAGTAACAATCCTCCTACGCACACCATGATGCATCACATTTCTGCAAAAACCTTTCAACGACAAATTGTGCAGTGTAGGGAGAGTCGGTCCTGCATGCTCAAGTCGCTATCTATTGGGGGCTCTTGTGGCGACATGTCCCGGGGCGTCTGAGATGCCTCTGCCTGCAGGAAAGGGTCTGAAAAACATATGCGGCAACTGTTTGAAGTCACCTGCCTTCACTCTCAAGACTCTCAACTGTTGTCTCTTCGATTTACAAGAAACAAATATGTGAATCTGCAAACCACATACTATGCAGACACAGTAGTTAAGCAAACAACATCCCTCCTGACTCTGGAAGGTCATGCTGTGCAAGCCCTGCTTTTCGTGAAAGCGCTGCAAGCACCGCAAGCCATGTCCAGTGAGACGCAGCACGCATGCTGGCGCATCTGGTGGTGGAGGAGATGGACTTCCATTCGCCAAGCGCAAAAAGAAATTCGCTGGGCAACAAGGCCTGCATTTGCGGGGGTTGCCGCAGCGAGATTGGGTTCTAGGTGAAATCTACCGGCTTTCACATCACCATGTCTCTATTACTCTAAAGCTTGAAACTGGATTCATCCAACAGGCCTAGGCTGAAATGTAAATCGGGCAGAAGAAATGTCTTTTGCAGGCTGCCACTCAAACAAAAGGCATTGCCTGAGAGATCCAATGATTAGAATTGATTGGATATAGTAAAATCATGTTTGGGTTTTTTACCGAATTGCTCAAGGAGTGTTCTCATTGTCGGACTGAAGGGATCAGGATTTGACTGGCAGATCATTTCACTACCGACAGCCTTGGTTGGTTCCTGATGCTGTGGGCCAAGAATAAACTGTGTCACGACAACACGGCCTGGTGGGACTCCAAGTCTTGGAATTCCGAAAAGCCAAGCACTGCTTCGCCCAGGTCGCTGCGTGTGAAGCGAATGCACCCAAGGAGCTCTCTTCAGGATTGGCCAAGTCCTGCACAGAAATGGAGTGGATGTAGGGAAGGCAAACTGCAGACAAGAGAACATGAAACGCTACAGCTGTCTCCCTTTGCATCAGTACTGCTATGCTTGTGTTAAAGAAAGTATGCAACGCCAAACATTTGAATTTTCTTTTGGATGCTGATTCTACCAGAGCAATCCAGACGCATTTCTCACCCAAAAAAGTCCTCGTCTGCTTTCGATGCACTTGGTTTCAGCTGTTGCTGGGTAGATGTCTGCACTTGGCTAGTGCCTGCGCTTTCCGGTGGTTTTGGAGCATGTCCTGCGGCGGAGTTTGCAGCTGCAAATGGCAGCTTGACTTTCTTGTGAACCTTGAGCCAAAGATCATCCAGCTCCATCTTCTCTTTATCCTGCCTTTCAAAACTGATTCCCTGCTCAGCATTTTTCTCCTTCTTGACCTTCACACCATCAGCAAGTTCTATTTTTACTGAGCTTGGACCCGTGGTCCGCATGGTTTGCTGCATATCTCGGCGGGTCAGGCGCCGGCGCTTGGCAACCAGCTTGGGCTCTGGCTCAGCTGCAGTTTGACTATTCGCAGCCTTGTTGCTCTTCTCAATTTCCCTCTCCTGCGTTGCAACTTCAGAGTGGTCAGACTGGGATTTTAAGCTTTCAAAAGCTTCATCGTGCTTGGGATCTTCTTCCATCTCTTCTTTCATCATGATCTCCTTGCAGGTAAGATCATCCAAACTTGAGGCCTTACAGGCTTGTTCTTGTTGTTCCTCTTGTTCTATCTCTTCCTTGATCTCGCCCTTCACCTGCAGCCAAAGATTAAACATCTTCATCTTCTCCTTATCTTTGCTTTCAAACTTGACTTCCTGCTCAGCACATTTCTCGTTCTTGGCATCCGCACCATCAGCAAGTTCAATCTTGGCTGAGCTTGGACCCCCAGTCTGCATGGTTTGCACCATGTGTTGGCGGGTCGAGCGCTGGTGTTTGGCAGCAAATGATTCCTCAAGCGATTCCATCAGTTCTTACCGTGGCGTGGTACGATTCAGGTTCCCAGGCCAACAGCTTTTGAGCGACGCCTGGGGTGCTTGGAAAGTTGAGCCCCAAATGGCAGCATACAACGTGCTTGATCCCCATTGTTGTGTGGCGAATCCACATCATCCCCGTCAAGAAATCACGTGTGTTTGATTCTTAAATCGAACAAGACCTCCACAACTACTAGGTGAGTCATATCCCTTTTATACATGTATACATATATATATATATGTGTGTGTGTTTGTGTGTGTGTAATATATCCTTCTAATAAACAAGTATTAATTAACTTGTACTTAGGCCAGAAAAAGAAAAAAACCTCCCCATCCCCATCTAATGATTACCCCATAGTTTCCCACTAATGATGTATCATCCCAAATTTGCTGGTTGAATCATCTCCATCCCCAGCTGCCACAGGATCTCCTTCACGATGCCCGCCCCCAGCTGCCTTCGGCGCCGCGGCAAGGCCCATGCTGCCTGCGCGTGAAAAGCGTGACAAACGTGGCCTGGATCCCTCTGGTAAACTAACATGGCTATGGTGAATCACATTTTTTAATAGGTAAATCATTTCTAAGAACCAAGAAGAATTGAAGATCGTGGTAATTATGATAACAACACAAAATGGGAGACTCCAACCATGTTTTCATAGGTAAATCATGGTAAATCATTTATAAATGGATGATGTTGTACAGCAACATTTAGTTTCCCAGGAAAGTATGGGTTTTAACATGGTTTTGTTGGATTTATCCATCAACTTGCAACTTGATCGGATTTGTTGATGGCAATAATGGGAATCGACCAATCTATCTGCTGTATCTAAAGTATCCAAAAATGTGGCATTGAACTGAGAAAACTCAAGATAGTGCGATGTTCATTAGCAAAAAAGCAACAAAAATGGGAAGTGAACCGACAATACCTGGAGGCGAACCAAGGAGAATTGGAGATAGTTAATTATGATAATAACCAACAAAAAGTTGGATAATCCAACCAAAAGAAACGAGCACACCCATCCAAAAGTAGGCATGTCATCAACAATGGTGACACTGGTGATTCCATCAATTGATTTGTTCAGGAAATGTGGTATCTCATCTACCAAGAATAGTGTGTTAAACCACCCAAACTAAGTTGTTTCGGATCTCCCGCTAAAGTCGGCTGAAAATTCACCCCTTTTTGTCCGTCAACTCCCTGCCTCCCGGGTTGCAAGCGCCCTTCTCTGCAAGGCTTCCAGGATGCTCTCCACAGACATCACGCGCGCGCACAGGTCTGCCATTGGGTGTGGAAAGGGAAGTGACTCGTGGCTTAAAACCGAGACCCACTGGGTTCACCTATGAAGGGGTCAGCATGTTTTTCCATGAAAAAATTATGTTTCTGAACAACTCTAGTGGTAAATCATGTTGATGATTAGTGATGCCCTTATGGTATCCAAGGCCCTTCATGTGGATATATGAATGGAGTCGTCTATAAATGGAAATCTGATCGGGATATGGGATATAGTCTGTCTACGGGTTCAACTGGACAAAAACCAATTGGAAAAAATTGATAAAAATGGGGGATCGGCATGGGATGTGGGGGGAATGCTAAGAATAGAATGAAATTATAGAATGAAATTAATAAGTACGGTAATCTTGGGATATAAAATGAAGAATCAACTAAGCATTGATAGCATGCCTGTAGGCACAGCCCTCTGAGAGCCAGCAAAGTCAAAAAAAACACCAAATGATATATAGTTTCAAGATTTGTCATCAGAGGAATTCTTAAAATCTCCATCAAAGATGTTACTACCCCCTTGTCTACTCGGGGCCCGCCACTGCACAGGTGTTGGGAGATGATCAAGTGGATAGTCTAACGGTGCGAATTGTGAGAAATTCTAGATGACAATTTCGATCGATCTGACGAATGTTTCTCTGATTGGGAATGGTCCAAGAATAGACTGCCAGAGAGAGCCGTTCTTTGGTATATATGTTTCCATTGATAGGCATACCATGAAATTGATTTGAAATTGATTTCAGCCACATTCATGCAGTATCTCCACTTTTAGAAAGATATCTCCCCATTTAATCATTTGCCCCATCACTACTACTGGCATTTGACCGATCCACACCATTCCATCTTCCTCCCTTGCTCGGGATCGACGCGCCGCCTCGTCTCGGGGTCTTCTTCCAGCTGTCGCAAGATCTCATAGCCATCGATCAAGAAGCTGCCGCCTCCCTCCTCGGCAGGAAGTGGGGCCAAACGACAGGTAGCGTGGGTTTAATTAACTAGATTACCCTCTGGCAAAGGGAAAATCCTGAACTAAATGGAGGTTTATAACTGGGAAAATCATCTATAAATAAGGGATGTTCAATTACCACGTTTGGTTACTGGAGGGTAACTGGGATTTACAATGGATGTATCTATAGTCACTATATGTCAATAGTGGTAGGTAGGTGAGATTATGGACCAACTTGTAACTGCGGGGGCCTTCCCATGGTAAACCAATGTTTGGGGATGAAACCAGCAACCAATGAGGATTATAAACCAATGGAAATTTGCCAGCAAGAAGATGTCCTTCTTGTGGGTGGCTAGTTTTCCAAATCCAGGGGTTTCTTCCCTCAGCAAAACCATCAAATCACCGCGCACACCTCGCAGGCGCGCGGAGGAGTAAGAAGTTGTCTGGGAACCTGCAGCGATGGCTGGATGCGAGTTCTCAAATGCCAATCTGAGTTGGGGAGGTCTCACAATAACGGATTCCAATTCATGAATTGATCCAGTATGATATAGATATGGGTCAAGTTTTGAGACTCTCAAAACCAGAATGTCGCGGCATTTTGTAGCATGTTGGTATTGACTCTCCTATTCTTGTAGGGGTACAAGATTGTTGTCCACACCTAAAATATCAAGTTTGGTCCAATTCTTTTGATGTTTTCCGTGGTGAATTTCCAGTGTGGGAGCCCCAACTGGACGCCCGAAATTGGGAAACTCTGCCGGATGGAACCATCCCGAAATGGGTGTCAAGAATCTTGAGCCATACCATATCATGGCACTGCAGATGTTCTATGGATTTGTTCATAAAACCTTCGTTTTTGGCGGCTTCTTCTCTATCACAGGTCCCAGAAAACCCGCAAGTTCCCCCACCGTTGGACCCATCAGTGTGGGCCTTTGAAGGTATCGTCCTGTGGCGGCCATCTGTACCAAGCTACATGGAAAAAAGGGGTATGGTCATCTCACCATGATGGGGAATCCTTCTGATGACTGCAGATATCCCTACACATGGATACAAATGGTAGTTGAATAGGGGTATTTCTCTGGTTCAATCATCAATTTCAGCCTCCCTTTGGATGCGTTCAGCATGATTTGTATATTTCCCTATCCATCCCTATCCATCCCTATCCCTATCCCTATGCCTATTCCATCCCCGAACCGCAGGTTTCGGACTTGAGCTCAAGTGTGCAAAAAAGGATCTTCCCAGTGTGATTGCAAACGAACAAGTGGGAAGAAAGGCTCTCTTGCTTTTTTGCAAACATGTCAGGTGAGGGTTGTCTGTACGGACGCGGCGTCGGAAACTCGGAAACTAGGCATCTGCGGCTTTTGCACTCACTTTCGCTGCTTCCTCCCAGGCTTCACCTTGGACTTCACAGCCTTGCTTTCTTTCTCCTTCTCCTTCTGATTCTCCTTCTTCTGCTTCTTCTTCCATGCCACTGCCACTTGGAAGGAGCGCTCCAGCTCCGCCTCCGAGTGGTCCTTGGGCCTCACCCTGAAATTTCGCTCCACACCACCAAGGCTGCATCTTGCACGCCACTGCTGCTCTGCCTGGCTCCAAATCACCCCTGGGTAGGGCACCTTCAGCTGGAACACCGGCAGCTCCGACAGCGTGGCCACGGGCTTCACCTGGCGCTGCAGGCCGGTCTTCTCCATGAGCAACAAGGCCTTCGCCTCGGCCGTCGCCTTCTCGGTGAAGTAGCCGCCGTGGATCCTCTTCTTGCCGCTCTTCGGGGTGATCTCCACATGCCACTTTTGCTTGCCCTTCCTCCACTTCACCCCCGGCACTTCGCTGGTGAAGTTGGGGTCCCACGGCTTTGGCTCGCTGAGGATGCCCTTCTCCACCAGCTCTGCGCGGAAGGCCCTGGCGGCCTCGAGAGCTAGTGCGTCGGCCTGGGCCTCGGAGATGCCTGGGCCCATGAACTTCTTCACGGAAAAGACTCGACCCGTTTTGCCAATCCTGCTGCCCTGTGAGTCAATTTTGTGAAAGTTGACCTCCCACGCCTGCAGGTGATTCTTCCACTGGACATTGGGAACACCACTTTGCTTCGCCACATTGATTCTCTGGAATCGACTTGGCTTCTGCCCCTCGGCAAGTGGCGGGGGATGCTCCTCAGCAGCCACTGCGATTGGGGTGTCTCTAATCTTTTCATTTGAAGGTTTCACCTGCTCTGCTGCAAGACCTACAGATTCGAAGACTTCCACGCCTTCCATGGCATGGCTGCCGCCTGAGGATGAGAGCCGTCGGAGCCCGTTCTCATCAAAAGCCCAACCATGACCAGCCCAAACAGAAGTGGGCAGATCCCTCATGCAAGGCCACATCTTCATGCAATCCAGGTCGCGGACCTTGCAGTCCTGCGGAACAAGGGGTAGCCCTCTGGGAAAACGCAACGCCTCACTCGTCTGTGCTGCTGCATTCTAGTCACTCTAGAGCACGATTTGAGTCACAAAATGAAGCTGAATATCTGAAAATCTAGTGGTATGATGAGTTGCTTCATTAGTTGGTAACAATCCGCAACAATCCTCCTACGCACACCATGACGCATCACATCTCTGCAAAAATCTTTCAGCGGCAAATTGTAGAGAGAGAGAGAGAGAGTCCGTCCTGCATGCTCAAGTCGCAATCTAGTGAGGGCTCTTGTGGCGTCACGTGCAGAGGCATCTGAGATGCCTCTGTCTGCGGGGAAGGGATTGAAAAGCAGCTGTTTGAATTCACCTGCCTTCCCTCTCAACTGTTGTCCCAACCACGTTTGATTTGCAACAAACAACTATGTGAATCCAAAACGTAGTAAGTGTGTATCAAAGCGATGTAAACCTCATACAATGCAGAAGTCTGGGCAAACAGTTTGGCATGCGGCAACGTGCCTCCTGACTCTGGAACGTCATGCTGTGCAAGCCCTGCTTTTCGTGAAAGCGCTGCAAGCACCGCAAGCCATGTCCAGTGATACGCAGCACGCATGCTGGCGCATCTGGTGGTGGAGGAGATGGACTTCCATTCGCCAAGCGCAAAAAGAAATTCGCTGGGCAACAAGGCCTGCATTTGCGGGGGTTGCCGCAGCGAGATTGGGTTCTAGGTGACATCTACCGTCTTTCACACAACCATGTCTCTATTACTCTAAAGCTTGAAACTGGATTCATCCAACGGGCCTAGGCTGAAATGTAAATCGGGCAGAAGAAATGTCTTTTGCAGGCTGCCACTCAAACAAAAGGCATTGCCTGAGAGATCCAATGATTAGAATTGATTGGATATAGTAAAATCATGTTTGGGTTTTTTACCGAATTGCTCAAGGATTGTTCTCATTGTCGGACTGAAGGCATCAGGATTTGACTGGCAGATCATTTCACTACCGACAGCCTTGGTTGGTTCCTGATGCTGTGGGCCAAGAATAAACGTGTCACGACAACACGGCCTGGTGGGACTCCAAGTCTTGGAACTCCGAAAAGCCAAGCACTGCTTCGCCCAGGTCGCTGCGTGTGAAGCGAATGCATCCACAGAGCTCTCTTCAGGATTGGCCGAATCCTGGGCAGAAATTTGTAGTGGATTTAGGGAAGGCAAACTGAAGAGGATAAAACATGAAACGCTTACAGCTGTCTCTTCACCCTTTGCATCAGTACTGCTATGCTTGTGTTACTGCTAAAGAAACCATGACAGTGCCAAACATTCTAATTCCGTTTCGGATACTGATTCTACCAGAGCAATCCAGGCGCATTTCATATACCCCAAAACAGTCCTCGTCTGCTTTCGATCTTGAAGCATCTTCCATGCCAAATGCACTTGGTTCCAGCTGTTGCTGGGTAGATGTCTGCACTTGGCCAGTGCCTGACTCGCTTTCAGGTGGTTTTGGAGCATGTGCTGCGGCGGAGTTTGCAGCTGCAAATGGCAGCTTGGCTTTCTTGTGAACCTTGAGCCAAAGATCATCCAGCTCCATCTTCTCTTTATCCTGTCTTTCAAAACCGATTTCCTGCTCAGCATTTTTCTCCTTCTTGACCTTCACACCATCAGCAAGTTCTATCTTTACTGAGCTTGGACCCCCGGTCTGCATGGGTTGCTGCATATCTCGGCGGGTCAGGCGCCGGCGCTTGGCAACCGGCTTGGGCTCTGGCTCAGCTGCAGTTTGACTATTCGCAGCCTTGTTGCTCTTCTCAATTTCCCTCTCCTGCGTTGCAACTTCAGAGTGGTCAGACTGGGATTTTAAGCTTTCAAAAGCTTCATCGTGCTTGGGATCTTCTTCCATCTCCTCTTTCATCATGATCTCCTCGGGGGTAAGATCATCCAAACTTGAGGACTTGCAGGTTTGCTCCTGTTCTATCTCTTCCTTGATCTCGCCCTTCACCTGCAGCCAAAGATTATCCATCTCCATCTTCTCCTTATCTTGGCTTTCAAACTTGACTTCCTGCTCAGCACATTTCTCCTTCTTGGCATCCACACCATCAGCAAGTTCTATCTTTGCTGAGCTTGGACACCCAGTCTGCATGGTTTGCTGCATATCTCGGCGGGTCAAGCGCTGGTGTTTGGCAGCAGTTGATTCCTCAAGTGATTCCATCAGTTCTTGCCGTGGCGCGGTACGATTCAGGTTCCCAGGCCAACAGCCTTTGAGCGACGCCTGGGGTGCTTGGAAAATTGAGCCCCAAAGGGCAGCATACAATGTGCTTGATCCCCATTGTTGTGTGGCAAATCCACATCATCCCCGTCAAGAAATCACGTGTGTTTGACTCTTGAATCATCTTAAATCCAATAAGACCTCCAAAACTACCAGGTCAAATCCCCTTTATGTATATTTATGTACACATGTAATATATTCTTCTAGTCACGGATTAACCTGTACTTAGACCAAAAAATCTCCCATCACTAGCTGCCACAGGATCTCCTCCGCCACCGCCAGCTGCCTTCGGCGCCAGGGCAAGGCCCGTGCCGCCTGCTGCGCGTGAAAAACGTGAAAAGCGTGGCCTGGATCCCTCTGGGCAACTAACATCGTTATGCAGAATCATGGTGAATCAGCATGTTTTCATGGGTAAATCCTGGTAAATCATTTATAAATGGATGATGTTGTACAGCAATATTTAGTTTCCCAGGAAAGTTTGGGTTTTCCATGGTTTTAATGGATGAATTGATCAACTGGATGGGATTTGTTGATGGAAATAATGGGGATTAACCAATCTATCTATATCTGCTGTATCTAAAGTATCCAAACATGTGGCATTGAACTGAGAAAAATCAAGATACTGCGATGTTCATTAGCAAAACATGATTTAGACACTAAATAAGAAAAGGTCTAAGTGACCAAGCAACAAAAGCGGGGAGTAAACTGACAATACCTGGAGGCGAACCAAGAAGAATTGGAGAAAGTTAAGTATGTTAATAACTTAATATAACTTAACTAATAACCAACAAAAAGTTGGATAATCCAACCAAAAGAAATGAGCCCACCCATCCAAAACCAGGCATGGCACCAACAACGGTGACACTGTCGCTTCCATCAGCTGATTTGTTCAGGAAATGTGGTATCTCATCTACCAAGAAACTATTTTTTAACCACCCACCCAAACTAGGTTGTTTCAAATGTTCCCCTAAAATCGGCTGAATTTTTACCCCTTTGTCCGTCAACTCCCTGCCTCCCAGGTTGCAAGCGCCCTTCTCAGGGCTTCCCAGATGCTCTCCACAAACGTCACGCGCGCACAGGTCTGCCATTGGGTGTGGAAAGGGAAGTGACTCGTGTTTTAAATCTGAGACCCACTGGGGTCATGCTTCACCTATGAAGGGGTCAGCATGTTTTTCCATTGAAAAAAGTGTTGTTTCAGACCCACTCTAGCGGTAAATCATTCAATGTTGGAGCTACTTCTGTTGATGATCAGTGATGCCCCTTATGGTATCCAAGGCCCTCCATGTGAATATAAGTAACATGCAATCATCGGTAAATGGAGAATCTAACGGGGATGCAATGTATTCTATGGGATATAGCGGTCTATTGAGCTCAACTGGACAAAACACAAATGGAAAAAAATTGGCTATCAGCATGGGATGCGTGAGGAATGCTAAGAATATTTTTTTCATAATGGCAGCAATCTTGGGATATAAAATGAAGAATCAATTAAGAATTACTACTAATCACCTACAGTTAGGAGTAATCAAATGATAGCATGCTTGTAGGCACAGTCCTCTGAAAGCCGGCAAAGTCGAAAAGAACCACTGAGTGATAGTTTCGAAAATGATCACCAGAGGAATTCTTAAAATCTCCATCAACCATGTTTCAACCCCTTGTCTACTGGGGGCCCGCCACTGCACCGGCATGAATAGATAAAAATGTCTGGAACTGGCAAAACATGACAAGTAAAAGGCATGATCAAGTGGCTAGTCCAAGTCTGCGAAGTGTGAGAAGTTCTAGATGACAATTTCGATCAATCTGACGAGTGCTGTTTTTCTGATTGAGGATGGCTAAAGAATCAACTGCCAGAGAGATCGGCTCTTTGGCATATTTTTTCCACAGAAGGGATCAAATGAAATTATTCGAATTTGTTTGAGCCACATACATCCAGTATCTCCACCTTTTGTAAGATATCTCCCCATTTAAATCATTTCCCCATCACTACTACTGGCATTTGACCGATCCACACCGTGCCATCCTCCCTTGGCCTCGTCTCAGGGTCTTCTTCCAGCTGTCGCAAGATCTCATCACCATCGATCAAGAAGTTGCCTCCCTCAGCAGGGAGTGGGGCCTCCAAACGACAGGTACGGCAACCTTGGTTTAGTTCACAAGGTTATCCTGTGGTAAATAGAAAATCCCCGAACTAAATTAGCAAACGGAGGTTTATAGCTGAGAAAATCAATTGTAAATGGGGTATGTTCAATTGCCCCGTTTGATTACTGGAGGGTAACTGGGTTTATCATGAAGGTATCTATAATCAATACTCAATAGTGGTAGGTGGGACTATAGACCAACTTGTAGCTGGATGTAGCTGGGGGGGCCTTCCAACAACAAACCATGTTTGGGGATGAAACCAGCAACCAATGAGGATTATAAACCAATGGAAATTTTGCCAACAAGAAGATGTCCTTCTTAGAAGGTGGTTGGTTTTCCAAATCCAGGGGTTTCTTCCCTCAACAAGATCATCGAATCGCCGGGCACACCTCGCAGGCGCGCGGAGGAGTAAGAAGTTGTCTGGGAACCTGCAGTGATGGCTGGATGCGAATTCTCAAATGTCAATCCAGGTTGCTGACGTATACCCTCTAGTATCATCAAACATGGCTGGCTGGGAAATCCCTTACAAATGGGTATTTAAATGGAAGTTTCCTAAAATGTGAGGAATTACCCCAAATCATCCAAAATTAGCAATTTGTGTATTAAAACCCATGGTTTTGGGGCTCCCCCATTTTAGGAAACCCCCAAATGGGAGAATCATCTATTGATGGGGATTCTCCATTTCCACTCTTGATTACTAGAGGGTAATCCCTTGGCAATTCCTTCCGCTCATGACAAATATGCGCAATAAGAGATGACGGTTCATAAATAGATTCTGTACGAAGCCAGGGTTTCCATGGGGGGCATGTATAGAATACTCACCATAAGGGAGGTTGATGAGGTCTGCGATCCAGTATGAAAACAGGGTTTCAACTTTCCTTTCGAGGGGTTTTAACATTAGGAACATGGGATTAGATATGGGTCAAGTTTTTAAGACTCTCAAAATCAGAATGTCGTATCATATTGTAGCATCTTGGCATTGACTCTCGTATTCTTGTAGGGGTACAAGATTGTTGTCCACACCTAAAATATCAAGTTTGGTCCAATTCTTTTGATGTTTTCCGTGGTGAATTTCCAGTGTGGGAGCCCCAACTGGACGCCCGAAATTGGGAAACTCTGCCAGATGGAACCATCCCGACATGGGTGTCAAGAATCTTGAGCCATACCGCCATATGTGTTGAATATATATCCTATGGCACTGCAGATGTTCTATGGATTTTCCCATTCAAAAGACATGTTCTATGGATTTGTTCACAAAAACCTTCGTTTTTTGCGGATTCTTCTATCTTCACAGGTCCCAGAAAACCCACGAGTTTCCCCACCATTGGGCCCAAGGAGCATCTCCATAGGCATTGCCATCAGGCCTCGAAGGTATCGTCCTGTGGCGGCCATCCGTACCATGGTCAAGCTACATGGAGAGAAAAGGGGTATGGCCATCTCACCATGATGGGGAATCCTTCTGATGACTGTATTAATCCCTGCAAATGGATACAAGTTACAAACGGTGGTTAAATAAGATAATTTCTCTGATTCAATCATCAATTTCAGCCTCACTTTGGATGTGCTCATCATGATTTGTATATGTCCCTATCCATCCCTATCCATCCCTATCCATCCCTATCCATCCCTATCCATTCCTATGCCTATTCCATCCCCGAACCGCAGGTTTAGGACTTCAGCGCAAGTGTGCAAAACAGTATCTTCCCACTGTGATTGCAAATGAATGGATGGGAAGAAAGGCACTCTTGATTTCTTCCTGCGCATCATGTGAAGTGAGGATTGTCTGTACGGGACACAGCGTCAGAAACTGAGCCATGTATCTTGGCATCCGTGGCTTTTGCACTCACTTTCGCTGGTTTCTCCCAGGCTTCACCTTGGACTTCACAGCCTTGCTTTCTTTCTCCTTCTCCTTCTGATTCTCCTTCTCCTGCTTCTTCTTCCACGCCACAGCGACTTGGAAGGAGCGCTCCAGCTCCGCCTCCGAGTGGTCCTGTGGCCTCACCCTGAAATTTCGCTGAGCACCGCCAACATTGCATTTTGCATGCCACTGCTGCTCAGCCTGGCTCCAATTCACCCCTGCGTACGGCACCTTGGGGTGGAACACCGGCAGCTCCGGCAGAGTGGCCACGGGCTTTACCTGGCGCTGCAGGCCGGCCTTCTCCATGAGCAACAGGGCCTTCGCCTCGGCCGCCGCCTTCTCGGTGAAGTAGCCGCCAGAAATAATTTTCTTGCCGCCCCCTGGGCAAATACGGACCCGCCACTTTTGGTGAATCTTGTACCACTTCACCCCCGGCACTTCGCTGGTGAAGTTGGGGTCCCGGGGCTTCGGCTCCCTGAGGATGCCCTTCTCCACCAACTCTGCACGGAAGGCCTTGGCGGCCTCGAGAGCTGCTGCGTCGGCCTGGGCCTCGGAGATGCCAGGGCCAATGAACTTTTTCACGGAAAAGACTCGATTGGACCTGCCGATGCGTTTTCCGTTTGAATCCAGTCTGGGAACCTTTACTGACCATGCCATCAGCGTCCTGTCCCACAAAACATTCGGCACCCCACTTTGCTTCTCCACATAGATTCTCTTAAAATGAGCGGGTTTCTGCCCCTCGGCAGGTGGGGGAGGACGCTCCGCAGCTGCAACTGCAGCTCGGGCTTCTTTGATCCTTTCGTCTGAAGGTTTCACTTCCTCTGCAGCTGCCCCCACAGATTCGAAGACTTCCACGCCTTGCATGGCATGGCTGCCGCCTGAGGATGAGAGCCGCCGGAGACCGTTCTCATCAAAAGCCCAACCATGACCAGCCCAAACAGAAGTGGGCAGATCCCTCATCCAAGGCCACATCTTCATGCAATCCAGGCCGCGGACCTTGTAGTCCTGATGCTGACAGCACAGAACAAAGCGTGGCTCTCTAGGAAAATGCAGGCCTCACCTGGTTGTGCTACATACTAATCGTTCTAGATCAACATAACATTGAAGTGACAAAATGAAGTTGAAGATCGGAAAATCTGGTGGTAAGACTAGTTGGGTTGTTAGTTGGTAACAATCCTCCTATCCACACCATGATGCATCACATCTCTGCAAAAACATATTCAACGACAAATTGTGCAGTGTAGGGAGAGTCGGTCCTGCATGTTCAAGTTGCAATCTAGTGGGGGCTCTTGTGGCAACATGTCCCGGGGCGTCTGAGATGCCTCTGCCTGCAGGAACGGGTCTGAAAAACATATGACATATGCAGCAACTGATTGAAGCCACCTGCCTTCTCTCTCTCAACTGTTGTCTCAACCCTGTTTGATTTACAAAAAGCAACTATTTGAATCCAAAGCGTAGTGAGCGTGTATCAAAACAACGTAAACCTCCTACCATGCAGACAGTGCAGAAGTTCAGCAAACAACATCCCTCCTGACTCTGGAACGTCATGCTGTGCAAGCCCTGCTTTTCGTGAAAGCGCTGCAAGCACCGCAAGCCATGTCCAGTGAGACGCAGCACGCATGCTGGTGCATCTGCCGGTGGCGGAGATGGTGTTCCATTTGCCAATCCCAAGAAGACGTTTGCAGGGCAACAAGGCCTGCATTCGCCGGGGGTTGCCGCAGCAAGGTTTGGTTCTAGATGAAATCTACCGTCTTTCACACCGCCATGTTTCTGCTACTCTAAAGCTTGAAACTGGATTCACCCAACAGGCCTAGGCTGAAATTTAAATCGGGCAGAAGAAATCTAAACTGCAGGCTGCCAGTCAAACAAAGGCATTGCCGCGTTGCATAGTAGGGATCGAATGATTAGAATATGATCCACAGTTAGATATGAAACTATATTCTTGGGTCTCTTGCCAACTTTATCAGCTCAAGGATTGTTCGACTGAAGGGATCAGGATTTGACTGGCAGATCATTTCACTACCGACAGCCCTGGTTGGTTCTTCATGCTGAGCCTAAGAATAAGTGTCACGACAACACAGCCTGGTGGGACTCCAAGTCTTGGAACTCCGAAAAGCCAAGCACTGCTTCGCCCAGCTCGCTGCGTGTGAAGCGAATGCATCCAAGGAGCTCTCTTCAGGATTGGCCAAGTCCTGCACAGGTATGTAGTTGATTTAGGGAAGGCAAACTGAAGAGAAGAAAACATGAAATGCTACAGCTGTCTCTTCACCCTTTTCATCAGTACTGCTATGCTTGTGTCAAAGAAAGTATGACAACACCAAATGATCCAATTCCATTCTGTATGCTGATTCTACCAGAGCAATCCATGCGCATTTCTCATACCCAAAAACAGTCCTCGTCTGCTTTTGATTTTGAAGCATCTTCCATGCCACATGCACGTGGTTCCAGCTGTTGCTGGGCAGCCGTCTGCACTTGGCTAGTGCCTGACTCGCTTTCCTGTGTTTTCAGAGCATGTTCTGCGGCGGCGTTTGCAGCTGCAAATGTCATCAATGACTGCTCATTGACTTTCTTGTGACCCTTGAGCCAAAGATCATCCAGCTCCATCTTCTCTTTATGCTGCCTTTCAAAACTGATTTCCTGCTCAGCACTTTTCTCCTTCTTGACCTTCACACCATCAGCAAGTTCTATCTTTACTGAGCTTGGACCCGTGGTCTGCATGTTTTGCTGCACATCTCGGCGGGTCAGGCGCCGGCGCTTGGCAACCGGCTTGGGCTCTGGTTCAGCTGCAGTTTGACTATTCGCAGCCCTGTTGCTCTTCTCAATGTCCCTCTCCTGCGTTGCAACTTCAGAGTGGTCGGACTGGCTTTGTAAGCTTTCAAAAGCTTCACCGTGCTTGGGCTCTTCTTCCATCTCTTCTTTCATCACGATCTCCTTGCGGGTAAGATCATCCAAACTTGAGGACTTGCAGGTTTGCTCCTGTTCTATCTCTTCCTTGATCTCGCCCTTCACCTGCAGCCAAAGATTATCCATCTCCATCTTCTCCTTATCTTGGCTTTCAAACTTGACTTCCTGCTCAGCACATTTCTCGTTCTTGGCATCCACACCATCAGCAAGTTCTATCTTTGCTGAGCTTGGACCCCCAGTCTGCATGGTTTGCTGCATATCTCGGCGGGTCAAGCGCTGGTGTTTGGCAGCAGATGATTCCTCAAGTGATTCCATCAGTTCTTGCCGTGGCGTGGTACGATTCACGTTCCCAGGCCAACAGCTTTTGAGCGACGCCTGGGGTGCTTGGAAAATTGAGCCCCAAATGGCAGCATACAACGTGCTTGATCCCCATTGTTGTGTGGCGAATCCACATCATCCCCGTCAAGAAATCACGTGTGTTTGATTCTTAAATCGAACAAGACCTCCACAACTACTAGGTGAGTCATATCCCTTTTTTTAATGTATATGTATTTATATATACGTATATATATATATATATATGTGTGTGTGTGTTTGTGTGTGTAATATATCCTTCTAATAAACAAGTATTAATTAACTTGTACTTAGGCCAGAAAAAGAAAAAACCTCCCCATCCCCATCTAATGATTACCCCATAGTTTCCCACCAATAATATATCATCCCAAATTTGCCGGTTGAATCATCTCCATCCCCAAATGCCACAGGATCTCCTTCGCGATGCCCCCCGCCAGCTGCCTTCGGTGCCGCGGCAAGGCCCATGGCGCCTGCTGCGCGTGAAAAACGTGAAGTTTTCATAGGTAAATCATGGTAAATCATTTATAAATGGATGATGTTGTACAGCAATATTTAGTTTCCCAGGAAAGTAAGGGCTTTACATGGTGTTAATGGATTTATTGATCAACTGGATGGGGTTTATTGATGGAAATAATGGGGATCAACCAATCCATGGCACCAACAACAGTGACACTGTTCCTTCCATCAGTTGATTTGTTCAGGAAAGTGGTATCTCATCTACCAAGAAGCTTTTTTTAACCACCCACCCAAACTAGGTTGTTTCAGATCTCCCACTAAAATCGGATGAAAATTCACCACTTTTTGTCCGTCAACTCCCTGCCTCCCAGGTTGCAAGCGCCCTTCCCTTGCAGGGTTTCCCAGATGCTCTCCACAAACGTCACGCGCGCACAGGTCTGCCATTGGGTGTGGAAAGAGAAGTGACTCGTGGTTTAAAACCGAGACCCACTGGGGTCATGCTTCACCTATGAAGGGGTCAGCATGTTTTTCCATTGAAAAAATTTTGTTTCTGAACCACTCTAGCGGTGAATCATTCAATGTTGAAGCTACTTCTGTTGATGATTAGTGATGCCCTTTATGGTATCCAAGGCCCTTCATGTGAATATAAGTAACATGCCATCAACTGGTATATAGTCTGTCTACGGGTTCAACTGGACAAAAACCAATTGGAAAAAATGGGGGATCGGCATGGGATGCGGGGGGAATGCTAAGAATAGAATGAAATTAATAAGGACGGTAATCTTGGGATATAACATGAAGAATCAACTAAGAATTACTACGTAATGATCTCAATCACATATGATTATATAGTAGTAATCCATTGATAGCATGCTTGTAGGCACAGTCCTCTGAGAGCCGGCAAAGTCAAAAAGTCCACCAAGTGATAGGTTCGAGATTTGTCATCGGAATTCTTAAACAACCATGTTACAACTCCTTGTCTACTGGCGGCCCACCACTGCACAGGTGTTGGGAGATAATCAAGTGGATAGTCCAACGGTGCGAATTGTGAGAAGATCTAGATGACAATTTCGATCCATCTGATGAATGCTGTTTTTCTAATTGGGAATGGTCCAAGAATAGCCAGAGAGATCGGTTCTTTGCTATATTTTTTTCCACCTAAGGCATCAAATCAAATGATTCGAATTTATTTGAGCCACATACATCCAGTATCTCCTCCCTTGCTCGACATTGACATCGACGCGCCGCCTCGTCTCAGGATCTTCTTCCAGCTGTCGCAAGATCTCATCGCCATCAGGAAGTGGGGCCTCCAAACGACAGGTAACGTGGGTTTACTTCACAAATTCGCCCGCTGGCAAATGGAAAATCCCGAACTAAATAGAGGTGTATAGCTGGGAAAATAAATTATAAATGGGGGATGTTCAAGTGCCATGTTTGATTACCGCAGGGTAACTGGGATTTATAGTGGATGTATCATGACGTATCATGATGTCTCTATGGTCAATAGTGGTAGGTGAGATTATAGACAAACTTGTAGCTGGGGGAGCCTTCCCATGGTAACCCAATGTTTGGGGATGAAACCAGCAACCACTTCCGATTCTAAACCAATGGAATTTTGCCAACAAGACGAAGATGTCCTTCTTGTGGGTGGCTAGTTTTTGAAATCCCCGAACTAAATTAGTAAACGGAGGTTTATAGCTGAGAAAATCAATTGTAAATGGGGTATGTTCAATTGCCCCGTTTGATTACTGGAGGGTAACTGGGTTTATCATGAAGGTATCTATAATCAATACTCAATAGTGGTAGGTGGGACTATAGACCAACTTGTAGCTGGATGTAGCTGGGGGGGCCTTCCAACAACAAACCATGTTTGGGGATGAAACCAGCAACCAATGAGGATTATAAACCAATGGAAATTTTGCCAACAAGAAGATGTCCTTCTTAGAAGGTGGCTGGTTTTCCAAATCCAGGGGTTTCTTCCCTCAACAAGATCATCGAATCGCTGGGCACACCTCGCAGGCGCGCGGAGGAGTAAGAAGTTGTCTGTGAACCTGCAGTGATGGCTGGATGCGAGTTCTCAAACGTCAATCTGAGCTGGTGAGTTCTCTGACAAAAGCGGACCCCAATTCATGAATTGATCCAGTATGAAATACCAAGGTTTCGTTTCGGGGGGGGTAATTTTAGATATGGGTCAAGTCTTTAAGCTCTCAAAACCAGAACGTCGTGTCATTTGTAGCATGTTGGTATTGACTCTCCTATTCTTGTAAGGGTACAGGATTGTTATCCACACCAAGCTTGGCCCAATTCTGTTGGTGTTTTCCGTGGTGAATTTCCAGTGTGGGAGCCCCAAGCGGACGCCCGAGAAATTGGTCATCTGCCAGATGTAACCATCCCGAAATAGGTCAAGAATCTTGAGCCATACCGCCATATGTGTTGAATATATATCCTATGGCACTGCAGATGTTCTATGGATTTTCCCATTCAAAAGACATGTTCTATGGATTTGTTCATAAAAACCTTCGTTTTTGGCGGATTCTTCTATCTTCACAGGTCCCAGAAAACCCACGAGTTTCCCCGGCGTTGGGCCCAAGGAGCTCATCTCCATAGGCATTGCCATCAGGCCTCGAAGGTATCGTCCTGTGGCGGCCATCTGTACCATGGTCATGGAAGAAAGGGGTATGGTCATCTCATCATGACTGTATTAATCCCTACAAATTGATACAAATGGTGGTTGAATAACGGTATTTCTCTGATTCAATCATCAATTTCAGCCTCACTATGGATGTGTTCATCATGATTTGTATATTTCCCTATCCATCCCTATCCATCCCTATCCATCCCTATCCATCCCTATCCATCCCTATCCATCCCTATGCCTATTCCATCCCCGAACCGCAGGAATAGGACTTGAGCTCAAGTGTGCAGAACAGGATCTTCCCAGTGTGATTGCAAACGAACAAATGGGAAGAAAGGCTCTCTTGCTTTTTTTGCAAACATGTCAGGTGAGGATTGTCTGTACGGGGCGGGGCTTCAGAAACTGAGCCATGCACCTTTTGCACTCACTTTCGCTGGTTCCTCCCAGGCTTCACCTTGGACTTCACAGCCTTGCTTTCTTTCTCCTTCTCCTTCTCCTGCTTCTTCTTCCATGCCACGGCAACTTGGAAGGAACGCTCCAGCTCCGCCTCCGAGTGGTCCTTGGGCCTCACCCTGAAATTTTGCTGAGCACCGCCAACATTGCATTTTGCATGCCACTGCTGCTCAGCCTGGCTCCAAATCACCCCTGCGTACGGCACCTTGGGGTGGAACACCGGCAGCTCCGACAGAGTGGCCACGGGCTTCACCTGGCGCTGCAGGCCGGCCTTCTCCACGAGCTCCAAGGCCTTGGCCTCGGCCACCGCCTTCTCGGTGAAGTAGCCGCCATAGATCTTCTTCTGGTCAGACTTCAAATTGATCTCCACCTGCCACTTTTGGATCCTTTTGTGCCACTGCACCCCCGGCACTTCGCTGGTGAAGTTTGGGTCCAGCGGCTTCGGCTCGCTGAGGATGCCCTTCTCCACCAACTCTGCACGGAAGGCCTTGGCGGCCTCGAGAGCTGCTGCGTCGGCCTGGGCCTCGGAGATGCCTGGGCCCATGAACTTTTTCACTGAAAACTTTCGATTTGTCCACCCGCTCCGTTTTCCTTTTGAATCAACTTTGGGAAATTTGACTTCCCAGGCACAAAGGATGTTCCAGCGGATGTTTGGAATGCCGCTTTGCTTCGCCAAGTTTTTTTTCATGAACCGAGCTGGCTTCTGCTCCTCACAAGTTGGTGGTGGATTCTCTGCAGCGGCCACTGCGATTGGGGCTTCTTCTTTGATCTTTTCGTCTGAAGGTTTCACCTCCTCTGCTGCAAGACCTACAGATTCGAAGACTTCCACGCCTTGCATGGCATGGCTGCCGCCTGAGGATGAGAGCCGTCGGAGCCCGTTCTCATCAAAAGCCCAACCATGACCAGCCCAAACAGAAGTGGGCAGATCCCTCATCCAAGGCCACATCTTCATGCAATCCAGGCCGCGGACCTTGTAGTCCTGATGCTGGCAGCACAGAGCAAAGGGTAGCTCTCTAGGAAAATGCAGGCCTCACCTGGTTGTGCTACATTCTAATCGTTCTAGATCAACATAACATTGAAGTGGCAAAAAGGAAGTTGAAGATCGGAAAATCTGGTGGTAAGACTAGTTGCGTTGTTAGTTGGTAAAAATCCTCCTATGCACACCATGATGCATCACATCTCTGCAAAAACATATTCAACGACAAATTGTGCAGTGTAGAGAGAGTCGGTCCTGCATGCTCAAGTCGCAATCTAGTGGGGGCTCTTGTGGCGACATGTTCCGGGGCGTCTGAGATGCCTCTGCCTGCAGGGAAGGGTTTGAAAAACATATGACAGTGACATATGCAGCAACTGATTGAACTCACCTGCCTGCTCTCCCTCAACTGTTGTCTCAACCCTGTTTGATTTACAAGAAGCAACTATTTGAATCCAAAGCGTCGTGAGTGTGTATCAAAACAACGTAAACCTCATACCATGCAGACAGTGCAGAAGTTCAGCAAACAACATCCCTCCTGACTCTGGAACGTCATGCTGTGCAAGCCCTGCTTTTCGTGAAAGCGCTGCAAGCACCGCAAGCCATGTCCAGTGAGACGCAGCACGCATGCTGGTGCATCTGCCGGTGGCGGAGATGGTGTTCCGTTTGCAGAGCCCAAGAAGACATTTGCAGGGCAACAAGGCCTGCATTCGTCCGTTGCTGCAGGGAGACTTGGTTCTAGATGAAATCTACCGGCTTTCACACCACCATGTCTCTGCTGCTCCAAAGCTTTAAACATCTTTAAACTGGGTTCATCCAACAGGCCTAGGCTGAAATTCAAATCGGGCAGAAGAAATCTAAACTGCAGGCTGCCAGTCAAACAAAGGCATTAACAAAGGCATTGCCGCGTTGCATAGTAGGGCTCGAATGGTTAAAAAATGATCCACAATTAGATATGAAACTATATTCTTGGGTCTCTGCCAAGCTGATCAGCTCAAGGATTGTTCGACTGAAGGGATCAGGATTTGACAGGCAGATCATTTCACTACCGACAGCCCCGGTTGGTTCTTGATGTTGAGACACGGCAACATGACAACACGGCCTGGTGGGACTCCAAGTCTTGGAACTCCGAAAAGCCAAGCACTGCTTCGCCCAGGTCGCTGCGTGGGAAGCGAATGCATCCAAGGAGCTCTCTTCGGGATTGGCCGAATCCTGGGCAGAAATGTGCAGTTGATTTGAGAAAGGCAAACTGCAGGGAAGAAAACATGAAACGCTACAGCTGTCTCCCTTTGCATCAGTACTGCTATGCTTGTGTCAAAGAAAGTTTGCAACGCCAAACATTTCAATTACATTTTGGATGCTGATTCTACCAGAGCAGTCCAAACGCATTTGTCATACCCAAAAACAGTCCTCGTCTGCTTTCGATGCACTTGGTTCCAGCTGTTGCTGTGTAGATGTCTGCACTTGGCTAGTGCCTGACTCGCTTTCCGGTGGTTTTGGATCATGTCCTGCTGCGGAGTTTGCAGCTGCAAATGGCAGCTTGACTTTCTTGTGAACCGTGAGCCAAAGATCATCCAGCTCCATCTTCTCTTTATCTTGTCTTTGAAAACCGATTTCCTGCTCAGCATGTTTCTCCTTCTTGACCTTCACACCATCAGCAAGTTCTATCTTTACTGAGCTTGGACCCCCGGTTTGCATGGTTTGCTGCATATCTGGCCGGGGCAGGCGCCGGCGCTTGGCAACCAGCTTGGGCTCTGGCTCAGCTGCAGTTTGACTATTCACAGCCTTGTTGCTCTTCTCAGTTTCTCTCTTCTGCGTTGTAACTTCAGAGTGGTCGGACTGGCTTTCTAAAATTTCAAAAGCTTCATCGTGCTTGGGATCTTCTTCCATCTCTTCTTTCATCATGATCTCCTTGCGGGTAAGATCATCCAAACTTGAGGACTTACAGGTTTGTTCTTGTTGTTCCTCTTGTTCTATCTCTTCCTTGATCTCGCCCTTCACCTGCAGCCAAAGATTATCCATCTTCATCTTCTCCTTATTTTGGCTTTCAAACTTGACTTCCTGCTCAGCACGTTTCTCCTTCTTGGCATCCGCACCATCAACAAGTTCAATCTTTGCTGAGCTTGGACCCCCAGTCTGCATGGTTTGCACCATGTGTTGGCGGGTCGAGCGCTGGTGTTTGGCAGCAAATGATTCCTCAAGTGATTCCGTCAGTTCTTGCCGTGGCGTGGTACGATTCAGGTTCCCAGGCCAACAGCTTTTGAGCGACGCCTGGGGTGCTTGGAAAATTGAGCCCCAAATGGCAGCATACAACGTGCTTGATCCCCATTGTTGTGTGGCGAATCCACATCATCCCCGTCAAGAGGTCGCGTGTCCGTGTGTTTGATTCTTAAATCGAACAAGACCTCCATAACTACTAGGTGAGTCATATCCCTTTTGTACATGTATAAATATATATATTTATATATGTATGTGTGTGTTTGTGTGTATAATATATCCTTCTAATAAACAAGTATTAATTAACTTGTACTTAGACCAGAAAGAATTACCCCATAGTTTCCCACTAATGATATATCATCCCAAATTTGCTGCTTGAATCATCTCCATCCCCAGCTGCCACAGGATCTCCTTCGCGATGCCCGCCGCCAGCTGCGAGGCGCTGCGGCAAGGCCCATGCCGCCTGCCGCGCGTGAAAAACGTGAAGTTTTCATAGGTAAATCATGGTAAATCATGTATAAATGGATGATGTTGTACAGCAATATTTAGTTTCCCAGGAAAGTATGGGCTTTACATGGTTTTGATGGATTTATTGATCAACTGGACGGGATTTGTTGATGGCAATAATGGGGATCAACCAATCTATCTATTGTATCTGCTGTATCTAAAGTATCCAAACATGTGGCATTGAACTGAGAAAAATCACGATACTGCGATGTTCATTAGCAAAACATGATTTAGAAACTAAAAAAGAAAAGGTCTAAGTGATCAAGCGACAAAAATGGGGAGTAAGCTGACAATACCTGGAGGCGAACCAAGAAGAATTGGAGATAGTTAAGTATGATAATAACTTAATATAACTTAACTAATAACCAGCAAAAAGTTGGATTAATCCAACCAAAAGAAATGAGCCCACCCATCCAAAACTAGGCATGGCACCAACAACGGTTACACTGCTCCTTCCATCAGTTGATTCGTTCAAGAAATGTGGTATCTCATCTACCAAGAAGTTTTTTTTACCACCCACCCAAATTAGGTTGTTTCAAATGTTCCTCCAAAATCGGCTGAAATTTTACCCCTTTTTGTCCGTCAACTCCCTGCCTCCCAGGTTGCAAGCGCCCTTCTCTTGCAGGGCCTCCCAAATGCTCTCCACAAACGTCACGCGCGCACAGGTCTGCCATTGGGTGTGGAAAGGGAAGTGACTCGTGTTTTAAATCTGAGACCCACTGGGGTCATGCTTCACCCATGAAGGGGTCAGCATGTTTTTCCATTGAAAAAAAGTGTTGTTTCAGACCCACTCTAGCGGTAAATCATTCAATGTTGGAGCTACTTCTGTTGATGATCAGTGATGCCCCTTATGGTATCCAAGGCCCTCCATGTGAATATAAGTAACATGCAATCATCGGAAAATGGACAATCTAACGGGGATGCAATGTATTCTATTGGATATAGCGGTCAGACCGCTATTGAGCTCAACTGGAAAAAAACAAATGGAAAAAAATTGGCTATCAGCATGGGATGCGTGAGGAATGCTAAGAATTTTTTTCATAATGGCAGCAATCTTGGGATATAAAACGAAGAATCAATTAAGAATTACTATTAATCACCTACAATTAGGATTAATCAAATGATAGCATGCTTGTAGGCACAGTCCTCTGAAAGCCGGCAAAGTCGAAAGAACCACTGAGTGATAGTTTCGAAAATTATCACCAGAGGAATTCTTAAAATCTCCATCAACCATGTTTCAACCCATTGTCTACTGGGGGCCCGCCACTGCACCGGCATGCATAGATAAAAATGTCTGGAACTGGCAAAACATGACAAGTAAAAGGCATGATCAAGTGGCTAGTCTAAGTCTGCGAAGTATGAGAAGTTCTAGATGACAATTTCGATCAATCTGACGAGTGCTGTTTTTCTGATTGAGGATGGCTAAAGAATCAACTGCCAGAGAGATCGGTTCTTTGGCATATTTTTTTCCACGGAAGGGATCAATGAAATTCGAAATGGTTTGAGCCACATACATCCAGTATCTCCACCTTTTGTAAGATATCTCCCCATTTAAATCATTTCCCCATCACTACTAATCTTCCTCCCTTGGCCTCGTCTCAGGGTCTTCTTCCAGCTGTTGCAAGATCTCATCGCCATCGATCAAGAAGTTGCCTCCCTCAGCAGGGAGTGGGGCCTCCAAACGACAGGTACGGTAACCTTGGTTTAGTTCACAAGGCTACCCTGTGGTAAATGGAAAATCCCCGAACAAAATTAGTAAATGGAGGTTTATAGCTGAGAAAATCAATTGTAAATGGGGTATGCTCAATTGCCAAGTTTGATTACCGGAGGGTAAGTGGGATTTATAGTGGATGTATCATGACGTATCATGATGCGTCTATGGTCAATAGTGGTAGGTGAGATTATAGACCAACTTGTAGCTGGGGGAGCCTTCCAACAACAAATCAATGTTTGGGGATGAAACCAGCAACCAATGAGGATTATAAACCAATGGAATTTTGCCAACAAGAAGAAGATGTCCTTCTTGTGGGTGGCTAGTTTTCCAAATCCAGGGGTTTCTTCCCTCGGCAAAACTATCAAATCACCGAGCACACCTCGCAGGCGCACGGAGGAGTTAGAAGTTGTCTGGGAACCTGCAGCGATGGCTGGATGCGAATTCTCAAATGTCAATCTGAGTTGGTGAAGTCTCACAATAAGGGATCACGTATGAAACCAAGGTTTCAAGTTGTTTCGAAGGGTTTTAATATCAGGAAGATAAGATTAGATTAACTCTGATGGAACATCCCGAAATGGGTGTCAAGAATCTTGAGCCATACCGCCATATGTGTTGAATATATATCCTATGGCACTGCAGATTTTCCATGGATTTTCCCATATAAAAAGGCATGTTTCTCAGGATTTGTTCAAAAAAACCTTCGTTTTTGGGTGATGTTTCTATCTTCACAGGTCCCAGAAAACCCACGAGTTTCCCCACCGTTGGGCCCAAGGAGCTCGTCTCCATAGGCATTGCCATCAGGCCTTGAAGGTATCGTCCTGTGGCGGCCATCTGTACCATGGTCAAGCTACATGGAGAGAAAAGGGGTATGGTCATCTCACCATGATGCGGAATCCTTCTGATGACTATATTAATCCCTACAATGGATACAAATGGTGGTTGAATAACGGTATTTCTCTGATTCAATCATCAATTTCAGCCTCACTATGGTGTGTTCATCATGATTTGTATATTTCCCTATCCATCCCTATCCATCCCTATCCATCCCTATCCATCCCTATCCATCCCTATCCATCCCTATCCATCCCTATCAATCCCTGTCCATCCCTATCCATCCCTATCCATCCCTATGCCTATTCCATCTCCGAACCGCAGGAATAGGACTTGAGCTCAAGTGTGCAAAACAGGATCTTCCCAGTATGATTGCAAACGAACAAATGGGAAGAAAGGCTCTCTTGCTTTTTTTGCAAACATGTCAGGTGAGGATTGTCTGTACGGGGCGGGGCTTCAGAAACTGAGCCATGCACCTTTTGCACTCACTTTCGCTGGTTCCTCCCAGGCTTCACCTTGGACTTCACAGCCTTGCTTTCTTTCTCCTTCTCCTTCTCCTGCTTCTTCTTCCATGCCACGGCAACTTGGAAGGAACGCTCCAGCTCCGCCTCCGAGTGGTCCTTGGGCCTGATGTAGAAATCTCGCTGCGCACCACCAACGCTGCAGTATGCATGCCATTGCTGTGACCTCTGCTCCCAACTGACCCCAGGGTAGGGCACCTTGGGATGGAACACCGGCAGTCCGGCATATCTGTTTGCCAGGGTGGCCACGGGCTTTACCCGGCGCTGCAGGCCGGCCTTCTCCACGAGCTCCAAGGCCTTGGCCTCGGCCACCGCCTTCTCGGTGAAGTAGCCGCCATAGATCTTCTTCTGGTCAGACTTCAAATTGATCTCCCCCTGCCACTTTTGGATCCTTTTGTGCCACTGCACCCCCGGCACTTCGCTGGTGAAGTTTGGGTCCAGCGGCTTCGGCTCGCTGAGGATGCCCTTCTCCACCAACTCTGCACGGAAGGCCTTGGCGGCCTCGAGAGCTGCTGCGTCGGCCTGGGCCTCGGAGATGCCTGGGCCCATGAACTTTTTCACTGAAAACTTTCGATTTGTCCACCCGCTCCGTTTTCCTTTTGAATCAACTTTGGGAAATTTGACTTCCCAGGCACAAAGGATGTTCCAGCGGATGTTTGGAATGCCGCTTTGCTTCGCCAAGTTTTTTTTCATGAACCGAGCTGGCTTCTGCTCCTCACAAGTTGGTGGTGGATTCTCTGCAGCGGCCACTGCGATTGGGGCTTCTTCTTTGATCTTTTCGTCTGAAGGTTTCACCTCCTCTGCTGCAAGACCTACAGATTCGAAGACTTCCACGCCTTGCATGGCATGGCTGCCGCCTGAGGATGAGAGCCGTCGGAGCCCGTTCTCATCAAAAGCCCAACCATGACCAGCCCAAACAGAAGTGGGCAGATCCCTCATCCAAGGCCACATCTTCATGCAATCCAGGCCGCGGACCTTGTAGTCCTGATGCTGGCAGCACAGAGCAAAGGGTAGCTCTCTAGGAAAATGCAGGCCTCACCTGGTTGTGCTACATTCTAATCGTTCTAGATCAACATAACATTGAAGTGGCAAAAAGGAAGTTGAAGATCGGAAAATCTGGTGGTAAGACTAGTTGCGTTGTTAGTTGGTAAAAATCCTCCTATGCACACCATGATGCATCACATCTCTGCAAAAACATATTCAACGACAAATTGTGCAGTGTAGAGAGAGTCGGTCCTGCATGCTCAAGTCGCAATCTAGTGGGGGCTCTTGTGGCGACATGTTCCGGGGCGTCTGAGATGCCTCTGCCTGCAGGGAAGGGTTTGAAAAACATATGACAGTGACATATGCAGCAACTGATTGAACTCACCTGCCTGCTCTCCCTCAACTGTTGTCTCAACCCTGTTTGATTTACAAGAAGCAACTATTTGAATCCAAAGCGTAGTGAGTGTGTATCAAAACAACGTAAACCTCATACCATGCAGACAGTGCAGAAGTTCAGCAAACAACATCCCTCCTGACTCTGGAACGTCATGCTGTGCAAGCCCTGCTTTTCGTGAAAGCGCTGCAAGCACCGCAAGCCATGTCCAGTGAGACGCAGCACGCATGCTGGTGCATCTGCCGGTGGCGGAGATGGTGTTCCGTTTGCAGAGCCCAAGAAGACATTTGCAGGGCAACAAGGCCTGCATTCGTCCGTTGCTGCAGGGAGACTTGGTTCTAGATGAAATCTACCGGCTTTCACACCACCATGTCTCTGCTGCTCCAAAGCTTTAAACATCTTTAAACTGGGTTCATCCAACAGGCCTAGGCTGAAATTCAAATCGGGCAGAAGAAATCTAAACTGCAGGCTGCCAGTCAAACAAAGGCATTAACAAAGGCATTGCCGCGTTGCATAGTAGGGCTCGAATGGTTAAAAAATGATCCACAATTAGATATGAAACTATATTCTTGGGTCTCTGCCAAGCTGATCAGCTCAAGGATTGTTCGACTGAAGGGATCAGGATTTGACAGGCAGATCATTTCACTACCGACAGCCCCGGTTGGTTCTTGATGTTGAGACACGGCAACATGACAACACGGCCTGGTGGGACTCCAAGTCTTGGAACTCCGAAAAGCCAAGCACTGCTTCGCCCAGGTCGCTGCGTGGGAAGCGAATGCATCCAAGGAGCTCTCTTCGGGATTGGCCGAATCCTGGGCAGAAATGTGCAGTTGATTTGAGAAAGGCAAACTGCAGGGAAGAAAACATGAAACGCTACAGCTGTCTCCCTTTGCATCAGTACTGCTATGCTTGTGTCAAAGAAAGTTTGCAACGCCAAACATTTCAATTACATTTTGGATGCTGATTCTACCAGAGCAGTCCAAACGCATTTGTCATACCCAAAAACAGTCCTCGTCTGCTTTCGATGCACTTGGTTCCAGCTGTTGCTGTGTAGATGTCTGCACTTGGCTAGTGCCTGACTCGCTTTCCGGTGGTTTTGGAGCATGTCCTGCTGCGGAGTTTGCAGCTGCAAATGGCAGCTTGACTTTCTTGTGAACCGTGAGCCAAAGATCATCCAGCTCCATCTTCTCTTTATCTTGTCTTTGAAAACTGATTTCCTGCTCAGCATTTTTCTCCTTCTTGACCTTCACACCATCAGCAGGTTCTATCTTTACTGAGCTTGGACCCCCGGTTTGCATGGTTTGCTGCATATCTGGCCGGGTCAGGCGCCGGCGCTTGGCAACCGGCTTGGGCTCTGGCTCAGCTGCAGTTTGACTATTCACAGCCTTGTTGCTCTTCTCAGTTTCACTCTTCTGCGTTGTAACTTCAGAGTGGTCGGACTGGCTTTCTAAAATTTCAAAAGCTTCATCGTGCTTGGGATCTTCTTCCATCTCTTCTTTCATCATGATCTCCTTGCGGGTAAGATCATCCAAACTTGAGGACTTACAGGTTTGTTCTTGTTGTTCCTCTTGTTCTATCTCTTCCTTGATCTCGCCCTTCACCTGCAGCCAAAGATTATCCATCTTCATCTTCTCCTTATTTTGGCTTTCAAACTTGACTTCCTGCTCAGCACGTTTCTCCTTCTTGGCATCCGCACCATCAACAAGTTCAATCTTTGCTGAGCTTGGACCCCCAGTCTGCATGGTTTGCACCATGTGTTGGCGGGTCGAGCGCTGGTGTTTGGCAGCAAATGATTCCTCAAGTGATTCCGTCAGTTCTTGCCGTGGCGTGGTACGATTCAGGTTCCCAGGCCAACAGCTTTTGAGCGACGCCTGGGGTGCTTGGAAAATTGAGCCCCAAATGGCAGCATACAACGTGCTTGATCCCCATTGTTGTGTGGCGAATCCACATCATCCCCGTCAAGAGATCGCGTGTCCGTGCGTTTGATTCTTAAATCGAACAAGACCTCCATAACTACTAGGTGAGTCATATCCCTTTTGTACATGTATAAATATATATATATATATATGTACGTGTGTGTGTGTGTTTGTGTGTAATATATCCTTCTAATAAACAAGTATTAATCAACTTGTACTTAGGCCAGAAAGAAAAAAAACACCATCTAATGATTACCCCATAGTTTCCCACTAATAATATATCATCCCAAATTTGCTGCTTGAATCATCTCCATCCACAGCTGCCACGGGATCTCCTTCGCGATGCCCGCCGCCAGCTGCGAGGCGCTGCGGCAAGGCCCATGCCGCCTGCCGCGCGTGAAAAACGTAAAGTTTTCATAGGTAAATCATCGTAAATCATGTATAAATGGATGATGTTGTACAGCAATATTTAGTTTCCCAGGAAAGTATGGGCTTTACATGGTTTTGATGGATTTATTGATCAACTGGACGGGATTTGTTGATGGCAATAATGGGGATCAACCAATCTATCTATTGTATCTGCTGTATCTAAAGTATCCAAACATGTGGCATTGAACTGAGAAAAATCACGATACTGCGATGTTCATTAGCAAAACATGATTTAGAAACTAAAAAAGAAAAGGTCTAAGTGATCAAGCGACAAAAATGGGGAGTAAGCTGACAATACCTGGAGGCGAACCAAGAAGAATTGGAGATAGTTAAGTATGATAATAACTTAATATAACTTAACTAATAACCAGCAAAAAGTTGGATTAATCCAAAGATATATATAAGACCTTTCTCATCTATAGAACTTGCATGCGCCGTGCGCCAGCCAAGCCCGTGCGTGCATGCACTCTGCGAAAGTTGTGTCCTGCTTCACATGTCACATGTGAAGCTCCACTTCGCACTTCACACTCCACACTTCACACTTCACACTGCACTCTTCGCACTCCACACTTCACACTTCACACTGCACTCTTCGCACTCCACACTTCACACTTCACACTGCACTCTTCGCACTCCAAACTTCACACTTCACACTTCTCACTTCTCACTCCACACTTCACACTCCACACTTTACACTCCACGCTTCACACTTCTCACTGCTTTCTTCAGACTCCACACTTCACCCTTCACACTGCACTCTTCGCACTCCACACTTCACACTTCACACTGCACTCTTCGCACTCCAAACTTCACACTTCACACTTCTCACTTCTCACTCCACACTTCACACTCCACACTTTACACTCCACGCTTCACACTTCTCACTGCTTTCTTCAGACTCCACACTTCATACTTCACACTTTACACGTCACAGTCCACACTTCTCATTGCTTTCTTCACACTCCCCACACTTCTTCACTCCACAGAGAAGCTTTTACACACAGCAAGCTTTCACACACAGCAAGCATTTACACACAGAACACTTACACACAGTGCTTTTACACATGGCAAGCGCTTACACACACACAGAAACTTTTACACAGAGAAGCTTTTACACACAGCAAACTTTTACACACAGCAAGCTTTCACACACAGCAAGCGTTTACACACAGTACTTGCACACAGTGCTTTTACACATGGCAAGCGTTTACACAGAACACTTACACACAGTGCTTTTACACATGGCAAGCGTTTACACACGCACAAAAAACCAAGCTTTTACATGAGACATAAAAACACATGACAGATAAGCTTTTACACACAGCAAACTTTTACACACAACATCTTTTACACACAGCAAGCTTTCACACACAGCAAGCGTTTAGACACAGAACACTTACACACAGTACTTGCACACAGTGCTTTTACACATGGCAAGCGTTTACACACAAACTTTTCCACACAGGAATTGCAGCTTCAAAACCGGATCTCGACGCTAAAGCAGAAAAAAGACGATTTTGAGACATTTTTAAAAGGGATTTTAAAAGGAAAATTACTAGCGCCAAAATTGCGAAAATCTGCTGACAAATGACTATCGCAGCCTGGATGCAGCCACTCCAATACGATTTACAATCTTCAGCTGCAAAAGACAATAGTATTACGCATGCAGCCGCGGCGGCAAGCAACCTTGAGGCAGCCACTCCAATGCGATCTGCAGAGACTGAGTTGCAAATCACAATAGAACTAAGCGCAACGGCGTCGGAAATTGCAGCTCCAAAACCGGATCTCGACGCCAAAGCAGAAAAAGACGATCTTGAAGCATTTTTTAAAAGGAATTTTAAAAGGAAAATTACTAGCGCCAAAATTGCGAAAATCTGCTGACAAATGGGGAGCCTTCCAACAACAAATCAATGTTTGGGGATGAAACCAGCAACCAATGAGGATTATAAACCAATGGAATTTTGCCAACAAGAAGAAGATGTCCTTCTTGTGGGTGGCTAGTTTTCCAAATCCAGGGGTTTCTTCCCTCGGCAAAACTATCAAATCACCGAGCACACCTCGCAGGCGCACGGAGGAGTTAGAAGTTGTCTGGGAACCTGCAGCGATGGCTGGATGCGAATTCTCAAATGTCAATCTGAGTTGGTGAAGTCTCACAATAAGGGATCACGTATGAAACCAAGGTTTCAAGTTGTTTCGAAGGGTTTTAATATCAGGAAGATAAGATTAGATTAACTCTGATGGAACATCCCGAAATGGGTGTCAAGAATCTTGAGCCATACCGCCATATGTGTTGAATATATATCCTATGGCACTGCAGATTTTCCATGGATTTTCCCATATAAAAAGGCATGTTTCTCAGGATTTGTTCAAAAAAACCTTCGTTTTTGGGTGATGTTTCTATCTTCACAGGTCCCAGAAAACCCACGAGTTTCCCCACCGTTGGGCCCAAGGAGCTCGTCTCCATAGGCATTGCCATCAGGCCTTGAAGGTATCGTCCTGTGGCGGCCATCTGTACCATGGTCAAGCTACATGGAGAGAAAAGGGGTATGGTCATCTCACCATGATGCGGAATCCTTCTGATGACTATATTAATCCCTACAATGGATACAAATGGTGGTTGAATAACGGTATTTCTCTGATTCAATCATCAATTTCAGCCTCGCTTTGGATGCGTTCAGCACGATTTGTATATTTCCCTCCTATCCCTATTCCCATTCCATCCCTGTGCTCCACGTTTAGGACCCCAGCTCAAGTGCGCAGAACCACATCTTTTTACTATGATTAGAAACGAATGGATGGGAAGAAAGGCTCTTGTTTTTTTGTGCGAACGTGTCAGGTGAGGATTGTCTGTACGGGGCGCAGCATCTGAAACTTGGCATCCGTGACTTTTGCACTCACTTTCGCTGCTTCCTCCCGGGCTTCACCTTGGACTTCACAGCCTTGCTTTCTTTCTCCTTCTCCTTCTCCTGCTTCTTCTTCCATGCCACAGCCACTTGGAAGGAGCGCTCCAGCTCCGCCTCCGAGTGGTCCTTGGGCCT
>CAMXCT020003691.1:457905-552407 GCA_947184155.2 Cladocopium goreaui | reverse complement strand
CTTGCATGTAACCGAACAAAATATAAAGATTCTTCAACGTAACGTGCCATGCACCTTAGACGTCACTTGAACGTTAATGCCACTCCATCCCACCCCACCGACTGCATCAGCGTAAGACATCTGGACCGTAACGTGCCACTCACCTTCCACGTAACTTGAATGTAAAAGCCGCTCCATATTAACACCGAAACCTCCCCCACTGCATCTGTAAGACCTCTTCCACGTACCGTGCCATGCACCTGACACGCAACTTGAACGTTAATTCCCCCCATTCACTTCTCCACCCCACCCCCCCTACTGCACCACCCCACTCCATGAAGATCTGCACCTCCAAACCTTTGAACATCAATTTCTCCACCCGCATTTTCGTCACATAGGTCTTTGAAATTGACATGCATGCCCTGCTGCATTTCGCTTCTACCAAATCTATTTACTGACCACCCAATGTTCGAACATGCTCTGAACAATCTATCCAAATTTCAAGTTTTACTGTGCTTCGCCATTTTGCAGGTATGACTCCTATCACTTGCTCGTTGGGTTGCCATCCTCCATGTACAACGTCTGTGTTATGCAAAAGTTTCTGCAACAACAGCCGCTTGCAACAGTTTTCTTTTAATTTGCAAGCACGAATAATTCAATCACACGCAGCTCTTCAAACTCTCAAGTGAATTGCTCACTCGCTTCAGCGCGTTTTAAACTTCAAAGTGGGGCAGCCTCTCTTTCCATGCTTTTCTGGCCGAGCCTTTCCATACTGATTGCATTCTCGCGTGCAGCTTAAGCGCTCAAAATCGCAACTTGTGTCTGTCACTACGCCGCTCCCTTTTCTCCCTTGTTCAAGGGCCGGACTTCAGACCTTTCAGCTGGTGTTTACTTTGCTCGCTTGCCACCTTGGGCTTCTCATCTCCGCTCGGGACAGCTCGGCTTTCCCGCCAGGATGGCGCGCTTTTTCAAGCTCAGTACCTTCGCTGAGGCGATGTGCATGTGCATGCAAGCTGACACCTCACACTTTTGCACTGCATGTCAGGTCGAAGACGAGATTCTGGTCTTAAGCAACTTGTTTGTCTGGAGCGGCCGCACCGCGTGGGCTGATCTTCATGACGAGGACGGGGGGGGTCAGGCTTCAATGCAATTCGTTCAAAGCTGGCTAACCTAAGGATGCCACCTTCCATATCCAGTTCTATTTACGTGTCCTTGCTTCAGATCTTCACCTATATACTAGAACGCTACTCCTTCTTGCGTCGAATGCGGCCTCTGCATCTTCCACTTCCATGGCCCTTCCCTTTACACGTCAGGAATTTGGCCCCGAACTTGCAGCAAGTCCCACGGCAGCGGCTTCTTGTGCAGAGGCGCAAGCATGCCGAACAGGTTTCAGCTTGTGTGCCCTTCTCATGCTGCAATTTTCACATGTCACACTTCACGTCCGGGGTCTTTTGCTGTTTCACATGGCCTTTTCTGTTTATACCGTCATTCTTTTGACACAGTTCGCCGGGGCACGTTCTCAATCTTTTTTTTGCATTGCATCTCGCGCAGGACTCGGATGATTTCCAAAGTGTTGCTTCCTACTTCTCGGTGGAAGACTCAGAGGAGATCGCGCGGTTTTGATGCTGCAACTATTTTTGGTTTTATTCAAATGTCAAACCTGTGTTTTGATTGACACTGTCTCGTTTTCGCGCTTCACGCAGTGTTCGGATCATTGTATTTCCCGTTTCCTTGCCTGTATACCCTTTTCTGTTTATACAGTCATTCTTTTAACACAGTTAGCTGGGAGCACGTTCTCACTCTGTTTTTTGTGGCATTCCATCTCGCGCAGGCGTCGGATGATTTCCAAAGTGTTGCTTCCTACTTCTCGTTGGAAGACTCCAAGGACATCGCACGGTTTGATGCTTCAACTATTTCTGTTTTTGCTACGTCCGTCTCTGGTTTCATGCAAATACGAAATATGTCGTTTGCCTAACACTTTCGCGCTTCGCGCAGTGTACGGGTCGTTGCACGTTCATTTTTGTTGCATATATCCTTTACACTGTATACCCTCATGCTTTCAACACAGTTGTTCAATGCACGTTGTGAATTTCCCTTTTGTTGCTGTTTGTTTGCTTTTAGGTGCGAGTGACGGCCATTCACACGACTGGTTCGGATTCTTGTCTAGATTTTTTTGTCCGAAGTGTGCGCGCCAGGATTTCCTTCAGCTTCGCGATCTACAGTGCGGGCAGCCACACCCTGCATTCGCAGGACACCGCTTCTGCCGCTTGCACCACAGCGCAATCAACCAATCCTTTCGCCGCTCGTCCTTTCTTCCCCCGAAAGCAAAAGTGCTTGAGCCGGATGTCCGAATTCACGCTCCCGTTCCTTCGGGTTGGCGCGCATTCAATGTGCAGGGCGATGGACGGTGCGGATACAGAGCTCTTGCGAAATTCTTATGAATTTCTTGGACGGATGTCATGCAGCGACTCCTTCCGTTGATGCTGGCCGCGCAGCACACCTTCCAGCCTCATGAGCTCATGGCTTTTGTGATGGCCATGGACCCTGCCAACCCCTGCTCCCGCGCAGCTTGGCTGTCGCACCGCCACATTTTGTTGCTCAGCCAGCTGCGCGATTGGTTTCCGGACGGCATCGCAGTTCGCAAACTTCACGCCGGCCTTGACTTCATCCATTTTCAGCCTGATGGCGATGTGCAACTGGCGTCTCACATTTCTTCCGCATCTGTTTGCGTTCTGGGACTGCTTAGCATCCGTGCCCCCCATTTCGTTCTGCTTCACTCTACTCCTTTTGAAAAGTCGCGGGCGGGGTTGCTTGGGCGATCTTCTGCCTTGCCTGCGGCCCGTGCCATGCAGCCATCGAGTTTGGATTTCGCCGGCGGCTCTTTTGCTTGCATGGTGCCGACCAACTTTGAGGATAGACCTTTGCGTTTTGCTTCCGCAGAACGGTCCTGGAGTCTTGCTCTTCCAGAGCAGCAACTTGTCACTTTCACGCTGCGCTCTCTCCTGTCCGGCGCTCACCTCTGCACTGTGACGCTGCCAGTTTCGGACCTCTGGAACAGATCGCTCCACATGGTTCTCATCAAAGTCATTGCTAATGTTTTGCAGGCGTCGCCCTTCCACCTGCGGTTGTTTGCGTCCTCCGACGTGGTCTGTCCAACCCCGACTGGCCCGCAGCTTGCGCCGCTTGTGTCCGTCAAGCTTCTGCGGATCCCAACGCGCAAAGACTTAGCTGACGAGCTCCTCCGAGCCATTGACTTGAATGACGTTGCTTGCGCTCAGGAGCTGTTGTTTGATGGGCAGTGCCCCAATCACCCTGCAGAAGGCACCCTGCACCCTCTGTATGCAGCCCTGAACAAGAAGAATGTAGATATGGTCCGCGCTCTCCTCCTGGCGCGCGCTGATGTCGCTTGCCGGTATGATTTCGGCGGCACCCCGTTGCATTTGGCTTGCAGGCAAAGCATGCCAGCAGCTGTTGATCTTTTAATCAACGCCAATGCCCCGGTGGATGCAACTGACGTGGAACAAGATTCGGCCCTCCATGTCGCTGCAGTTTATGGGGATGCTGCCTGTGTTCGGCTGCTGCTTGCCGCATCAGCGCCAGGCGCGAGCCGCAACCTCCGCCTGGACACCCCTCTCACCGTTGCTGTGGACACAGGTGCGCCGGTTGCTGTCGTTGCTACATTGATGCAAGCTGCTTGGCCCGACAGCTGGCAGGTTCTTTTCCAAATGGATTTATTCCATATTTGCCGGGCGTTGGGCTTATGTCGTTTTCCATTGTTTGCAACTTGCGGCGCGTTGTCTTCCCAACGAGACTGTTATCCTTTGTTGTCCGGGGGTGTAATCTTGCGCGAAAGCGCAGAAAGCAGCAACATATTGGAGGCGCTGGAGCCTGAGATCCTCGTCCAAATTCTGCACTACGCTCTCTCTCCGCAAACTTTCTGCTACACAATGCGCGTCTCCAATGAATTTTGCGAGCTAGTCCAATCACCGCATACTTGGCCCGGAAACTTGCGCCTCGCACCATGCACATGCCAGCGCCTCTGTGCGAACCTCTGTCTTCGAGCGGTTGTCCAGGCAGTGCCCCATTCATGTCCTTACTCCCCTGTTGCCCATTTGACTTTCGCGCTCGCGCCGCGGCCCCGCAATCCATTGTGGTCCTGGCATCACTACCATGCTGAGCCTCATGGCGCCAATTTCTGGTTCACGAGTTCTGCTTCTCCTTCACCGCCGGTGTTCGCTTTGAATTTATCTTTTGCACGCTGTGCTGGTTTGGCGGAGTGCCCGGACTTGGAATTGCTTCTAGGGGTTTTTGCTTCCGGCTTTTCTTCTTTGCAGGGTTTGCTTCACTTGAGCACCTTCCCCCCCGACGCCCGCAATGTGGCTGCTGCGAAGCTCAACATCAATTCCGGCCAGTGCTGCTCCTTGGCCTCTTTCCTCACACATGACAGTTTCCAAGCCAACTCATGTGATCTGTCGTTGGCCGGCATCGCTCCACAAAAGTTAACTTTTGCATGTCGCCAGCAAGACCAAATCTGCTGCCTGTTTGGCAATGACGGTTCTGTGCTGCTGCAGTGGCGCTGCGTCGGTTTGCCAAAGAACACGCCGTTAAACTGTTTCGTGGCGTTGCATTCTCCATCGGCTCCCCTGTCCAATTTGGCGCCCGCTCCGTCAAACGGCTTCCGGCGGCCGGTGCGGGTGACACAGGCGCGCTTGCATCAAGGGGTTGGCCTCGCTCGCGTGCTGCCGTGCCTGGACCTATGCGGGGGCTTCTGGGATCGACTGCCGCAGACTTGTCAGCACACAGTTTTGGCGTGTTTGTGTGCTCTTAACGATCTTGTGACGTTCCTACAAACACACAGAGCCGCTTGTGCCTTTCTGATCGATGCGAGTCAGCACAATGCACTGGTCGCGTCTGTTTCCCCTTGCTGTTGCACGAGGCTGTGTTTGAACAAATGCATTGAAGCGCTGCTGTCCCAAGGTTTTCCGATCCACAAGAAGTTCCTTTTGGGGTGTTTCAACCCGCGCTCCTTCCCTCCTCTTCATCGAACATGGCAAACTTTCCACTCTGTTGACTTTCGCCACGTCGTTCGGATGGCTTCGCGCATTTCCCCTTCAGTTTCCACGGCCGTCATCGAGTTGTCGCCCGTGTTGCTCGGGCAGTCGCAGCTCTACTTGACAATAGGCATGAGCACGGGACCTCACCCTGCAGCAGTTGCTTGGCCACACCTCTTCAGCCTGCAGGCCCCATTTTCCCAACGCGGGCTTCAGCTGGAGATCCGAGATGGGCGTTGCAACGGCGCGCGCTGGTGCACAGAAGTCGAGCGAATGCAAATGCACGCGCTGCGCCCCATCGATTTTTCGCGATGTCAAACTTTCACCTTTGTATGCTCTCCTGCAAGTGTTGCGCTGTTTGATTCCCGTGGGGACTTGGTCTCGCTTTGTCCGCAGCCTTGGCCGGCCACAGAGTCGAATGAGCTGAAAGGCTTCATAGGCTTAAGGGGCGCCGCACCTTTGCCCCGCCCGGACCGGGACACCACAATTATTCAGCCAGTCTTGACTCAAGCTCGTCGCGAAGCCTTGCAGCTGCAGCCTCTGCTGCGTATCGTCGGGCCACATGTGTTGCACATTGGTCCCTTGACATTGACCGGCGGTGGCAAGGCGAGTGGATCCAAAGCCGGCAGCCGCCGCCCAACCGACCCGCGTTCCACCAAGGCTCACCGCCAAGACGTGGCCATGCCCAAACGGGCTTTGATCATCAAACGCAAGTGGGCCGAGCTCATTCTTTCAGGCGAAAAAACGTGGGAGGTTCGCGGGGAGCCGACCACGAAGCGGGGAAGGATTGCGATCGCACAAGCTGGTTCCAAACAATTGGTGGGGGAAGTCACCCTGGCCGAATGCTTTCTCATCGGTGAGCAACCTTCACCTGGCGTTTGGGTTTCCACGGGCCCTCCTTCGCAGTACATTTGGGCACCCGACAACGCAAACAAGCATTGCATTACTGACCAATCGTCGGTGAACTACAAGAAAGCCTATGCGTGGGTCATGGAACATGCGCGCAAGTATCCTGCGCCGCGGCCGTACACCCACAAACCAGGCTGCATGAAGTGGGTTAAGCTGGATGGCGGTAGTGTGGCCCAATTTTCAGCCGGCGCAACCAGCGCGGCAGGCAACCCTTTGTGGTGCGACGCAATGGATTCCGACTCCACTGGATCTGTTTCTGTCACCTCGGCCGCTGCTTCCGCTCCAGTGGTATTTTGCGACGATCATTTCCATTTTGAGTCTTCGCCAAGCCGGCTGCTTTCCCCGAATCGAACGCCCGCTTCGACATTGCTCGGCGCCAGTTACCCCGGTTCTCCGCGCCTGCGTGCTCCTCACAGTCCAACTGTTACTGTTGGGGAGGTTCCGGCGATTTCACTGTCAGCGGCCCTCCTTCGTGACGATGCTTCTGATTCTAGTTCTGATGCCTGGGCAGACGCGTTTTTGGCTTTTCTTTCTTCCAACTGCAGAGCTTCCTCGTTCTTTCAGGCGTTGCAGAACGCGTGTGGCTTGCGTTCTGCTTGCTTGGCAAAGACTTGCGCGCAGCTGGCTTTAACTTCGTCTGCGTGGCATTGCTTCTTCTCCCATCCAAAACGCTTTTCTTCTGAGCTTCCTTTCTCCTTCATTCAAGACGTCCACTCCCACCTTTCGTGTGCGCCGCTACTGCTTTGGATCCTTCCGGCCGGTGATCTGCTTCTCTTGTCGGATGGTTTTTGCGAGCCGTATGAAGGCAGTGTTGTGGATTTTCCAACGATTGTTTTCAACTCTACCAATGCTTGGTTCTTTCCCGTGGTGATGACATTGCGCCCCATTGTTGTCCCAGCGTTGAGCTCTTGTCCCGCAGTCGGATATCTGCACCTTCTTGTTTTTGGATTGGCTCCCACGCTTCTACCTCCGACGGAAAACCTTTTCCATTGCTTCAAAACTACGCGCTTGGAATGCGTAGGTCACTTGGAGACGCTGCGTGACACAGTAGCGTTGTCCATTTGCCCTTGCATCCTGGAAATGGGCCAGCATCTTTGTGGTCGGGGGCTCTCGCAGCTTGCTCTTGTGTTGGCTCCTGCAGAGCCTGTAGACCTTTTGATCCTGGACAGCAACAGTTGTTTGTTCCACGTCTCCAGCTTCCACACCTTCCAGCGAATTGAATGGGGCGCCGCATTGCTCCGGCTTAAGAACCCAAATTGTTTCCTGTTCGTTTTCATCCATTCGACCAAGCATTTTTTGCAAGCGCTCTTGCGCGTTCCAGGTTCCACTGGTCACGCCGAGGCTTGGCTAGGCCGGGCGCAGCCCACGGCTCATGCAGCGTGCGTGGCGACCGTTCCATTGAACCTGGCAGAACCCACGCTCACCGAGCGGCTCAGCCGTGAAGCGCTGACAGTTTTTACGCCATGCGAGTTACTCACTTCCTCGCCAGACGCTGCCAGTTGCACAGCGGGTGCGTCGGGCCCTGCGCAAATGGAAGACGACTCAGTCAATGCCTGTATAGCCTCGCCGGGCAATTTGCTTCGGGGTACACCTGAAGACTTCAACCGAGCTTTTGCAGACGTGTACCGCAAAGATCCAGAAAGAGCAAAGCTGATCTCTCGATACATCCTTGCCGACCTTGCCCCCTTCCCACATGAGCAGCTGAAAAATGCCTTGCCGGACGTCTATTCAATGACAGACAACCTTGCCCAAAAAGCGGGCTGCCCCTTTGAATGGGCTTTCCTCCTTTTTCTACCCGTTCTTGGCACTGCGTGCTCCAAAGCCAGGCTGTTCATCAACGAATTTTTCCTCGTGCCGCCGCTGCTTTGGTTGGGCTTATGCCTCGACAGCGGCGCCAACAAAAGCGGCATCATGACAGCCTTGGCAGACATCGTCTCTGGCTTTGAAAAGGAGTTGCTCCAAAAGGCGCTGGACGAAGCTCGTAAGGAAGCGCAGCTGGCAGAAGAGGAGGAGGATGCACACGGTGCGGAGCCAGATGAGCCTTCGTCAAAAAAACGCAAGACCTCCTTGTCGAAAGCATTGGCGGCCATCCACAACAACAAGCCCGCCTTGTTTTCCGACGAAGGCTCGTTGCCCGCCATTGGCATGCAAATGGCGCACAACGGGCACCGGGCTATTGGATTATATGATGAAGGCCGGTTCCTTCTCCGAGCGCTGGCCAACGGAGAAGGTTCCGGATTTAATGCCTCCACTATGTCCAAGCTCTTTAATGGCTCCATTTGGAAAAGGACGGTTGTGAAGGATAACAACCGCTTCTCCATGCACCAGACATGCCTTTGTTTAGCAATGACTTTCCATGTCGAGGAATGGCATGACTTTCTGGCCAAAGATGGTGCCTTGGGCATGCAAAGTCGGTTTCTCATGTTTCACAGCAGCCCCCGCCTCGAGAAAGCAGACGCAGTCCTCGAACCTGCGGTGTATTCCACGGGGGCTGCGCGCTCTCGAGGTGCGCCGGTCCTTCCAGCTTCATTGCTCACCCAGTTTGTTTCTGTCCTCACAAGAATCGAAAACGTTCACACTGCAAATGCTCCTGATTTTGATGCGTCGCGGGAATTCATTCCATATTTCTTTGCCCCCGATGCCTTGGATTATTTTCGAGAGCACTACGACGCCCAAGTTCTCACGCAAGAACAATCATACTTGCAGGACCCAAAGCTTTTCAGCCATGCCGGCAAACTGAAATCACTTCCCTGGCGTTTGGCTCTGTTGTTGCATTCTTGGGCGCGTGCGTGTTCTGCCGCCGATCAGTCAGGCACGGCTTGGAGCAGAGAGCTTTCTCGCGAAGTCGTGGAGCCGGCTAAAGCTATTTTCGATTATTTGTCCTTGCAGTCTCAACTGCTCGCGCCGGGATCCAACCTCGTCAGCACCTTGGACACGCACGACTTGCGCGAGCTTGCTGCGCAGAGGTATCCGTATCTTATCACTTTGATCGAAACCGACCCTCTCCCAACTGCTCGCGCAGAAGCTGCCCCTGCCAATTCGTTGCCGGATGCTAGCCCGTCTTTCACTGTTTGGTGGGAAGCCCTTTCCCCGGACAACAAACTCTATGCTTTCGTTGCTGCGCACTGGGTTCTCACGAGCGCAAGCACAATCATGGTTGACCAGGGGACCTTGCTGAAGAAACTTCATGCAAAAGACACAGGCGTGGCATTACCAAGAGATGCTGCCAAGCCATATTGCCAAAACGCGTTTTTGCTTCTGAAATATTGCCAGTTGGCAGCCTTGACCAGGACCTCCGAAAAGGCGGCTCACAGGCTGCGCAAAAGAAAGCCTCCGCAATGCCCAACTTCCCAAGTTGCATTTTCAAATTTGCTGCATCTTTTCCAGCACAAGCAGGCGAACAGCTTGGCGGAGTACGCAGAATCCTGCCTAACGGTGACCGCGTCTATCTCCAGTCTGTATGCTGCCGACTTGAAGGTCCTGTTGCCGCCCGATTTCGATGTCCCGCGCATGGAGCAGTGCTTGCAGCTGCTCACGCAATACGCCACTGACGCCCGCCCTTTCGAGCACAGTGCCAAAATTCTGAATGTCAAATCCCAGCGCGTGGCAGCCAAGCAGGTAGCGCCTAACAATCCTCCTCCTCCGCCTCCAGGAACCGAGATGTTAGCCGGGGCCACCCACAGCGACGCGTGCTCTTCGTTGATGTACCCAGGGTCCCTCAGTTTGTTGCCTGCTTTCGTTCTCGCGTTCCACCACGCGGATCCTGCATGTCGAGCGTCTGTGGCGCACGCATTGCTGCAACAACAATGTTTCCATCTTCACCTGTCTGAAAGGGACTGCGACTTTATTCTTGGCAAGCTTCTCCGACGTGCCCCGCATTGGCTTGGAGCTGAGTGCCACTTGCCAAAGCACATTCCCACGAGATGCGTTCAACCAGACGTGAAACATTGTCTGACGTGCCACGCACATCTCAAATGTGCCGCCGCTCGCGCAGTGCCTTGTGCGCTTGGCTTGCATTGCGTGGAACAGGTCCTGCTCCTCAGCTACTCTTGCTGCTCCTGCAGTCGCTCTTATTTTGGACCGTGGGTTGAGGGCAAAGATGCAACTGGTGCGCGGGCTAGGATGCTAGTGCAAGACAACCCACGCTACTTCTGCATCACGCAAAACATCGTCTTTGCGACAGCTTTCTTGGACCAAGTCACCGACATTCTGCTTCATTGCGGTGGTTCTTTCCGAGGCATTGTGAATGTGCTGCGGCCCAAGCTCCACATGAAAATTCGAACGCTGGAGAAGCATCTCCGCGATTCGTGGCTGCAATACTCCGTGTGCAAGTTTTTGACAAACAATCGCACTTCCATCAATTGCTTTGTCGGCAAGAATGGCATGGAACCCTGGTGCCGTGGACTCGAAGACCAGGTGCTTCACCAATTTCAGCGTCGCTGGCTCCTGCAACACCAGTGTTCCAAGTGCGAACGAGGCATTCTAGGCGTGGACGGCAATGCCAAAGTTCGTACCAAACTGTGCGCCAACACGGATGCGGGCGTATGGGATTGCAGGCCTCTGAACGCCCATTGCCTGACTGGATGCCAGAGTGCTCCCATTCCTGGTCGAAAATATTGCGCCGTGCACCTCCGAGATGCTGACCCGATTTTTGGTTGCGATCTCATTTTGCAAATGATCCTTTCCTTCCTCGCAACGACAGCAACCCTGCTTTCTCGCACCGAAGCTGGTCGCCACAAGTCGCCAGATATTGTCGCGCTTTTCCCGCTTTGTCGACGAACGCGGAAAGCGTTGAGTTTTGCTGTGAGCCACGCTAAGCTTCAATATCCAGTTTCGCTTCTTTCTGTCAAACGTATTCCGCGTTCGCGGCGGTATGCTTTCCAAACCAAGACAGGCCAAGCCTTTTCGCTATCAAGCGCCTTGGTTCCCACGCACTACCAACAGCAATATGGTCAATCCTTGTTGGAGCCCGTTTCACGAGAGTGCCAATCAAAGCCACGCGTCGGACATCAAGTCCAGTTCTCTGCGTCCGAGAAAAATGACGCGTGTCGCCGGCAATGGGAAAAATCTCGTGCAGCACGGCGCAGTGGGGGCATTTTAGCCGCTGTCAAGGAATGCCAAATCATCAGCGCCATCAAGCTCGTGTACACCCACGAATCCCCAACAGGGGTCTACTTTTTCTTGGCTGAGCTGTTTGAGTTTCTGTCTGCCGGCCGCAATGTCAATTTGAAGACTGCCAAGCGGAAGACTCGCCTGCGAACACTTCAGCAAACCATGCCGCTGGTCTTTTACGATTGCGCGTGCACGTTGCAGCGCTTCATGGCTTCCAAGAAACGACGCTGCATGAGCAAAGTTGCTCGTACCCTCAGCCGGCTTCGCCTTGTCATCGACAAGTTCCATTTTCGCAAAGGGCACAGCGGCTGCAAGCCTGATGGCACTCGCCCGTTTCCCAAAACGTGGCCTCAGACGCATGCCTCGAGCTTCCCCAACATTAATGACAGCGCAGCTGAACAATCTTTCGCGTTTGTTCGCAAAATTGCGGTGGCGGCGCGGCGCATGACCCCAGTGCGTGGCCTTCTCTTCCTTGCGTCATTGCTGCACGCTCGCAATGTACAACTCGAACTCATGGGGATCAAAAAGGCAGAACTGGCAGCGGCCAAGAAGCGAAAATTCATGGCGCGCCGCAACTTCCAGGATGCAGTGGAAACGCTGCCATTTCGACGACCAGCTTCGCAGCAGCTCTAAATCCATGCCGACCTCCTGCTGTTTCACCCGCTTTACAAAAAAAGCCGACAGAGTTCGAACCGCAGCAAAATGAAATTTTCGGCAGCGACTTTCGTGCGAAATGTGTCCTACTTGCCAATGTCTCCTGTTCGATCTCCATTGCCAAAGTCCTCCATCTCAGCCATGACACCGTGCAATGTGTATCTGTACTGTCGTCTCTGTTTCTTCAACATGTTTTCCATCATCCACGAAACTAACATGCAGTTTGTGTCTTGTACCGAACCTCCACGGCATATGCACACTAACGACATTTGGTCTCTGAACTTGCCTTAGGTTGTAGCGTATCAAATCGTATTTAATCTTGTTACACTGCCTTGGTTTGCAGCTTTCGGTTTGCAGCGCCCAGTTTCCATAGACTCCAGTTCCCTTAGATATCTATTGAGTTCACCACAATGCAGACATGCACTTCCCATGCCCTATTTGAACATAGTCCAGTCCAAAGCACATGCTTCTACCTTAGCTAAAACACACACACACACATGGCATTTTGCCAATCGCAGCCTCACACAACCAGCGCTGCCCATCAGCACCTCTCTCCATGTGCCGTGCAACGAGTCGTCATCCGGCTGCAACGGGCTGCTGCTACGGAGCCGCTTGCCTTGCAGCTTAAGGTCGGGGGGTCGTCTGTACACGCGAAAACGGGTTCGTCTGTACACGCGAAGCGGGGGTCGTCTTTACACGTGAAACGAGGATCAGCTTCATGGACTTCATCTATTTCTTGTCCTCCTGTGCATCGTCTACACTAATCATATATATATATATGTTTTTTATTTGCCTCCGCAACGCTTCGAAACCGCGAAGAGTTAGAAGAGATGTTACTTGTCAGGTTCAGAAGATAATGACGCAGGTATGTGTCAGGTGGAGTATCGATTCTCGCCTGGTCCATGTTTTCACGGTTCGAATGTTTTTGGCACGATATATTTTCAAAGATTCTCATGCTTACATTTTGCCATTTTCATGGTTGCCCTTTACATTTTTACTCGTGACCGTTCTAACTTTACCGCTACGACGTTACAATTTGGGTGATGCAAGTTTACACTTGTTGGTTGAGGTCTATGTTTAGTGCTTGCATGGAACAAATTTCCTACTTAGACTTTGCATTTCCCATGGTTCCTTTTCGCATTTTAATGGTTCCGGTCTACATTTTTTAGCGAGACTTTCCCAAAAAGTTTTCTTCTGTCAATTTTTTCTTTGCTGTTTTGCTTTCTATTTTCCAGTGTTTTTCTTCAGGCTCTTTTTTCTTCCGTGGTCTTTTTTGCTCTCCTCTTCTCTTCAACTGCTTTTGTGTCCTTGCCACTTTCAATACTTACGTTTTCAGTTTTTGGCAGGTTAGCTGCTACTTGTAGTGCTTTGATCTTGCCTTTGGTTCTATTCTGTGTCTGGTGTTGCTGTTGCTTTTGTTTGTCTCGTGTTCTTGTCTTCGATTTTTTGTGTCCCTTGGTCGGCCGGTCGGCCGGTCAGCCGGTCAACCGGGCATTCCGCCGGTCAACCGGGCAACCGCCCCGGTCAGCCGGTCAACCGGGCAACCGGGCATTTCTTCCCCTAGTCGGCCGATCGGCCGGTCAGCCGGTCAACCGGGCATTCCGCCGGTCAACCGGGCAACCGCCCCGGTCAGCCGGTCAACCGGGCAACCGCCCCGGTCAGCCGGTCAACCGGGCAACCGGGCAACCGGGCAACCGGGGAGGGGAGGGGTCAACCGGGATCCGGTCAGCCGGTTGCCCGGTCCGGTCGGCCGGTTACCGCCATACTCATGATTTTAATGAATCCATTTTGGCTCACCTTGGTACGCTGACTCACGAACTATGCTGTTCAGCGCTGTTCAGCGCTGTGCATTGAGGCTTTGTTCATTTGGTTCTTGGCAGCTGCAGCCTTGGCTTTGTTTATCTATGTGCCCTATGCCGAATATGTCACAGGCTTTCTCAACGAGGCGGGGGCAACCAAGCACCTGTAAGTTGGATTGAAGGCGGAGAGGGATCATTTTGTTTTGGTATCATGATATCACATGATATCACATGATATCACTATTCTGGGACTCAGGAGTGGGTCACCTGTTACATACAGGGAGGAGAAGAACCTTCCGAATCAGATATTTGCAGTTACGGCAGTTATGGATCTGAATGGCAAATGTTTGAGATGTGGAAATTGTCTTGCCTGAGGCGGGTAAATTCCCACAAGGCTTCATGATGGGTTTGCTGGGTTTCCTTATTGGCCTTACTTGGTGGGCCATGTGCATGATGATTGGCACCTGTGGCTGCAAGATTTGTCCCAAGCAAAAAGATGGAAACGTGCTGAAACAGTGATGAAACATGAACATGTTTGATCTATTTACGGGATCTATTTCTGTCTCTTCTTTGAGAGAATACAGCATCAAAGACACAGAAACGCTCGGGCTCTATCGTTGGATTTGTAGGATCAAGCGCTTGAATGCATTCCTGCAGGCTTCAGGCGGACATGAATCAGCTGAATTTATTCCCAACCTTCCGGATGATCCCGTATCCCTCCTATCAGTTTTGACGCTTCTGTGCAGAACGTGCCGAGGCACTTGTGTCAACATTGCCGGTTTCCAGACCATTGAAGATGAGAACCTCTTCATTTTCATTTTTTTCACGATTTTTTGTGTAACTTCGCCGAACAAGCGCATCAAATCAGTTGATTTCAAACAGCTGAAATCAAACCTCTTTAATGGGTGTTCAAGGTGCTAGACTTCTTCCCGGAAAAGTGTATGAGGGCTGCGTTTGAATTGAATTGACTTGGATGTGTCTGTAATTTACGTTTTTGTGAGGTCGCTGCGTCTGCCTTTAACGTGTACCTCACATGGTACTACACCCAGGCGCCACAAAGCAAGTGGCGAGAGGATGGCCAGAGGGATAGGTTCCAGATGTAATTGACCAGTCAGACCAGTCATCACTCCACATATCTCCACATTTTGGATCATTTTATCATGTTACAATCATGTCACCATGTCGATTCATTTCATATCATTTCTATTGGAAAGGTCAAGAAGGTTCACTTGAGGAAATTCTGAGAACTGCTCATGCCAGGATCTATGGCAACACCACACCAGCAGCTGGTTCGAGAGTGTCGAAGGCTGCGGGAAAACCGGGCCAGGAAACGTAGTGAAATGCAATAGAGATGGGGGCCGGGCAGGCATGAAACAGCGGATCATTTGACTTGATAGCGGCTGATAGCGGCTGATAGCACAAAAAGATGCAAACAATTCCTCACTGGTAGGCAGCTTGCTGAAGACTGGGGGACCCGTGACGACCTTGCGCGACCTCCGGATGCTTGGGGCAGCACTCAAGATCAACACTCAAGTGCCAATGGTAATTGATGTTCTTAAAACAAAGTGTGGATGGTGGATGAGATGTATTCAAGGAGCCGATGTTATTTGGTGTTTGGCGCTTGTTCAGAGTTTTGACACCTGAGGAAGGAGATCGACCTTGGCTTCCGTTTCTTGGCACATTCGAAACTGCGAACTTGATTCTTGCTCTCTCAACATTTTCCGGGATCAGTAAAGAAATGTAAAGAATGTTGTGGACAGATGTCAGATGATGTCACACTTAGGCGTCTTTCAAGTCTTGGTGCCGGGGGTGCTCTTTACTCCGTGCCTCCTCAGTCCGTTGAACAACTTTCTGCGTCTTGGCTTTGTTGGGACACGAAGTAGTGCTTGGTATGCTTGATGCACAGATAAAGACTGAAGATGACTGAAATTTTGTGTCAAAATAATTTCCATTGAATTCCTCTGGAGGATGGCATTACTGGCATTACTCATTACTCACTCGACACAGATTGCTTTTGATGCAAACCAATCCCAGGATTCCCTACTTACGGGAGTCTGCCTTACTGGTATTGTTTGGACAAGGCCGGAAAGCTGTGCCCTGCACCGGCCTGCACCACTCGTTGAGACATGTTCAACTTGTTCAACAGATCCAAAGAATTCCAAAGCAGATCCAGACATTCGCAGAGATTTCAGAATATTTCAGGCAAAAGTGGTCGTGAAGCTGAGCGCTTCCTGGAGCCTCTTCCCATTGGCCGCTGGGCCGATCAATTTTTGCCCGTTTGACGAAGGATGACAAAAGGTGACACTGGCCATATGCTGGGGATGAACTCGGATGAATGATCAGCCCAAGTACTTAGAGCTTGATGAGCTTGTGTGTTTTTTTTTCATTTTTTTCTCTATTTTTCCTACCCTTGTAGAGATGACGCATAGAGAACACCGCACATCGGTCCTTCGAGTCGTTTGGATTCTGTGGAGCCCTTTGTCTCGCCCTTTGTCTCGCCCTTTGTCTCGAGATTCTCAGGTTTGGCCTGGGATTACCAGGGCCATGTGACATTGCCCTGCTGCATCTTGTCTTTGTGGAGATATCGGGAGATATCGGGAGATGAAAGATTGGAGGACTTTCAGACAAGAAGACTCTAAGAAGACCTTGGCAATCTTTTTACACCAGTTTTCACAACACGCTTTATCAAGATGTCCTTGAGTCGAATGATTCGCACGGCGGGTGTAGTCATACTGGGCTTCCTGCTTCGCCCAGCCCACATTTGTTGCACTGACTGTGCCATACTGTACCTCTCTGAGCACTCTGAGCACTGTGAGGTTGCTGCCTCACGCTTTTCATCATGTCGCCCTCCATGTGGTGGGCACAGGCATATCTCTGTGGCCTAACCGCATTGGATCACGGCAGACGTTCGCATGGTGTCGATATGTGTTGATGTTGATGGTTGAAGGATGTCATGTTATGCGGGACTTTCCTAAAAGATCTAAGATATTCTAAAAGCAAAGGATCTTCAATCAACGGTAGACGAACTGCAAATTCTTTAGGACTTGGATCCAACATGAGGTTTTTGAAATTTGTTGATGTTCAAAACTTGACATTGAACTGGGCACCTGAGGCATTTGGGCCTTCTTCTTTTACCTCTTTCAGCGCTTCATGCATTTGCGGGTCTGCAAGAAGATGTCCCTTGGCCTACGGCCTTGAAGGCCTTGAAGGCCTTGAAACATGGCATATCATGGGCATATCATGGCATCCTGGCCACCTGTCAAAGCCTCCTGGACGTTTCTTCTGCTCAGCTTCTCATGGCCAAGGTATTGCACCTCCAACAAGTTGGAACCAGCCTCAGTGAAGTGGAGGATAGTGACCTGATGGTCCTGATGTCACCGGTTAGTCTTGGTAGATCTTGGTAGTGGATGCTCAATTCAAATTGAAATATGACAATCATGACACCATGAGTGCAGATTTTGTTGGTGACATTCTGCCCGCGTCGGCAAATGCGATTAGAACTATGGCTGAACCATACTGAAGCAAGTTGAGGCTCAAACTCCGAAGCAAACAGAACTTGGATGTACAGAGGCTTACAGAGGTTTGAGCAGAAGGTGGGTGTAGGCCCGTAGGCCGTGGCGGGCACCGGCCATCCGTCGGCCATGTTGTCGCAGCAGGAGCTGGACAATTTGTTGACGATCTTGAAGGAGCCAAACAAGCCCTTCGAGCAGATTGCGCAGACATTCTACAGGAGTTTCACCAAGCCTGACCAGTTCAAAGCTGGCTGTGTCATTTGCATGCTCATCCAGGACAATCTTTTGACACAGACACAGCGCTTGGTTGGATTCTACCTTCTCTACGACATCTACCGGCAGGAAACTGAGGCGACTACGCCTTTCGTTCCTTTGGTGCTGGAGATGGTGGAGACAACAAATGACATGGCGGAAAGAAAGTTCCTGCTGCAGTTCCTGTCGTCCTTACCCAAGGAACTGCCAAAGCAAAGTGTGCAGGGCTTTCTCCAAAGCTGTGATCCGGCAGAGGATCCTGTCATCCCAGACTTGGACGCTCTACGGCGGATGCATCAGGAGAGTGCTCCGGTGGTGAATTCAGCTCAAGCTTTGGGCCTCAGACCAGTGATAAATGACAAGTCCGATGAAGGCTACTGGGTCCCGTCAGATCCTTCAAGAGAAGACTTTGATGATATTAGTGCAGTTTCTGATCTTCAGCTCAAGCCTGAGGAGTTGACTCTGCTTTCACTGGAACCAGCTTGGGCAAGACCCGTCCCTCCGCTTTTGGAGGCAACCGTGGATGAGGTGTTTTGGTTGTCACCTTCGCAGCTGCTCTCGGAGCCTTTGTGGGATTACACAATGTGTGCTGATACCTCACTTGGTGCTGAAGTACGAGAGCTGTTTGCCAAAGCGGTGAAGACACCTTTGCCCGCCGACCAGGCTCAGGTGATCATTGATGGCCTAGGGCAAGATGTGAAACTTGTCTACCACTGCGGTTTGACTCCGAAAAAGCTCCCTGAATTGGTCGAGCACAACCCGCAGATAGCCATTGAAGTCTTGCTGAAGTTGATGCCCAGCTCACAGATCTCCAACTATTTTGGAGCCCTGGTGAACATGGAGATGAGCCTTCACTCCTTAGAGGTCGTGAACAGACTGACGACATCAGTGGACCTTCCTCCGGAGTTTATTCATCTCTACATCTCCAATTGCATTTCTTCATGCGAAAACATCAAGGACAAGTACATGCAGAATCGCCTGGTGCGGTTGGTATGTGTCTTCTTGCAATCACTGATCCGCAACAAGATCATCAATGTTCATGATTTGTTCATTGAGGTGCAGGCATTCTGCATAGAGTTTAGTCGAATCAAAGAGGCCGCGTCCCTCTTCAGAGTGTTGAAAACGTTGGAGCAGCAACCTAGGTGAACACAATTGAGCACAAGCCTGCTCTCTGGGGCGATCAGGGAGATTTGCTTGTGGTGTGAGATTAGATGTGGCTAAAATGGCCTTGGCAGAAGATTGGCGTTCAGCAAAAACTCGGGAATAGAATGCTCTCGCGAGGTTTCGCAATATTTAGCATGTTGCAGGTGACACATTCGGGGGTATACCATGAGTATCTGCCCACATCATACTAGCCATTTGTGCCTTTCACATTCTTTCACAAGAGAATCACTCAAAATGAATGAAACGAAGCTTTTTGGATCGTTCAGCACGTTTTTTTGCTGTGACATGCTGTGACATGCCGTAACATGCTGTGGCAGTGTTGAATGTGCGTGGACAAACGGAAGGGGATGACATCTTTCACTTGTCTTTGTGCCATTGGCATACAGCGTACGGCTTGGCATACGGCTTGGCATACGACTTGGCACTGTTCATAATTGTTCATGGTTCTGTCTATGTTTTCAGAAGATTTCACAAGTGTCTTCGCTGAGGATTCCATGGTGCTGTACTTCGGTTGGGGCTTGCTGTTGGCGGAGTTGGCGGCTTGCCATGCCTACTGGCGCGTGCGGTTGCAAGAGTGGTCACTTGGTTTGGCTAAACGATGGTGGAGAAATGTGGAGAATCAGACATTTTTCCAGACAAAAATATCAAAAGTCGACACAACACTTGTCTTTTGCAGGGAGTTCAGACATTTGAGCTGTGTTTTGCGACAGTTCAATTTACATGCCACTTCGTGATTTGACAAGATTGGTCCTGGCCACTTGAACTCCCTTGCAGGGAATGGATTTCCATCTTGCAGTCCGTGATCATGTCTTATGCCGCTTGGATAGTACTGGCAAACAGTAGTCAGAGCTAGACAGTATATGGATGTATATGGACAATAGCAGAAACGAATAGAACAGATGAGAACAGATGAGAAAAACAAAGCTCTGAGATGCTTTGAGGTTCAGATTTCAGAAGTCTGTCAATGTGGTCCCGCATTGTTTTGTCAGTCTTCCGCGACCAGTTTACTCGTTCCACGATGCACCCGTTTGTTGGTGTTTTCTGCTGTTCTCACATGTTCTCACATTGATACTATTGTTCACACTGTTCTATTAATCGTTCTTACATATGGAAAACGTATGAAAACGTTGCTTTCCTGGTGGATACACTTCTGAAATAAGCTTGACAGATCTTGACAGATTTGTTTCGAGGCGATCTACTGGACATTGCTTTGGGCATTGGGTGTTCCATGGCCACTCCGTCTCCGTGGTGAGCTGGACGTCTTGGAACGAAGCCGAGAACGTTCCGACGATGTGCCTTGGAAGTCGCTGGAAGTTGGTCACGTTGGTCACGAAATTCGAAAAAAAACGAGACGATGGATGAACTGAGCTGTATCAGAACTTCATCAGAACTTAGTCAGCTGAACTTGCTTCAAGTCTCCGATCTTCTAGTGATTCTAGTGCTTAACTTGCTGCACTACAACTCGCAGTTGGAGCGCGCAGCAATTGCACAAGGACCGTTGCCAGTCCTGCGAAGACTTTTGCTACAACTGGCTGAACGTGAACCCCGTCTATGTCCTGGCCTCAAATTGAAGTCCATCCAGTACACATGACATCGCAAAAAATCAGAAGCATTCTCCATCATTCTCCCCAAGAACTCTGCCGGAAATGTTACTTCTATATACTTCTATACTTTTCGTCTCCAGAGTGCGCAAGTGAAATCCCGGACCTTGCAGCCGTTTTTTTGCAGGTGCTGAAGAGTCAGTACTGTGACTCTGCCATGGAACCGGTGATCTTCTACGAGCCCGGCTCCTTGCCCAAACTGGTCAACATCTGGCCAACATTCCCCACAAGGGTGAAGGCTTTGTAAGGATCAGATTGTTCCCGACCCCAAAAGATTTGCAATGTTTCCAACGAAACGTGGAGAGTTTGTCGTGTTTACCTTTCTTATGACCAGCCATTTGCGAGCAGTTGTCTTCCATGCTCCCACTGTAGTTGTCTTCATTGGCAACTAAGGTAAAGAGCCACTGGGCTTCAAATGCTAGTGGCGGTGGTGTGAGAAAGTGATAGACTGGGATGTTGCTTGACCATGCCTGACATTATTTCCAGGAGACAACGTTTTGACACGGAAATAGATCATATCTTGTACTTGCATTGCTTGACTACGTTGCAGGTGAATAGCTTTGGCAATGTGTTTCCCACAGCATCGGTGTGGAGATCCTCTTCGGAATATGACACGTGGGTATCATATACGGTGTTTGAAATGTGTTCTACAACAAGTTAGGGTACAAGGGTACAACTTGAAAAGCAGTTCCTGTGTCACCGATGATTTGTGGTTGATTTTGGAATTCCCAAGGTATTTACAACTAGCACCGACAGATGAGACTTGCGTCCAAAACACCAGCAATCAGCGATGGAAGATGGCTACTTCAGGCGTGGCTCCGGGGAAGCGGGTGCGGGAGAAGAGATTGATGATTCTTGGGGTGAACAACGGTGAACAATGCAATGCAACAATGCAACACGGTGCATGGTGAAAATCTCCCAACTCAGATGCTTTTGGCTACAAGTTGTAGGTCTCAAAGGTCTCAAAGGTCTCAAAGGTCTCAAAGGTCTCAAAGGTCTCAAAGGTCTCAAAGGTCTCAAAGGTCTCAAAGGTCTCAAAGGTCTCAAAGGTCTCAAAGGTCTCAAAGGTCTCAAAGGTCTCAAGTCTTGAGGAATACCATGGAATACCTGCCAGGTCTATGGTTGGAGTTGGAAGGTTTGGGATGCATCGGCATCACTCCGTTCTTGGATTCTGAGGCCTGGAGTTGCTGGAAAACCTGATGTTCAAAAGAAGAAACAAAACATGATTCGACGATTCGACGTGATTGCTGTGTAGAGTGACCAATTTTCGTGCCAGAAGAATCAAGCTATATCAAGCTAATGTTTCGAAGTTGTTGTGGCCTGGACTTAGAAGGCAACTCAATGAGATGAGCATTTTAGCTGTTCATGCTCATCCATATTGATCATATTGAATTATATTCACTAATAGTAAGTTTTATTTATTAAATTTACTATTAAACCATATGGACCATATTGATCCATATTGTATTCTTCATTTCCAAATGCTCTTGTGAAGGTTTGTGGCTCTGACATGGTCATGAGTCCCTCGGCAAGGAGATCGTGTGCCATACCGACTTTGTGCCCATCCCATTCCTTCCCCACCAAAAACTGCTTGACGTTTCCTTCCGATTGTTCTGATATGTTCTGATTCATTCGGACCAGCAGAAACTGCTGTGGCATCCAACACCATCGTCTTTCGGAACGCCATGACACCTTAACGTTAAAAGGGTTCCAAGCGAGATCAAGACATTATCACTGCATTCCACGTGGGGATTTGGATCCTGTCAAATGAAACAGAGGCATCTCGGCATCTCTTGTTTCATGAAATGATGTGAACTTGTGTCAGATTCTTGAGAAATCTTGAGCCAATGCAGCCAATGTGCCAAAATTCTAAGCCATTCCGGCCATTCCCCACAGCCATGCAAAGTTGAGTCGTGTGACATTGGAGCGAGGCCCTGCGGATCGACTGCAAGAGGAAGGATTGCTGGCGTGCGGAGTCCAAGGGACGAGTCCAAGGGACGAGTCCAAGGGCCTCCAAGGGTCAAGCGCACAACTCCGTGGCAGCTCAACTACATTCATCATTCATTCATCATTCATTCATCATTCATTCATCATTCATTCATCATTCATTCATCATTCATTCATCATTCATTCATCATTCATTCATCATTCATTCATCATTCATTCATCATTCATTCATCATATTCATCATATTCATCATTCAACTCGATTCAACTCGATTCAACTACATTGCCAAATGAAAGCGATCCAAAAGCCGTGCACAAATCGAACATGGCGTCGGGGCTCAGGGGTTCCTCAAACTTGAATTGACTTATCGCCCGTGACGTAGACTGTGGTGAGGCGACAGCATGGATTGGATGGTCAGTCTGACGGCTCCAAGCTCAGCTGTGCGATGTTTGAAATCACAATTGTGAACATCGTTACAAAGTACAGCTGTTTGAACATCATATGAACAACAGCAGTAATTCAAAACGTGTGGGAGACGTATCTCACATTGCTCGAAGAATCTATGTTGAATTTTGTGATGTCTCTAGATGACATCCAGATGACACCACTTGGACTGTGACAAGGTCTTTCCGGAATGGATGGATCAGGATCTTTGCCTTTCGTGTCTTGGCTTAATCTTCAACCAATCATTGAAGTCGACGGTACACATGAACACTGTGTGAGAGATGCAATATGATGCAATGATATTCTCGCTGACTGCAGGCTGGAACTGGAGGTGAGCAGTCTGAGCAGGTGACAGTGGAGGCGCGAAATGTCTGGAAGATTATGTGCATTTAAACAACTGGTGCTTACAGATTCGAAGTAATTTCTGACCAGACTGGGGCATTTAGAACACCTTCGACCTTTTTTCTGTTTGAGCAGTCGTATACGTCAATTTATCGTCTTTCTGTGAATTGCCTTTCTTTTTCCTCAGGTGGATGACAAAGCGGTCGAGCAGAAGCAGGCTGCCACCTCTGCCACCAAGACAGTACCAATCCCCTCATTGGGTTCTGTTCCTGTCGCGATGTTGCCTTTTGCCTTTTGCCTCTTGCTACGAGCAGGGAAAGGCATGGCAAATCAAAGCGTCGCCTGTTGTTGTAATTATTTTAATTGGTGCTCAAGCAGAGTAGAGCATTTAAGGCTCGGTCAAAGATCATATCCGCATTGTGCGATACCAATGGCGCCACCTCTAGGAAGTCCGGCAGCCATCTATGCCATGGCCGCCCTCCAGCAGAAGGGATGACAATGGACAATGAGAAGGGCCATCTCCGCTCAGATGAAAGCACGAATCACATTGCTTTCCTCGTGGCAACGACTGGAACATGTCGAGTCCAAGAAATGCGTCGGGCCTTTTCGAGCGCAGCTCCAGATTTAGGCGAGTTGTCGCACTAGGAAATTGCCCACGCAATTGATGTCCATGAGGATTTTGAGGATCCAAAGGGGCTTTCAAAGAGAAATCACCTCAGGTGCTTTGGTGGTGCACTATGCAGCACCAGGAGATGGCTGGCGTCTCAATTCCATCTCAAGAGCCACAAGATCAGCAGGACAAGCTCAAGCCGTTGATGAGCAGATCCAAAAACAGAAGACCCTTTTCCCCGCAAGAGGCAAATTTGTGCCGCAAAAAAGCACCTTTCTCAATGCCTCAAGGTCAATGGCAAGCCCATCCATCCCGGCGAACTCAAGTCCATCATTTGCCAAATACCATCCCCAAAAGCAAAGCAAATACAGTGTGAAGAAGCATATCAGGACCTCTTTCTGTGCTTCACGGCCTTTTTGCAGGAACTGGAAGATGAAGGTATCGATGTGCAGAAAATGCTGCTAGATTGCTGGAAGCCTTTGAGTCTGCAGCTCTCGCTCTCGTGGTACGTCCATTTCAAGAAGTCGGAAGAAGACTTGGCGAACCAGACCTCCGCTGATCAATCAACATGTCGTGAATTTGCAGATTCTGATTGGCAGTCAACATATCTTGCACTCGAGATGTATCATGCATGGCATCGCATGAAGTGGCTCGAGAAGGTCCGCTCGAATGCAGCAGCCGATTGTTTGAGCCTGTGAGTCACAGATGCCGTGATTTTTTGACTATTTTTCGAGTTTCAAGGATCAGCAGAACCATTTTGTGGAAAAAACTTGGCAGCCAGCTGATGCTCGAGTTGTACAAATTGCTACTCTACCAAGCCCCATCAGTGAGTTGAAGCCAGAATGTAGCAAGACTACAAAGCCAAACCCTTGCGTTCCTGTTTGATGATAGGTCTGATAGGTATTGATAGGTTCATAGTGTTACACATAGATGTTCATAGCATATTGACACTATGACCTTGGTGGAGGCTGACGAACCTGTGATTGGAGCAGAAGCCGAGGAAGCAAAGAGTCGTGTGCGTGCGGTGTGCTATGCTATATTGTGTGTGCTGTGTGCCTTGCAGAGATACATTATATAAATATATAATATATAAATAAATTATATATAGATCATGATAGCCAACCCACTGCTTTGATTGCAGGATGCTGGGTGCTGCATGAACAGAAATCAAAACCACAAATCAGAGACAGAGGCAGACAAAGCAGATAGAGTAACTGATAGACGGCTGAATTTTGCAAATGTCCAAAGTCTGTTGCAGATGAGTTCCTTGGAAGGACACACAGCTGCTCCCAGAACAGCCCGCAGATGTCGAGCCGGATGTCGGTGTTGAGGTCAGCTGAAGCAACGCTCAGCTGAAACGCTCGGAATGATTTTTGTCGCACTGCAGGTAAACATAGTAAACCAATGTAAACCAGCTAGAATTTCTGTGGCGCCAAATCGAAACAGCGGCTGTTAACGTGTGGCAATATGGGTTGGAGGAGAAGCCATTGCCGGGGCCAAGCCAAGCTGAAGAGCCCGAGAAGAATGCGGACGCCAAGGTCAGCGTGGGCCATGCTTCTCAATCGACTTTGTTGATCTTTTCTCAATCTTTTGTCAACCCGATGTTGTGTTTCAAATCCACGGACCAGAGATTCGTCATGCGGTCTCCCCAGACCGGTCTCCTTTCAGGATGAAGACAAAGCAGACAAGGCACGGTCCTATGGGTTGACAGTCGAAGAAAAAACAAACATGCAGTTGGCCAGCAGAGCTGCAATCGTGTAGTGCTTCCGTAGACAGATTTCCTGATCTAATAACCTCGAGAACTGCTGAAAGGTCTGAGTTCAGGACTTTTTAATATCAAATCGTGTAAGGCTCACTTGGCCATACCAAAACCTGACTGAAGTCTGATTTGAAATTGATTTGGGCCAAGCACAGGCGGTTGAACATGAAAAAGCTGGTGATTTGCCAAAGAAGGTGCAGAAACGTGTTGGCAGACTGTGACATTGCCAGCAGTCAAGATGCTCACATCAGTAGCTTTCGGCACTTTATTGCATCTTGAAGAATCTTGAAGATAAGAGTGTGATCATTGGTCAGATTCAGATGCGGCTTTGGTGTTCCTGTTGAGAGGCCTTATTACCAGTTCCAAGCCCAGAGGCTGGCAGTGTCCACTAGCGTCACCAGCGGTCAGCTGCAGTTTGTGGGTGCAACTGGAGTGACCTAGCCATTCAATTGAATAAAGAAATACGATATAGTAACTTAGTATGATATGATATGACGTCAGGTGATGTCATCCTTGGAAATGTGACATGGATCTTCGACAAATTCCTAATTTGAGTCGTCTTACAACACTGATGCGCTGAGATGCGCTGAGTTGTTCGATTTGCCGCGGCTCCGTTTTTGCAACCGACTGCCAGGTCAGCTTGGAGAAGGCAGAATCCTCCCGGGCTGGTTTTCCAATGTGCACAGTCTGGGTGTAGTGATGGTGCAGTTATGGTGGAATTGAAAAAAGACAACTTATATACATATTACATATTACTTATACTTGCTGTATTATTGTGATCCATTGCGTCCTTTTTACTTTTCTTTGCCAGAGCTTGGAGAGCATGGCAATGTCAACGGCAATGTCATTGTCAGGGGCCGACACTATTGAATCTCGCCTGTCAGAGTACACAAGTCAACGGAAGTTTAAAAATGCAAATCAAAGTTCTACTACGTAGTTCCTGTAGTATTCTCAAGCAACTTCTGTCATCATTCCACCAGATGTCTCACTATATATCAACCATTTCTCTGCAGGAAGTGTCTTCCCGATCCATGTACAGCATCTTGGCATCCAAGCCTTTGCATAAGTTGGTTCCCATGAAAATTCCATGACTATCCAGGACCTTGTTCATCCAGATTTCAATAATTGCTGCTCTTGACTATCGGAGGCGGCAAATTGAAGGGACTCCATTGGTCAAAAATGGCAGAATTCTGGGAATGCATTGCACGTATTGCACGTGGATGACATTGGCCAGGTGCAGTTTTAAGATTTGAACTCCTTAGGCCAGCTGATTGTCTTCAGTTGCCACAGCTTCGGCTCTAAGGTTTGTTGGCTCAGAGCTCCAACGCGACGCCGCACAAGCAACTGCCCCAAAATGTGCTTTGTTGCGATTTCTGCAATTTTCTCCACAAATGATCACCTTGAGTTGCACAGCTGGGATCACATTGAAATGCATTGCTGAAAAGGAGAGATAGCACACTATCTGCGGCAATTTTGATAGTGAGATGATAAACCATAAAATCTTCAAACACGACCACTGCGGAGATTTTACATGTTTGGTCTTGACGTTTCATTTTTCGGTGGGGGCTAAGACTTCTGAAGCCATCTGTGGACAACCACAGTAATTCAAAAATAGTCACACATGTTCATGCTCTGTTTGCATACGGTGAAGGATCCATATGTCCATGTGCGGACTAAATCCGTGACAACTGGATCTGCCCAATGCCTCCCATTTGGTGATATGCCCGGATATGCCATCTGATTCAAGCCATTTCAGGCCTGAAGAGGTGGGACCGGAGGGAGAAAATCTGGCGAATGGGAGCTTGAATTCATTTGAATTCCATCGACGAGCAGTTTTGAAGTTTCTGCCCACTTGACGCAAGATATCATTTGTTTGTCTGGATCGATACTGATGTTGATTTTTACATTCTTTACGGATACCAAGCCAGTTGAGGTCCCATCATTCGCGAGCCGTGGCCAGGAAGTTCGGTGGTCTGCCATAGCGACGGAGGAGCCAGAGTCAAGCAGAGTGTCAATAAATCAAAAGGTACTGTAACGATGGTAACGATCCTCGTTTCATCGAACGTTGTATGATGGTGCAATGCATGCATGGCACATCATTTAGTTTAGGTTCAATAAGGTTCAATCGCATTCTGTGAGTTGAGTTATGGGGGTGAAAGAATGTCCTGTTTGGGTCCTTTGCCTCTCCGGCAGGAAAGTTCCGAACTGCCAGGCCGGTCAGATGTGGTGCAAAGAGGTTTCCATCATTTTCTACATTTTTCTACCATACCCTGCTCGAACTGTTCCGGTTCCAACTCGATCCAGCAGATCTCTGTTTGATCTCTGTTTGATTCAGATCATGCCTGTGAAGTTTGGATAGTGAAACTCAATTGAAACTCATGGTTTGCCAATCTTTGTTGAGCCTTTCAAAACTGGTGTCAGGCTGTTCCCCGAAGGCCAAAGATTCGCCACCGGCCGACACCGCAACCGACACCGCAACCGGGACCCCTGACGCGCCTGACGCGCCGGACGCTCCTGACGCGCCGGACGCTCCTGATGCGCCGGACGCTCCTGATGCGCCGGATGCGGATCCCATGCCACAGCCCGAAGCGTCCGACGAGGCGAAAAAAAAAGAGCCGATTGCGCTGCAACTTGCACAGCAGCTCGTGTCAAGAGGGTCCTAGACTTCCTGGGAAGTTTCTACGTATTGCCGCCGCTTCCACATCTTTCAGAAGATTCTGCGGTTCGGTTCCGGTTCACAATTTGCTTCGTTCAGGTAGTTCCCTCGCACCGTGCTAAGGACAGCCCAAGAGGAGCAGGAAGCGATGCAAGATATCCTTGACTGGGAGGCCAGTGTCAAGGACTCCGTTGATGCCAGGTGTTGACTAGTATATGTATGTATATGTCGGTCCTTTGTTTATCTTGGTTTGCAGACAGTTCGAGTACCTTTTGGAAAGCATCTACAGACTTTTTGATCAAAGGGTCCTCCACCTCCAAAATTCAAACTCTTGAACGTTTGTTGCACCGTGCATCAAATCTGCACCTTTTGGAGCGTGGCTCTCGCAGTGTTGTGCCATGTTGTGCCTTTGTGCGACCGCTCTTGGCTGAAGTGCCATCGGGACGTCTCCGGGGCGGAAAGCCACCATGACAAGCAACGCGACATGGTGTGATGCTCAGGGCCATAGCGCCATAGCTGAAGTTGCCTTAGTTGCCTTCTACTCACACGGCTTCATGCGTGTCATATATACAGATGTCCATGTGTCAAGTTCTCTCCAAATCAGTGTTCTACTTGAAACGCAAGCGTGCATATCACATGATCTCGTCACAAATCATATAAATCATCGACATCAACATTGTATTCATGTGAATTATTCATGTGTAGTCCATTTTCAGGATGCTGTGATATGCTGTGCCTTTGCCGAGGTTCATGGATGCCGCCGCGCAGGGCGGCGGCACTCCAGCAGGCACTGGCAAGGCTCCGACTGACCCAGGGAACCTGAGTGATGGATAGTGATAGATAGTGATAGGACGTAAGGAGTGCCAGCAGTGCCAGCAATGCCGCTGACTCTGGACACCACAGCGGATTCAGACATGGCAGACATGGCAGACATGGCAGACATGGATTTTGGCAGTTCAGTGATCCTTTTCAATGCAGACGATGCTATGCAAAGGCATTTGGTGCCTGAAACGTGTCAAACATCGATGCCGGCATGTGTTCTCAACCCCAGGTCATCACGCAAGGACTCTTTGCCCAGCACCCAAAGTGACAGCTCCATGTCACTGACACACACACACACTCACACACAATACTTCACAAAGAATCTGCGGTCACCTGCACGTGCTTAACATTGCTAAACTAAAAATCCAAAATCTTCATAAATCTTCTAAACTCAAGATCTCACAGATCATGGATCATCATAGATCTCTGTGTTCTGTCTGTCTTGTAGCCACCGTGGCCTTCGTCCTCTTTGGGTCATGGGTCCGTCGGACATGCTTCCCAGGCGCAACCTGAAGACGTCCGCCCTGGATGGATGAAGGGAAGATCACAAGCTGTCACCACCTGAGAGCAGTGTCAGCAGGATCAGCCATGGTTTTCTTGACAAGAAAGTGATGGAAAGAGCATAGTTGGACAGTTTATTTTGTAAACTTACTTAGTACTCTTGGTCTTAGTTGTGCTTTTCATATGATGATTTTGGTGAACACACTTTCTCACTGTGCTTTGTGCCACTTGGCAATTTCTAGGCATTCCGGAAACATGGTGTAGATAAGAAGACATCCGGGAGACACGCGATCCAAGGAAGTGTGCGAGATCGTCACGCGATCAATCTGTGCCTTTGGCTCCCGTTGGCTCTGGCCTTTCCATCCTTTCACGGTATAATTGACAATTTCCCAAGTTTTGTGGAAAAAAGGCAGTTGGACTTATTGGAGCTTGAGCCAGTGGTCTGTTGGGGCTGACATGAACGTGGTCTAGATTTGCATCACGAATTCTCCCATTTGTTGACATGCTTTAAACTTTAAACGCATCCATGCAAAGAATTAGCAAAACAAGGAGAGATTCTGTCACCATGCTGCATCTAAACTCAGCACCGAAGCACACTTGGCCAAGGTGAAGCGGTAGAAGCGTCATACGTGGTCAAGGAGAGCCGCGAAGCTCCACTCTACTCACTCTACTTGAAAGAATGTGATGTGAGATGATTTCATCATATTTCATCAATTTGAGATGATTTTGTATCATTTTGAATTCATTTTGTAGAGTTTCTTGGCACTGAGACTTAAAAAACGGCACAATTTGGCAGTGGGTACAGTGGGTACAGTGGGTACAGTGGGTACAGTGGGTACAGTGGGTACAGTGGGTACAGTGGGTACAGTGGGTACAGTGGGTACAGTGGGTACAGTGGGTACTGTATTACTATTGTATGGTCTCGATGCAAAGTCACGACAGGAATACCTGGACCAAGAGCGAGCCAAGGGTCGGAAGTTCGACGACATCTACACAGAGGCATGGACCACCTACCAATTCGGAATTGGGACAGCACCATGGACAACATAATATATCAAAAACTATCAAAATATCTGCAACATGTGCAAAGAATTGGAACACAAGGATACCGTCTCATGGCCTAAGCCAAAATGTATCAAAATGTTATAGCTTGACCCTGCCAAGTTTGCCTCTGGCGCATCCTCGCATTTTTGTTTTCGTGGCGCAGGTCCAGCCATATTTAGAGAGAATTTCGAGGCGTGCAGAAATGGGCTGCTGACTTTCGGAAGGATTCTGAAGCAGGAAGAACTGGAAAGGACTTTGAAAGCGTATGACAACTTTGACGACTTTTCGTTTTGCTGAAAATCCATGAAAATCACATCTCCATGTTTCCAGGCCTCTGGATGATCAAACAGCAGCAGAGCTGGTCGGGAGAACTTGGCCTGTGTGGTGTTGGAGATACTTCACGATATTCCTTTTTTTGCCGTGTACCGAAGAGAGGTGGATGCAGTTTGCAACATGACATACGCACCAGTCGACTGACATCACATCAACATTGTATGGATTTTTTGAGTGCCCAAGAGAATCGTACCCACACTCTCTCAGGGTGCATTCATTGGACGTTAACTTTTGAAATGCAAGTGAATCTTGACAATGCAGAGAGATACAGAGGGTCTGTTCTTGCCACCAAGGTTGACCCCAGGCCCTGGCACCTGGTGTGTATTGTCAGATATTGTCATGTATTGTCCATGTGGAATGACTTGTTCGATTGTCATTTGGAACAAGTTGATGTGAACTCGGTAGATGTCAACTTATTCCATGCTTTATTATGGTTCATTGTGGTTCAATGATGTTCAATCAGTTCCATCCCCATGTTTTCTGCAAGCCTCGCCTGCCAAGCTGCCTCTCTGCAGGTTTAATGAAGGTACCACGACCTTCCAGGCACGTGCGAATAGGGTGAGAAGACACCGGAAACAAAAACACCAAAAAGACCTTTTGTTGTTCGTTTTTTCTTTTTGCGATTCTTCTTCGCCATTCTCTACCGGCAGATCTGTGGTTTTGAATATGGCATTTGGATCTTCAGCAGAGCATGAGCAGCTGTCCATGGAAAAGATGCCGTTGAATTTTCAGAGCATGAGCATGTCAACCAATTTAAACTGGCTTAGGAAGAAGCGGCTCGAAGAGAGGCGGGGTGGCAGCGAAGATTTTCCAGGAACTGGTGGTTCATGATTGATCTTTGCTTCTCCAGGAAACATTTGAGTAAATGGATGACATTGGATTTGTCTCCCGCAAGGCAAGACGAAGCGAGGCGCCCCATCGAAAACTCAACGCAGGGGACCTTAGTCTTGTGATGTCTTGTGTCATTTTGTGCCATTGTCAACCCCAACTCTTTGGAGCCAGCAATGCCAATCATTCCCTGCCTTTTTTAGCTCAGGCATACCCTCCGGCACCGCAGCTGTGACCCTCAAAATGTGGGGCGAGTTGTGACGCGTTGTCACCTTCCATCAAGAGCAGAAAAAGGTTCTCAGCAAGCAGGTCCTGTCGCGATTCCGATGTGGGCAAGACCTGATTGAAAGATATTGAAAGCTGGAAGCGGGTGGAAGCACATGAAAGAAGAAGCAAATGGAACAGGGAAATTATATGTGGGTTTTGTATGTTTTTGTATGTTTTTGTAATACTGATTCCTTTCATTGCCTTTCATTGCTTTTCTCAGCATTTCGGCATCAATCCAGTACGAATCATGAAGGCTCCGTTCCAAGAGTGGATTGACGCTCAATTTCTTTCCTTCGAGTGTCTTTGAGCGTCAGAGGAGACCGACGCAGCTCTCCGGAGGGCGAAGAAGGAGACATGCGCTGGACGTTCGATCTTGGTATCCAATAGTTATCCGATAGCTATCTCTAGTAGTGAAATATGCAAAATGGCTGGTTCAATTTGGTTCAATGCAGATATTGCAATTTATCGTGATTCTAAATGGGTATTAATATCCTTCTTGTAGATGGCACTTTCTTTAGACATCTTTTGCCACGTACTACGGGGGATGCTCCGATGTCAGACGTCAGCATTTAGAAAAAGTCTGATTTAAAAAAAAACATGATGCCACACTTGAGGGACAGAGATGTCAGCGCCGCAAGGATTCCATTTGGGATGACTTGCCCCAAAAGGTGCGGCAGAGACATGGTTTTGAAAGATCTGAAAGACCTCAAGATCTGAGATACAGGTCTTTCAGCATCTTTCAGCATCTTTCAGCATCTTTCAGCTTGAACCGATTGAACCTGGAAAGCTGGCGCCACAAGTTGAGAGTGTTTCGGCACGGCTTTCGCACTGCCTTGATTTGGCACAGGCACAGTGGCAAGCAACCAACGTCCGCGGCTCAATCTGCAAAGTTTCCTTGGTCTAAAATGGTCTAAATAGTGTCACCAACGGTGAAGCGCCATATGAGCCATGCAATCAGGTTGATCAGGCTGATTAGGTTCTGCGCCGCAACCGTCATTTCGAGGTGGATGGCCAAAATCGGAAGGCTGGATTGCAGGATTGAGCTTTTCGACCCATTCGAGCCGTTCGAGTTGTTCGAGTTTGATCCAAGTTGGCAGAAGCAAGAAGAAAAGCTAGTGATTTGTCTCAATACTTGTTGGATGCACCGCAAGGATTGGAAAAACTTATGAAAAAGAATTCGAAAGGAGCGCGCATTTAGAAAAGTCTTGGAGTACCATGTCTTACTTCATCTCCAGCCCAGTCCAATCTGCCAATCTGCCAATCTGCCAATCTGCCAATCATTTGCCATTTGCCATATAGTCCCATTGCATCACATGTTGTATTTGTTCCATTTGATTGTGACACAATTTTCTCCATTTTTCTCACATGTTTGTCACATGCTTGTCATCCTTGTCACATTTGTACATCGTCTTCCATTGTGCATATTGTGCATATTGTGCATATTGTACCATCGTGGCCATCGTGACGTTGCCAGGTGACCTCAGTGACCTCCACCGAGCCGCGGCGGGTGCGAGAGGGAGCCGAGGACCTCGCGAGAGTATCAAAATCGCTAGGCCACTAGGCCGCTGTAGATCATGAATATTTCATGAATCATATCTGAAGTATATCATATCTCTAATATCTTTATAATCTTTATAATCTTCAGAGGCATATTTGAAGGGACATTTTGACAAAGACACTTGATGATTTTGGTTGATTTTGTTCATCCAGATGGCAGAATGGCGGGTCCAAACCGGGATGTGCTACCCGAGAAGGACGCCCTTTGGGACGAGGTCGCAGGAGCCAAGGTTCAGCCGACATCTCGTGATCATTGCGAACGCTGAGAAGAATGCGAAACAGCAACAGCGAAACCCTGTGAGAACGCCCGATTTGGACCTGCCAACAGTACGCTAGTAGATAGACTTTTTTGATCTTTCTTGTGTGCATAGGTGTTTCTTCCAAGCATACGCATTAGTGTCATGAGTCAGACTTTACTTGCTGTGGTGGCATGGAATGTTGCGGGTTTGAAGGTCAGCTCAGATGTGGTGACCAACGTGAACGAAGTCCCAGAGGCAACTGCGACCCTGAAATTCAGCCAACATTGCTGTCAGAGCCCATAGAATTTCCACCTTTGTGATGTGGCTTTTGGAGTCTAATGCTCAAGCCACTACGTCGACGTCGTTACCTCGGACATGCAGTAGCACCTAGATGTCCTTGAGAGGCGCACAAGAAGCACATGGCTGACAGCGAAAAAGAGAAAGGTAACGAGGCCACACAGCAGCAGTGAAGTCAGCCATTCATCGAAACCAGGGAAAGGAGGATCATGTTGTGAGTTACTCACATTTCAATTCCCAGACAAATTTCCAGGCTTTCTACTCCAAGGACTACCAGGAGGCAGAGGTGCTCCATCTCTGGGCAGGGCAGGGCTGCAAACGAAGGTCTACTAAGGAAGGCCTACTGTGCTATCGAGCAAAGGTGGCATGGTTTGGCAGGAGTCGGACATATCTGCAAACCTTTACTAAATCCAATAAAGTGGTACCGATTGATACCGCAATTGTGTCAATGCACCGCAATGAAGAGACTTGTTTGTTCTTGCATTTGCTGCAGGCTTACTACAGCCGAAGTCTGCAGTACATGGCAGATGATCCCTCCACTTGGGCCAATCGTGCCTTGGTTCGTGCCTCGGTGCGCCACAGCTGCCACAGCACAGCACAGCCCGGTGACAGGTGAGGCTGAAGCTGGACCAAGCACAGGATGCCCTGGAGGATCGGCCTCAAACTCGTTGTGAGATCAGCTAATGAAATGCAAATGAAATGCTAATGAAATGCAAATGAAATGCTAATGAAATGCAAATGAAATGTAGCAATGTAGCAGAAACATCAGCAGATGTGTCCACGGACGCGATCGACAATCGTAGTCAGGACTGCGAGCATGCATTGGCCTTGAATGGAAGTCATGTCAAGGCGCTGAGCGATTTCACGGAAATCATGCACCCATCAACGCAGCAGACTGAGATTAATAAGAAATAATAAGAATAAAATGACCGAGTGACACATTGGAATGCCAATAATGCCAAGATTCCAGATCTGTGCAAGAGAAGGTGAAGAGTCTGACGGTGCAACACAGCCCCACAAGCCCCTGCACAGCCCCTGCACAGCTGCAGGCACTGCATCGAAAGGGCAAAGCACTCTATGAGCTTCAACGCTACAAGGATGCTGCTGGACTTCTCAGTTCATGGCACTTCAACAGCGCCAACAGAGCAAATTTGGCATGATGATCATCATGACGCATGTAGAATTGCCGTGAAATGCCATGAATTTCGTCAGTTGGACATTGAAATGAACAAACTGACGAAATTCATTCAGTTGTCCGTAACAGATTCAGCTGCTCGGCGCCAAGGTCCGTGCCTTTCAAGAAGCCTTGCTGCTCTCGCCCGGCAACTCGCAGATCAATGGCGATCTGATGGCAGGGACCCTGGTGGACCCTGGTGGACCCTGGTGGACCCTGGTGGACCCTGGTGGACTCTGGAACTCATGAGCCATTCGATGAATGCAACGATGATGGTTTTACTTTGATCCATCATAGTGTGTAGATGTGTGTAGTTGTGTAATGTTGCGTGGGTTGTTTGGAAATGTTTGGAATATGCATCAGTTTTCAGATTTAGTGGCCTTATGTATGCCTTATGTTATGGGGGCGTTTGGACCTGTGGAATCACTGGAGGCATGTTGAAATCGTGCGTTCCGTGTCCCCACTTTGTCAACATAGGTGGCTCGTCGGAAATTGCGGGATGACGAAGCCGCGTGTTGACCCCAGAGGGCGTTGCAGCGAGGTCATGGTTATGATGTTCTGATAAGTTATGATAGTGTGATACAGGCGTTCAGATATCATGAAGACTGCGTAGAAGTAGAAGATGAGATTCCAATCTCAACATATCTCAACATTTTCCCCTGTGTGGAGTAGCAGGCGCGGCGGCTGTGGTGGTGGTGGTGGTGCCGGTGCTGGTGGGTTAAACTGGTGGTAATGGCAGTTGTGATGATGGTGACGCTGGTGATGGTGGATATGGTGGACATGGTGATGGTAGGTTTGGAGGTGGTGGCGGTGAGAGTGCTTAGGGTGGTGACTGTGGTGACGGTGACGGTGGTGGCGGTGGTGGCGGTGGACCAACATATAGAATTTGTTGCTGCCTTGTTTTGTCAATCTTCTCCATGTAAAGATAGAACCCCATTCCATCGCATTCCTTCACTGTGTACACTGTATTGCTCAGCGGTTCATCCAAATGTGCATTTTGTGGCATGTTGCAATTCAATGATATTCAATGTTTTTGTTGTTATTGGGGTTGTTTGTCGGGATAATTCTTGTGTTGAGTGGTTTCAGTTTCTGACCCCAGCCAAATCCCAAACAGACTTCTGCAAACGCTGTAGATGTCATGTCTTCAAGCAGTAAAATTCCGTGCTTGCGCAGTGCTTTACGTTTTTTGTGCTGAGGCCATGCACCGAGCAAAACGGGAAAGGTGCCCAGAAGGGGCTGATCGGGAAAGAACATATGGAAGTGTCACGAAGTGTCACGAAGTGTCAGGAAGTGTCAGGAAGTGTCAGGAAGTGTCAGGAAGATAGCAAGGAATCATGGAATCCATGTTTTTCCAACCAGAGAAGTGCTTCGGAGGTCCCAAGCAGCTGGTTGATGCCCCTAGCATTGTCGCCGTCTCAGACATGATGTGTATAATATAATATGATCAATATAGATATGCTGTATAATTCCATGAAACAATTTCAAAAACAGTTTTGTGGAGTGAAGTCTTCATGATCGTGTCAATGAACAACGACAGCTGAGGAGATCTATCACGAAACAATGTCATACATCGAGTGCAGCTGAGGCCGCTGTCCCTCTTCAAGCGGGTTACACGTCGTCCTGACATGTTTTGCAACAGGCCAAAAAATAGCACAGCATTCTGCCTTCGGATGCCTTCGGATGCCTTTGCTACCTTCCGGGTCTTCTTCTGTTGTTCTTTGCACGAGATGGGCAACTTCACGACGTAGTATGGCTGCCAAGACTGTTTCAAAAAATGCTCGAGGAAATGTTCCAAAGTGTTGACTGGCCATTCAACACAATGTTCAATCGCCTTGCTTCACAGTACTAGTGACACTGAATCAAGTTTCAACCGTACATATTGCATATCTTTTGCACACACATTGCACATATGTTGCATACATATTGCACATATTTTGCATACGTGCTTCGGTAGGCGCGTTCAGATTGAAGAGGACAGCGACAGTGAGGAGGTGCAACGCGGGAACCGTCCACTCTCTTGGAGTGGTCAGAGTGGTCACAGGTTGTCATAGGTGTCACAAGGAAGTGACTTATTGTTTCACAACCCAAATTTGGGCGAGCACTGAGGTAAACGGTAAACATAGTTGAACAAGGTCAAAAGGGAGTGCTGATTTTCGCTTGGAGATGGCACGTACATGATATGGTTCTGCAAGAAAGCTCAACAGAGCCGGATGTTTCAAGTTGATGCAGGAAGAGAAGCCTGCCAATGCTGAGAAGAAGGGCAGAAGACTCAGAAACACGCACAATGAGTATGAGTCAAAATAGAGGTAAGATGAAAATAGATGAAATGACTATGGACCCAGAAAATGGAAGGTTTAGTACTAGTTAACAAATTCAGTGGGTCTATGATTCACTCATGGCTGCATTTCTGTGATGCCACCAGATCCATGGTCCGATGCATCAACGTAGAGATAAGCAGTAGAGCTCCGAACATTGTTGCCAATGCATGCCAATGCCACATTTGGATACATTTGGAACCTAGGACTCTGCAGAACACAAGACTTCAATCGATTCACCTAGTAAACCTAGTAAACTGTTTACAAAGTAGTGGATTAGTGGATCTATCTATGCATTGTGGAAGTGGTGAAGCTTGAGCTTCAGGCGGCAGCGGCGGTTTCCAGAAAATTGCCATCGAAGAGGCATTGCATGGCAATAGGATTTTGTTTCATGAACAGCACTGACATGACAGAAGCTAAGCAAGACCATGTGGCAGATGTCTAACTAGAATCTAGCTTCCAAGGCACCCTCACAAACGCATCCTTTTTTCAACATTGCCACATTGTATTGAGCGGTGAGACATATTCAGCAAAAACAAATCGGCTTTGACAGTCCCTAGAGTTCCTGGGAAGTTTTCAAGGCTTTCAAAAAGAGCCATGAGATGAGTCACATGATGTCACACTCTGAACTCCAAGTCCTTCACTCGTAGCCGTCACTAGCCGTCACTAGCCGTCACTAGCCGTCACTAGCCGTCACTAGCCGTCACTAGCCGTCACTAGCCCAAGCCATGTGCAGCCAAAGAAGACTCCACAAGCCCCAGGGCCCCAAGCCATCAACCAGATCGAAAGATTTGTGCAAGGTGAGTGGCAGCGAAGATGAAGAAGTGCCAGGTTGGGCATTGGTTTCATATAGAGACAGCTTGACTGCACAATATTGGCATCTTTTGTTGGAGGCCTTTTGATGTCAAACTTCCAAGAGCAGTTGTCCATACTTTACTGGAGACATCTTCTGTTTCCTCTGTGCCTGTTTAAGTCTTTTGCCAGAGAGCTGAGAAGCATTTACGGCTTCGATCTGTCACCGATATCCGAGAGACAGATTTCAAGGCACAGAAAGCTGAGCTGAGCCCTGACCAAGGCCGATTCAACCCACCCCCACGCGTTGCGCCACCAGTGGCCGCCTCAGCTTCTGCTGTTGCATGGTCAGCAAGGTGCACTGAAGCCTATAGACATACATAGACTAATTACAGATCAAAGATGATAAAAAACCCGGAAGTGATTGGGAGCTGAAGCAGCTTTGGCACTTTGAGATACTGCAAACTTAGCTGAATCACGTTTACTTTTTTTTATCATTGTTTATCATGTTTTACCATTTTACCTGTGCATTTCGCAGAAAACGAATCGTTTGCCTGCAGGTGACGGCCGGGGGGTTCGATGCGATGGACTGAGATCCAACCGGACATGGAATCTGTGCATACTGCAACGACATGCTGTGCATTGGTGCATTGCTCTGCAACGATGTGAGTGATGTGACTTACTTTTTTTACTGCAACTCTTTGGCCAAATTTGGCCAATCCGGTTGGAAATTCTATTGCTGTACTGCATGAATCGCATGAATGTCACTAGCATTGCTGAGCGAAAGCCCACAGCAAAATAGTGCGAAAGCGGGATATCAAGGGATCCTCAAATCTTGATCCATAATTCTTTTGTTTGAGGTGCTAGGGAGGACTCTTGGAAACCGAAATTGATGAGAACATAGGAGAACTCATTCTTTCAGGAGTTGCTAAGTTGGTGCTCTTGTTGCGATTTCTTCACCAACAAATTCTCCAGTGAGAGCCAAAACATGTTGAAGCAATGTTCTGCCGAGTCACCGAGTCCTTTTCCTCACAGAGATGCCACCTTGGCAATTGCTTGACGGTCTGAGACACGCGGTTTGCAGCATTTGCTTTAGCTCCAGACGCGTGCGAAGTTTCTTTCCTCCCATCCGTCACTACGGTCGGGATGCGCTGGATAGCTTCCAGCTTCTTTTCTGAATAGCGTGGTGTGCTCTGAATGTTCTGTGATTTGAAATTTGACCTGAAAGTTGTACATTTTTGAACCTCATGAATCGATCCAGTGATGGGCATTGTGTGACATTAGGGCCAGTTGTGGAGTTCTTTTCACCGCAATTTAGTTCCGCCTCTGTGAGCAGGGGAAGGTTGGTCAATAGTGTTCCATTCTAAAATTATTCTTCCTTGGTGTCATGGCAGGGTTGCTGTCAAGATGTTCCATAGTGCCATGCCATAGTTCTGTCATGCCATAGTTCTGTTTCCAGGATTTTTTTGGAGAATCAATCCATCCGATTTGGAGAACTTTGAGGCATCATCTTCCAGGTGTGCTTCGCGAAGTTTGCGGACATCCAACATGTGTCTTGCCAAAATGACTGACTGGACACCTGAAAGCTTCGCAAGGTTTGATCATCCAGTGGTTTCTACAAATGGATGTCACATGATGTCACAAAAACGGGGAGATGGTAAGATGGATGCTCTGGCAGGTCTCAATTGCCAAATTTGCCAACGGCAGCCCCAAAGAACAAGAAGAGCAAGTGAAAAAGCTCAGGACGAGCTGACAGCATTGGACAACATTTCATCTCCTTGATGTCACACATTTGCTTGATATGACTGCCTTCTAGGACTGCGTTTGAAACCAAAGGAATGGCCTGGGTCACAGCTGAAATTCCGCGAAGGGCTTCCAAGCACATATGCTTTTAGACCTTTTAGATTCCAAAACATGCCAAACTCCCAATGCCAGACCTTGGCTGAGGTCGCTCTGGTGGACGTCGGTTTTCCGGAGGTTAGTTCAGAGATGTTCAGAGTACAGATTAGTTCAACTGTTCAATCTGTTCATATCTGTTCAACCTTAGGTACAGTAGTACTAATCTGTTCAACCTTTTGGGGCCTTGTTTCTGTGGTTCGTTGGCCTGGATGAATCCACTGTCAGGGTTTGATCAACAAGACCATGCACAGCAGCAGGAGGTTTTTCGCTCTACCAGCCCATACCAAGGAGCGGTTCCAAGATGTTTCAAGACATCACTGACATCACTGTGACATCACCAAAATCTTCACCATTTGATTTGTAGAATTTTGTGCCAGGAGCAGTATAAGGAGCCAAGTGGCTATCCACCACGATCCTACGGTGCCATCACATCACCAGAGGGAAAAATCTACAAGACTCAGCAAAGGGACGATTCAGGCGGGAAATCACCTGCGTGACATCACCGGTGCGTTCCAAGTTTTCGACCAATTCGGTTTATACTTTGAGAATTCCCAGGAAACATTCTGAATGAATGGCTCCTCGTCAAGAACACCTCCGTCGCAATTGATTGGAATGAGCCTTACTATACATCAGATGAAGGCTTGTGCTGCTTGTGCTTGTGTTTTGTTTTTTTGTTGAAACCATGTTAATCCATGTTATATAAACATTTTGTTTGTGCATTTGATGCTTGAACACATGTGCTTCATGCTTGCAACTCTAGCAGCTTGCAAAGGCCTGCTCAGGTGTGTTCCAGCGCTCCAGATGAATTTCATGAGAGTCAACTGGGTCAACATGAAATTCGCTGTCAACATGTTGATTGATTTTGTATGTTTTTTTGTTATATTTTGTTCACCGCAGGTCGTGAGTTCTATAGCTCGGTGTCTAAGCATCCTGAACAGTCCCAGTGGCCCAGTGAGGCGCTGGGATGGTTGACTTTCTAACACCGAGAGACATGAAGCATCATGAAGAATGTGCTCCGAGTTTTTGCCACTTTGTTACTCAGTTACTCAATGCTACAATGTTACTCACATGTGTTCTTTTAAACCATGTGCTTTCTGATGACGCTTTCGTTTCTTTGGGTGAATTTTGAAAGGAATCAGAATGGTAAAGAGATGTACAGAGGTACGCGTCGTACGCGTCGTACGAGTCGTAGTTCCATCGGTTTGATTTGCACGGACCGCACGGTGCGCCACAGGTGCCAGAGCTTCGCCAAGTCACTGGGGCGTTCTATCAGGCAATGGAAAAGCTCGCGGATACCATGCATGAGCCACTCGTCCAAACGTCACCGTGATGGGAGCGTTGAGCTTTCCCATTGCACAGGTATCTAGATTCGAATGATCTAGATATTTATCTAGGAATCTACGTAGATATTTTCTAGATATTTGCTTCGTGTCATTGTTTAGTTTCAGTTTGACCATTTGGACAGCAGCTTATGATTTTGACGAGAGCAGTGATGCAAGGGTGTGATCATTGGCATAGGTGACACATGCGCCAGGAATTTGCACCGGGTTCCATTGGTTCCATTGGTTCCATGAATCAATCCAGAGGTTGGAAGATGTCTGTCTTTCAAACCTACATCTTTCAGTCTGCCCTGGACTGGAGCATCACAAACTTGCCGAGGCTCTTTGCTTTGGCCCTGGGCATTTCCAAGGACGTTGCACCAGAAACTGCTGCGACCTGCAGCATTGACCGGGAAGCTGAGCCAGGACTTCTTCAAATCGAAGGCCAAACATGCTCCGCTTTGGCCAGTGACTTTGATTGGATTCTATCGAAATCTCTCGAATTCTGACATATTCTGATTCACATCCTGGATGCGGATGTGGCAGGATGTGGCAGGTTTTGTTCCAAATGTCCCTCAGTATGCCGCGAGTGAAACATGGAGTGGACGGAGTAGAACATGGAGTCTACTATAGTCTACCATAGTCTACGTCTACAGCTCAGGTGACCATCGCGCATTATCCACCCCAAGACACTCCCCCGGCAGAGGATCAGGCAGGAAGCGCTTGTATCATTTTGTATGATTGTGTATCATGTTCTGAAAGTTGTTTCAACCGAGTTGTGCCATGTTTTTGGTTCTAAATATCAAGCAATCCCTAGAATAGAAAGAGAAAGCAGAGAAAGCAGAGAGAGCAGGAGTACAGGACAGTACAGGTGCGTACAGAGTCTTTGTGGAGGAGCGCATCCAGCCGCATTGGGATCGAACTCTCTTTTCCTTGATCACCACCAGTTCCTTGGCTCGTGATGGCTCGTGATGGCTCGTGATGTCTCGTGATGTCTTGTGATGTTTGCCATGCCGCCAGATCCTCGAGCTGGGACGGAACGGAAAGACGGAAAGGCTTTTTGAATTTTTTGTGGCTTTCAGGTGACTACGGTGATGAGGATTCTGAGGCGGGGCGGGATGGGCAACAGGACATACTCTGCTTATCTGGGCTTTTATGGCTTTACTTTGCACATCTTTTCACATCCTTTCACTGCATGTTTTTTTTCTTTGCAAATTGCATCACATTGGAAATTGCAAATTGATCCAGAAGTGTGTTTGGGCTCTGGGGTTTCACATCGCAAGGGCGGCCTTCAGATTTTGGTGGACAAAGACACAGGAGATGGTGTCGACGGTCGTGCCGAGCTGGAGGTCGAGCGGGTCGAGCGGGTCGAGCGGGTGTTGGAATGCTTTGTCCCAGTGTGACCTGACGTATTTTCTCATGCAGGTTGACATGGTACATCACCAGAGAAGCGCTTTGGACGGACACATTTAGTTGGACGGAGAAAGTTGATCTAGAGTGCAAGTCTTGAGAGGACAACATAAATTGTTCAAGATCCTGAAGTGCTTGTCTAACAGTTATGCTATGCTGAAATATGTCATGGTACTAGTAGCATCTAGTAGCCATGATGATAAGCCTGTGCTTTTCAGGGCCGTTCGACCGAATGGCAAAAAGTGCGCCGACCTGCGGGCGAGAGTTTCATCATCAATGTTGGAGAGACCCCTGGCAGCACTTGATGCACGTGTGATGCACGTGTGATGCACGTGTGATGCACGTGTGATGCACGTGATGGGTGGGCTTTGTCGTCGCTTTGTCGCTTTGTCATGTTTTTTCCAATCAGCCGACCAACTCTTGACCTGCTTACTGCATCTTACTGCCATTTACTGCCACTGCGTTGCACTTTGTGGGTGTATGTGTGTGTGTGTGTCCGATCTCACCTTGGATGTTTGATTACAATCTATTGAGCAGCTATGCAGCTATGCCTTTTGAGATGGAGCAAACTGGGGTTTTCAGAATTTGATTCACCTCATGTTCATTTCCCAAGCATCGCGAGGGTGATGAGCCGCTGGTCCAACGGACGTGACACGGCCGGACACTGCTGTGGAATGGGCGAATGGGGTCAGTGCCACTTATACAATTTGTTACGTATTTTTAGGCTTGCCCGACGATAGTTGGGCTTCCCTCTTGTGCAACTTGCCGTCCACTGTATCTTAAAATTTAACACACTGAAGATGGTATATGTCATTAATTGTCATTATATGTCCATGTCTTGTATTGAAGACGGTGGCATTTCCACGTTTGACTTCTCCTTTGCCCTTCGGGCATGTTCGGCGAGCAACACGATCAACACGTCTCTCAGGTTTGAAGCACGTCGTGCACCGTGTGCCAAACCCAAAGCCAGGACACCGTGATCCTGGTAGAATCTCCTTGATGGTTGCTTGGGTCCAACTTGTCCAACTTGTCCAACTTGCACAAAACGAGACCAATGAAGATTTCGAAGTCCCACTGCGAGTTGTTGAAAAGGTATCTCATATTATCTCATGGTATATCGTGGTATATCATATATCAATGTTTCTTGCATTTCATCACAGATTGTTCACTTCAAACATGTTTGCATCATAACGGAAGGGCTTGAGATTTTCCAAGGCTTTCGTGGTACCAGACTATGACACAGTGGTGGAGTGCCTCCATTGCAAAGAAGATGGGTGTCTTGGCTGCGAGTTCCACAGGTTCCACAGGTTCCACAGGTTCCACAGGTTCCCAAAGCACAAGTGCTGTGATCCGTTGCCGGATGGCGTCCGAGGTCGGTCCCACTCTATGAGAAGACCTGGGTCGGGGAGATGATGAACTGGGGAAGCAAACTCCCCATCTACAATCAAACGAAGCTTGTCCAGCTTGTCCAGCTTGTCCGTCCTTAATAATGTTAAACTATGTTAAACTATGTTAAACTATGTTAAACTATATGTTAAACTATGTTAAACTGTTTTTGTCAGTTTTTGATGAACAGAATTATCAGAATTGTAAGAGATTGTAAGCCTTTAAGCTGCAAGGCGATTGGCATATGCGCGCACTCATCCAACCCACTGCTACTGCTAGGAAGATGGAAATGATGCGCATGGCACAAGGCGAGATTCCCCACAACTCTCCGACAGCATCTGACAGTTTCTGTCGCTTTCGTCTTTGACAAATAGGCAAGAAACGGCAAGAATGTCGCCCTGACTGACCCTCTGCAGTGAGTTTCAGCTTGAGAGCTTCTTAGTGAAGTTGTTACAACCAGGTTTGTACACGAAGAAGGGCCACCAGACTAAGTTGGGAGAACCAACTGATGTGAAGAGCATCGAGCAGATGATGTCGACAAAGGCCATGTCAGCTGCGATGGCAAGATCTTATTCCAAGGAAAACGAGCAAAACAGAGAGAGATTCTTGGCAAAGTCACACGGTATTGAGCAATTGTTGTTTAAAGGATTTTAAAGGCATAAAGTGATATAAAGTGTTCACTTTGAAAGGCATACTGCATCCATCTTGGCGCTTACAGATTCGACTCAAGTCCCGTGTTGCAGTCCATCCCAGTCCTGGACATCTCAGCCTTGCACAACGGAACGAAGGACAAGCAGAGTTTCATCGCCCGAAGGACTCGGCTTGGGTTGTCCAAAATACGTCGGAAAAAAAATGAAAAAACATCTGTAAATACGTGCGACCACTCAACTGGCAAAGTAAGAAGAGATGATTCAAGGAACTCTTGTAGGTTTCTTGTCAAACAAACTGAAACTCCTTCACACTTTGTCAGACTCCGCAAGGAAAAAAAAACACATCCTGAAATTTAAGCCACTTGTCTTGTGAAGGCTTTCCGAAGGATTCGAGCAGACCGGCTTTGCTGTGGTCACGGGGCATGGCATCGCGCCAGAGCTGATCTCGAACCTGCGGAACAAAGCGCATCTTGACATCCAAGATGACCAAGATGGGATCTGTTGGATGGATCTGATTTGGATGGAGCAGTGTAGATGGCCGATGTTTATTTCCGCTGTCAGTACATGTCCATATCCATTGAGAAGTTGCAGGTACGAATTCTTTCGTTCGCCTTTGGAAGAGAAATCCAAGTTCGACAAGGGCAAAGGCAGGGTCTCAATGACATTGAATGAACTGAAGTATAGATTAGCCATGATTAGCCATGATTAGCCATAGTCCATCCCAAAGTATCTCGATCAGAAATGCATCGAAAAGTGTTTGGACACTTTTGGATCAGGCTATGGCTTCGGTGGCTACAACAGCGTGGGACACGAGAACGGCGCTCAGCTCCTGGGCGACTTCTCCAGGACTGGGCCACAGTTGCCGCGCGTTCACTCCATGTGTCGCTCCGTGTTCGAAGAAAAAGAGATACAACTTGGAGATTGAATGAGATACAAAAATCATCTGAATTCATCTGATTCATTTGGATTCATGAATCATATTGAGCCACTCCATTCGCTTGGCTTGAGAGATGCACACGACAAGACATCTTTGGGCAGTTACTTGCTTCATCTTGCTGCATCTTGCTGCATCTTGCCTTGTTCTCAGGCCCAACGACGTGGTGGAGTCGTTGCATACTGGCCTTGCTGGTTTGCAATCTGGTGTCGAGGCCATTCAATTGAAAGACTCAGCCGACCATTGCAGCGCGAAGGACGCTTGTGGCGGAGCTGGGACATTTTGAGACACTGTTGGCATCTGTTGGCATTTTGCGTTCTAGGATAAAACATGATAAAACTGACGAGGTTGTTTTGTGGTTGCCCTTCAAGTTTGAATTCAAGTCTAACATTTCATGACGGCTGTAATGTGCCATATTGTGCCATAGCTTTTTTTAAGATTGATGCTTCGACAAATCCTAGATGAAAGCATGCAGAGCCATTCGATGTCATAGGACATCAGCGGCTGTGAGATGGAAGAGAACGCGCCACCGGTGGTTGCAAGGCGCCACCCTGAAGCATCGTATCTGTTTCAAGCCTCCAAGGCACAATCAAAGTGAAGTGAAACAGGATGTCTCTTAAAGATGCATGATGTTTCACTCGTGCCCAAAAGAAAAAGATCCAAATTGATTGAAAACTACGGCAGAAATTGGACTCAACACAAATTCATTGCACCATATTGTACCTCTGTGCAACTCAATGGACGTGGAGGCAGGCTCAGAGTTTTCTGCATGCGGCCGAGCGCGTTGCAAAGATGACTTCGAAAGCGTTGCAGTTGGCGCTGAATGTCAGCGACGAGGAGACTTCAGACGGAATGAGTATCGTGTGAGTATCGTGTGAGTATCGAGTTGTGAATAGTTGTAATGTTGGAACATCTCTTAGATTCGATGTCGATGACGCCTACAGATCCTACATGATCCTACCGCCGCACGATCTTGACCGTTGCCCATAGGAGAATTGCATCACGGTTTTCCATGTTTTTGCATGAGTTGAGTCCTGTTCTAATTGCGTTTCAGTTGTGTAGTATTGCGTAGTCGTGTTTTCCATGTCTTCGTGGTTCCGCATCCTGACCGAGGAGATGGAGTACCTCGTCGCAGCTGGAGAACTTTCGCTGTCTATTAAAGTCTATTAATGTCCATTATATTTGTTGCACTTTGTTGCATTTTGTTACACTTTCCAGATTCGGGTTTCCAAATTTGGATGCTTCGTGGTTTCACACCTTTCAAATTGAGCCGGTTTCTCGCTCAGTCTGGTCCTGGACCCGAGTGGTGGTGGTTTGCGCTTGGCTTACTATCCCTCCAGCAAGGCGCCCGTCCCCATGATGTTTGCACCACTTTCTAGATATCAAGAAAATTCAAGAAAATTCAAGCTATCCCAAGAATCCAAGAGGTTCATTATTCTGAAGTTAATATGCTTCATCACTTTTCATCATGTTTCATCACGCTTCAATTTCCAGATTCAAAAAATCAGCAATCCGAAACATAAAGAATAAACTATGCAAACAAATCACTGAGATATGCGATGGCACCTTTTGCAGGCGTATGGAGAAAACAGCATGGGCTACGGATCGCACATCGACTCTGGTGGCGTCATCTGGCAAAGTCTGACAAGTTGTTTTTGTTCCACAGCAGCGTGTGTCTGAAGAAAATTTGAACATCTGTGAAATGTTGAAATATTTTGAAATAGTACTGTAACAATCTGTAACAATATTCAACACGTGAACAACAATGTTTTGCAGCAAGAGTGTCCCAGCGGAGTTTCTGCATGGAGTTGCGAAAAGCGTCTACTGAAAGTGTCTTCGACAAGAGTATCCCACACGAGTGTCTCAGAAGATGGTGCTCCCAAGAGCGTCCAACAAAAATATTTTCAAAATCGTTGCAGTGGCGCGGATACAGATGCAGGAATTTGGCCACGCACGAATTTTTGCCAAGGTGACGGTCATCTCTTTGGACCCAGCCAACCCTCACGGGCTTCAAGTTTCTTGGCATCGTTATAAAAAGCGTTGATTCAATTTGATGACCTCCAACAGACCCATATTTGCAAATGCTTTGCATGTGATCTTTGGATGTAGTTCTAGGTCCCTCTCGCAGATGTAGTTGTTTGTTTGCGGAGGTTGACATCAGCGGTGTGGGAACCACTGGAAATGACAAGGTGCAAGCAAATTTGCACGTTTGCAAAGCATTGATTTCATCCCTTCGCTCGGTTTTTTCCTGTGAAGTGCCAAATCACCCTTTGCCATTGGAGGATCGAATTTGGGTTGACGTGCCGTTCGTTCCAAACTCCTTGGTTCTGAATGTGGGAGCATTGCTATCTCGTTGGACTGGACACACTTGGAAAGCCTCCATCCATCGTTCCTTGGTGCAAATTAGTCAATTTCAATCCGTCAAAGGTAGAAATCATGTTGTTTTCCTCGGGTTTACGGAATTCTCTCATGATAATTGCCCTTTGTTTTTTGCCATGTTTCCAGTGAAGAGTTGGCACGTGATTAAAAGCAATGGTGACACAAGCATTCGTCTCAAAGAGTTCCGTGCTGCATATTCCAAGGCGTACTGCCAAATCGAAAAATTCACGAACGCGTTTCTCTTATTACAGGGGCGCTTTCTCCAAAGGCCGGGTGTATTTTCTGCATAGGTGTGACCTATGCAATGAGCCCGCAATGCTGCAATCAGAGTCCAAAGAAACGTCGAACAATGTGACATTGCATTGTTTTCTCTGCTTTCTGCACGTCGCAGTGTGTCACACTGGCACTGTGCAGGTGGATGGCCCCGCATTTGCAGGTTTCAAGAATTTGGCCACACATGAGGAGCTTGGCCCAGGGGCGATGCATGGAAATTGTAACCGCGTCCAGTGTGACAGGGGGGACTACCAAAATGTGTCGTGATTTTTGTGTTTTCGTTTCTTGTTTGTAGCCTTCCTTATTCAGCATTCAGATATTTTGTTACTCTTGTTGTAAGGCGGTGCGTGCAGAAGATTCTCTTGCCACCAGGCGCTTTGAACATGTTCGACTTGTTTAGCAGTGAAAACTGATGCATTGAATATAGCTGTCGGATGCTGCAATCCTTTGTGTCCTTCAGCAGAACTTCAGCAGTTTGTGCCAAGTTTGGGAGCATATGTTGGGCTGATGTTGGCTGCCACTAGTTGAATTGTCATGAATTATCAGTTTCTCATACACAGACCTTGTCCCCACCTGCAGCATATAACACCCTGAAGTTTGACCAGGGTGGCATTGCATCGCCCAGAGTATGCTGGAGAGAAGGGGCTTGAAACAGAGAAGTCTATCGAAGAGGAGACAGATGGACGAAGATTGGCAAAGTGCTGTCTAACCGAGTCTAACCGAGTCTAACCGGTTCGCTAGCAGAGTGGCAGCTCGGGGGGTTCTGCTTCGTCGATTTCTGTTGATTCGGTCGATTTTGAATAGCCTTGGAACCAGCTCTCCCTGAATGAGGCGACATGAGGCGACCATGTTTGAAATTTGTTCCGAGTTAGTCTTGCGATTCAACACCCGATTCAAGCTGTTTGCATTTGTCATCACGCCAAAGCAATAAACTTGGAAGTCGAGACGAAATTCCCGAGTGCTCTATGGCCTACTGATTTGTTGCCTGATAGGTTCACAAGTTCGCGACAAACATTTTTTTGATTTGTTTGCCCGCCAATGTGTGGTTTTCAACTTTTTGTATCTTTTGTGTCAAAAGGAGTCGAAGCGCATTCGACAGCTGCAGATCTGAGACAGCGTCCGCTGGCACACTCTGTCCTCGATCCAAATGAAATGGAATGGCATGTGGAATGATACATGGAATGCGTGGAATGGACCCCAGAAATGCACTGCACCTGTAAAGGACAGGAGAAAGATGCAATGTTGAAAGTTTGAAGATCCGTGCCGTTGAACTACTCTGAAATGCTGCCTCGTAAAGTTTCCTGCCGTTGTGGAAGATCAGTCCTGAAAAATACCAGTAACATCCAGGAACTGAGTTGATTTTATTGATCACAGATAGGAGCGGAGCTTCCAGCATGGGCACTTGGTGTGATGCATCCACCATGCTAGCCCCACCAATCTTAGCCATGGCAGGGCAAAACCGCGAGCTTCATTTGATTTGGAAGTCATTGAAATGTGATTTCAAAATCTGCGACACTGATCACATGTGATTCCATATGTACGGCTATCTTGTGAAGAGGTGTCAAGGGCCCTTCGCAATGTGAAGCCTACAGAGTGTTTTAACCTTGCTATCTCCCATGAACAAGAACAAACCAGTGATCACAAGATTCTTGCTCAGGTCAGTATTGTGTGTTCCAAAAGATTCACGGACTGATACATGATGATACATGACTTCAAAATACTTCAAACATGATTTCAAACAAGTACAGTGCATGCCTCACAACAGGAGCACGAAGTCTCCATCGGTTGATTTGCTTCGTGTCAGGATGGCACGTTGGAGCTCAGTACGTGTCGATTTAGTATGCTTTAAATATGACCAGCAGCCACAACCTCGGAATCCCTGAAGACCGTGTAAAAAGTTCCAAGATCTTCAGAGATTTCGGATTTGTCGTGTTTCTTCTCCAAGTTCTCCGTTTTTTTCTTCTCATTTTGGATGTCCATCTTCCATGTGTGGCTGCGAGACCGATCTCGGCACTAGGCTGCGGTCAGTCAAAAACAGCTCGGGGCCAGGTGAGTTGACATCGGTTCACATTGGTTCACATTGGTTGACATGTTCGAGACACCGAGGAAAGTTTGGTGGGAGATGGTGGGAGATGGAGGAAACCCCACCGAAATGATCTCACCGCACCGAGCCCTAGAGCCCTAACAGAATTTCCAGAATGTTTTGTTGCCTGTTTACCGGAGCACAAAGCACCAAGGGCTCCAGGGCACCCTTTGCCATCATGACATGTGCTGAAGAGACTAGATGTCACAGATGTCAGCAAATTTGCATAATTTGCATGACTCAACACAAATCGCAATGAATATCAAACATTGATAAGCATTGACACTCACTTTAAAAAACACAAAACACGTTCAGACATGTTTGTGGCATTTCACGACGTCAAACACCGTCAATCCAATCATTGATCGAAGGATTTCATGCGCTCCACGCCATGTCCTGTTTGGGAGAGGCCAGCGACAGCGAAACTTTCACCGACGCTCCAGAGGTGCATTCTGTACCCAAAACTGGGTCGATGGAGGGAACCACTGATACTGAAAATAACCCATTTAGAAAACACATCGGCAGATATGATAAACATTGATAAACATTGATAAACCATAGAGGGTTGGCATACCCTCCGATGGTGAGACATACTTGGATCAAGGATCTACAACTGTCGAAATGACCCAAGAATCTGTGATCCCCTGGGTCCCAGCGGTCCCAGCGGTCCCAGCTCTGACTACCAATATGAAGCTGAGTCCAAAGATGGAGTTGAATATAGTCAGAATATAGTCAGAATATAGTTGAAAAATGTTAAAAATGTCGCATTGTAAAGTTTGTAAAGTGGAAACACTCTGTGATCATTCCTGGCGCTCTTCACATGCAGGAATTGAAGGAGGCCATCAAAAGAGGCGATATCGAGAAACCTGGTGTCATTAATCGCCATGTTTTTCCACTTAGCATGGGGCATGTGTGATGCTTCAAGATTGCAGGTGCTTCAGAGTGTGGAAATTGTTTCAGCAACAAATCCACCCTATCAGCCCCGGCCGGAAAAGAAAATCGCCACAGCTCCCTGAGGACAGTGATCGATGCACTGGATGGCGGGGCAAATCTCCAACACTGCTATGCAAATGGGATCACACCGTTTCTTGGTGTCACCCGCATCCATGCATCCTGCTGCCAAGTGCGCAAGAAGCTCATGAAAAGATGAAACAAGGGTGATCTTCCTAAGCTTAACAGAGTTCATTGAGTTCATGTTTCTTCTGCCCTAATCAGTTGTGATTTTCTTTGATGCGTTGTAGACCTGGTGCCGCGGCAGTCTGTTGAGGCTTCATTTGGCGCCTTGGTATGAAGACTAAGACCTCAGTTCAATTTCTTTTCAGTTTCTCGAGTTAAGTTCCTTACTTGGAGGCGATCAATACATGGCATGATAACAAATCACAAGCCGGTTTTTGGTGCAGCTCACATTCACAACGGATCCAGGCAGTGCTCCACGAGCAGCTGGATGTGGTGCCGACCTCAAAAGTTGGCGCGTTGGCAATTTCAAGAAGCCGTGCAAAAGGATGGTCTGACTATGAACGACCTATGTGCGTTCTGCGCGTTCTGCGCGTTCTGTGCGTTCTGCGCGTTCTGCGCGTTCTGCGCGCTGAGCATATCCCAGCATTGGAATCGACAAGGTGAAGCTCTTGATGCAGAGATCCGCGGACCCGCTGGCCAGAACGACCGATGAATGCAAGCCGTCGTCTCGGGCAGAAGCGGTGCATAATGTCATGGACGATGAATGATTGGATGATGCCATTAGGTGACAGAGAAAAACGTCCAGATTGCGGCCAATTGCTGTCCTGATGACGTTCCAACTAACCCACTAGCTTCGCTCTGAATGTCACAGCGGTCGACTAAGGTTGTCTCCCATTGACCTCGCACATGTGCAGAATCAACAGGCGCGGCGGATTTGAAAGATGCAACATACAAGAGATGCTTGAGACTTTGTGATGCAAAGCTTACAACTTTCAAAGACATATTGGAGGACAGAAGTAGACACGTTTCAAGATGCGAGAGTGCAAACCGATGCGTGCATGGATGGTAGGGACCCATCAAAACATGATATCAAAAAGACATAAAAAGACCACGTTCTACTTCGATCCTGGCAGATATCACATGGGATAGACATCGGTGCTGGCACGGAAGTCCTGATAGGAAGATTGCTCAGGACATCTTGGATTCACTGTGTGCAGAGAAGCCACTCATGCCGATCCAAAGGCGCTTTGTTTTGAGATGTGTCAGCAGCTTTCAAGCGCCGATGTTTTTGTCCCACGTCTTTCACTTGTTCACATGAAGTATATGAAGTTTCATTTGCTGTAGTGGCCACAGGCGATTTGCAGGCCCTTGTTGCTTGGTCATATTGATTGCAGCTTGGACCAAGAAGATTTTGTGTAGCAGCTGTAGCAGAAAGTCAGAACTCAGAACGTTTTATATTTCGGGGGGACATGCGTTTACATATTTACTGCCCATGGACGTGTGCCACAGAGTGGTTGGGCAGTCGCCGTCACCCACCAGGGTGCTGACCTTTGGCATGACAAGAGCCTTCAATCAGCCTGTAGCTTTGATGTTTTTGTTTTTCATTTTCTTATCATCTCTGGTCTTCTCTGGTGCCAGCGATGTGAGGCATTCAATTCCCTGGTCTTCATGTGCATCTATCGGCAGCCAGGGTTTCTTGGTCTCAGGTGGCATCCGCAGCCAAAATCTGTTCATAAGGAGCCGTACTCTTTGGAATGCGTTCTATATGTGTACATCCATATGTGCACATATTGTTTGTAGAATTGCTTTCCGCAATTCAAGCATTCTGGGATTAAGTCAAGTTTAGCATAGTTTAGCCTTCTATTTTGAAGTGTTTCCCACAGAGAGGTCCTTTCGAAGCATCGCCACAAGGTTCGAGGCTAGCTGGAACTGCAAGCTTGCGATTCTGATCTTAGCAGCTGGGATTTGACTGCATAGAAACAGAAAAAGACACAGGAGTTTGCGCTTCCAGTCAAGTTGTTTGCGCTTTCCTGCTGATCCAATGAGGAGGGTTTCCACCTTGATTCCCTTCTTGTTTGCGTGTTTTCTTTTGGAATACATTGTGAGCCCAAGGTATCCTTGTGCCTCGTCGGTTTAGCATCTTGACTGCACATCTGTGGATCAGGCTCAATCCCGCTGTGACCGTTTGTGACCACTTGGAATGGGGCCTTCATTGCCATCCAACCATCAAGTACAATCAAGCCGTCAGAAGGCAGAAACACATTCATTGTGTTTCGCATTGAAACACATGTGAATAAATATCGGTCCGAATTGGTGAATTGGGTATCGGTCCGAATCGGTTGCTCCCAGGTCCTCTCCAACAGCTTAGATCCTGGAGAAGTGACCAAGGAGGAGGTGCACTACTTGAAGGACAAGGGAACCCACAAGGGAACCCACAAGGGAACCCACAAGGGAACCCACAAGGGAACCCACAAGGGAACCCACAAGGGACCCAAGGGACACCAGAGCAGGTTTCATAAACCAACGGCGCAAGGAACCCCACTGCAGGATGTGGATGGCATCGTCAAATATGAACTGCACTGATCAAGTGAAGGCAGAGTCAGCATGAGCCATCCAATTCAAACCATTGTCATCCAATGCCATCCATACTTGCAGACTCGTGCAGTGGTTTAAACAGTTTGAACAGGCTTTGATGGTCAGTGAAGCTGCTGCTCAATTTTTTTTTAAATGCAAAGTTTGATCCCTTGCACCAGGACATTGTAATACCACCCGTTTTGCTTCATCCGAATCCGAAGCTGCCCATGATTAAACGAAGATATGGTGGATGATGTGGATGCTGGCAGGATTGGAGGAAACGGCCAGATGCAGAGGTACAAGTAGGGAGTGGAGCGTGATGGGCAGTCAGCTAGTTTTACTATTTGTGGCAGCCGAGTCACACAAAAGCAACTTGGGAATCCGTATTGCCTTGAAGCTCTCACAAAGTGACAAGAACATACAAGAACATATTGTGGAAGTATTTGTGCGTATTCGTCATTTCTTTTCACATATCATTCTCGTAGTAAGGGCATACACATCTTTCATCATCCTTCACTTCACTTCGACCTGGTCGACCTTTTGGTTGACTTTGGTTGAATTTCGGATACCTTCGGATCCTGAATTGATCCTGTGCCAGGTGAAGATACCACGTGATCCGACAGAGGTCCCTGCAAATTTTCAAGACATAAAAAGTTCCGATAAGTAAAGATGTATCTCACAAAAGAAGCGGACAGTGAAATTCATAAAATTCGGAAAGTTCAGGTCAAAGCTTCATGGGGCCCAATGTTTTTTTGACAGCTGACCCTGTTTTTTAAACCCCTGTCTGTTTCTCTAACCCCTGGACACCTGTTTTTTTGACCCCTGGTTTTTCTGACCTCTGACCCTGTTTCTTTCACCCCTTACCCCCCTGTTTTGTTGACCCCTGAGGGTGTTCTCTTGACCCCTTGTCTTCTTTTTCTGACCCCTAACCCTGTTTTCCTGACCCCTTCCTTTTTAACAAGTTTATCTTTCCTACATTCGGCCTACTTGCCTTAACTGGCTTCCACGAAAGATGCCTTCACTGGCTGCCTTAGGTACCGTAGACTGCCTTGACTGGCTCAACTGCCTTAACTGGCTGCCTTCACTGGCTCAACTGCCTTAACTGGCTGTTTACTTGCCTTAACTGGCTGCCTTCACTGGCTGCGTTCACTGGCTCAACTGCCTTAACTGGCTGTTTACTTGCCTTAACTGGCTGCCTTCACTGGCTCAACTGCCTTAACTGGCTGCTTGCTTGCCGCAACGGGCTGCCTTCACTGGCTCAACTGCCTTAACTGGCTGTTTACTTGCCTTAACTGGCTGCCTTCACTGGCTTAACCGCCTTAACTGCTGGCCCGCTTGCCTTAACTGGCTGCCTTCACTGGCTCAACTGCCTTGACTGGCTGCTTGCTTGCCTTAACTGGCTGCCTTCACTGGCTCAATTGCTTTAACTGGCTGCTTACTTGCCTTAACTGGCTGCCTTCACTGGCTCAACTGCCTTAAGTGGCTGTTTACTTGCCTTAACTGGCTGCCTTCACTGGCTCAACTGCCTTAAGTGGCTGTTTACTTGCCTTAACTGGCTGCCTTCACTGGCTCAACTGCCTTAACTGGCTGCCTTAACTGGCTGCTTGCTTGCCTTAACTGCCTGCCTTCACTGGCTCAACTGCCTCAACTGCTGGCCCGCTTGCCTTAACTGGCTGCCTTCACTGGCTCAACTGCCTTGACTGGCTGCTTGCTTGCCGCAACTGGCTGCCTTCACTGGCTCAACTGCCTTAACTGGCTGTTTACTTGCCTTAACTGGCTGCCTTCACTGGCTCAATTGCTTTAACTGGCTGCCTTCACTGGCTCAACTGCCTTAACTGGCTGTTTACTTGCCTTAACCTGCTGCCTTCACTGGCTCAACTGCCTTAACTGGCTGTTTACTTGCCTTAACTGGCTGCCTTCACTGGCTCAATTGCTTTAACTGGCTGCCTTCAGTGGCTCAACTGCCTTAACTGGCTGTTTACTTGCCTTAACTGGCTGCCTTCACTGGCTCAACTGCCTTAACTGGCTGCCTTCACTGGCTCAACTGCCTTAACTGGCTGCTTGCTTGCCTTAACTGGCTTCCTTCACTGGCTCAACCGCCTTAACTGCTGGCCCGCTTGCCTTAACTGGCTGCCTTCACTGGCTCAACTGCCTTGACTGGCTGCTTGCTTGCCTTAACTGGCTGCCTTCACTGGCTCAATTGCTTTAACTGGCTGCTTACTTGCCGCAACTGGCTGCCTTCACTGGCTCAACTGCCTTAAGTGGCTGTTTACTTGCCTTAACTGGCTGCCTTCACTGGCTCAACTGCCTTAACTGGCTGCCTTAACTGGCTGCTTGCTTGCCTTAACTGCCTGCCTTCACTGGCTCAACTGCCTCAACTGCTGGCCCGCTTGCCTTAACTGGCTGCCTTCACTGGCTCAACTGCCTTGACTGGCTGCTTGCTTGCCTTAACTGGCTGCCTTCACTGGCTCAATTGCTTTAACTGGCTGCTTACTTGCCGCAACTGGCTGCCTTCACTGGCTCAACTGCCTTAACTGGCTGTTTACTTGCCTTAACTGGCTGCCTTCACTGGCTCAACTGCCTTAACTGGCTGCTTGCTTGCCTTAACTGGCTGCTGGCCCGCTTGCCTTTCATTGTTTTGCAGTTTCCGATTGAGGTACCGTAGACTGCTTTGACTGGCTCCGTTGCCTTAAGTGGCTGTTTACTTGCTTTAAGTGGTTGCCTTCCTTGGCTCAACTGCCTTAACTGGCTGCTTACTGGCCTTGACTGGCTGCTTACTTGCCTTAACTGGCTCGCTCGCTTACTTGCTTTGATTGGCTCGCTTGCCAGCCTTGACTTGCTTCCGCAAAATATGCATTCACTGGTTGCCTGACTTTACTAGCTTTTTCAGTTGCTCCGCCCAACCCCGTCGCTTCTCTTAATTTTTACACTTTTTCTTTTCCAACCGCTTCTCCTCCTGCACGTCTTGCTGCTGTGGGATTGTGCGCCCCCCAACCCCTTCGCTTTTTTTAACTATATTTTTTAGCAGTCCTTCCGGCCTCCAACCTTTCTCCTCGTCCACGTCTTGCTTCTGGGGGGGCTGCGGCCCCAACCCCCCCGCTGTTTTTAATTCTTACCCTCTTTGCGTTTGCTTTTATTTTGCAACCGCTTCTCCTTGTCCACGTCTTACTTCTGGGGGGGGCTGCGCCCCCCGCCAACCCCGCCGCTTCTCTTTAATCCTTATTCTTTTTCCATCGGCAGCCACAATGCTGAAGCGCTTGGCTTTCAAACCCAAAAAGTTTTACCCCGCCCGCCCGCCCTAAATGCCGGCGGCGCCGCTGCCAAAAACACGAAACCAATGGGCCAAGACGAGGCTGTCAGGGGCCAAGCAAACATGCCCAGGGGTCAAAAAAACAAGGTCAGGGGTCAAGCAAACAGGCCAGGGGTCAAAAAAACAAGGTCAGGGGTCAAAAAAACAGGTTGCCCAAGCTGGGGAGGGATGTTGTCAACTGGGTGGGCCATGCGCCAGGACGAGACGTTTTTCTTGTGTCTTGGTAACAACAGCGTTGGTGTGACAGCAATTTAGAACTTGGATGTATTTTGGCAGAATCAAGAATAGAGTGTGGGTGAGATTGAATGTGAAATCGAAGAGATATGCCTCGCATTTCGGTCGTGAACAGTCTCATTGAGGGACAGATCGATGAGAGCGATGCATTCAGCTATCTGGCCATCTCTGTAATAGCCAGATTCTTGAATCAGTTCACCTTGGTAACCATAATACTACAACAATCACAATGTCCTACTCAACTGCGAAAACTTGCCCAAGCAATGCTAGACAGAATTAAGCAGAGAATTAAGCAGATCTAAGCAGCTAAGGTTGGGGGATTCGGATGACGCTGAAGAGCCCTTCCGCTACCTAGAAGCAGTGGCAGATGTGGCAGGGACTTGATTCTACTTGGTTTGTCCATTCCCGAAGTCCTTTTCTGTACTTGTTTCTGGTGGTTTCTCGTTTGTGCATGTTTTGGTTCATATTTTTCATTGTGGTTTCAAGATGTTTCAAGCCGCTCACGGTTTTTACATGGGTCTCTCTGGCTGAGGTTGGTGTCGAAGTTGTGAGCTCTGGCGTCCTCCTGGAGTCTCCCATTGTGCTGAATGCAGGATCCGAGATCTCTGGTGATTTGATTTGTGATTTGGTTGTGATGTTGGTGCATTCTTGGGTTTTCGCACCACTTATGATGTATTGTTATAGTATGGTTATAGCATTATACGTTGTAATGTGTTATCTCTATCTATCTATGCATATAGTACGTATATATGTATATACATGTATTTGCTGGGTATGTTTGCTGCATTTTGTTGTTATATAGTCCCTTGATGGTTATACATCATGTGGAACCATGTTGCCATTGTTCAAGATTGCCAGCGAGATGCACGTTTATGTGATGCCTCTGTTTGGGAAATATCCCAGGTACGTTGTTAGATTTTGCGCAGAACCCAAAATCAATGTGTTTTCAAGCACCTGAAGTAACTGTGCTGATTCCTACATGGCCCATGTCGCAAGTGAGGAGATGCTTTTGGCGAATGGATCACCACTGCTGGATGATCGGTGACTTGGTGGTTAAGCACCAGGATCAGTTGACATCAGTCGTAAGACAGTGCGAAAGTGTACAAACAGAGTTTGCATTTTTTCCTGATCAAAAAGTGTGTTCTGACGATTGCTTCAACACTGAGGAAATTGCGTTGCAATGCAAAACCATCGATTCTTCACACTCATGGTCTGAATCCTATGCCAAATTCTGCTGAATTCGCGATGAAATTTTCAGAGAGAAGCCACTCATTCATGTTGCCGTTCCCAGGTGCTGTCAGGTTGTATCGCATGGGCAACAGCTCTTGTCAAGACTGTTTGGGATGCGTTCGTCGAGGACCTGCAGACTTTCCCATAAACCATGTCCTGCACTGTAAATCCTGTGGCGCTCAAAAGGACCAAATGATAGATATAAGTGCTGGATCAATGTTGACCACATGTCTTTGCTGGCTTTAGATTTAGTTATTCCATGTCATGTTAGTAAATGTGGATGCGTTCCTAAAATTGATGCCCAGGAAATCTTTCAACATTTCGCTCTCAGGGGAAGAAACATGTCGGACCAGTTTCAAGATATCACCGACACGCCTTTGGATTCGATCACTTGACATGGCCAAACTGGTTTGATGTGGCTAGTCCCTTGCTATTCGCAGGAGTCTCGCAAGAGTATGCCGGAGTATCAGCTAACAGATGTCGTGCCAGTGCTTTTTGCAGCCCCTTGGCCGGTGTCCAATTTCCACAGAATACTGTAAGAAAAAAAATGTCGAGCTGATCAGTCCATAATATGCACCGGTGATGTTATATGGTGGTTATATGTGTTCCAGTATTATGTGCGCCGTATATCATGCAAAAAACCTCAACGCAAAAGAACCATTCAGAAGAAAACATGTTTTACTGTAGCTGACCTTTCATGATTGGTGGCATTTCTCACGTGGAGTGACAGAGCGTAGCGGATCTGTACTTGATGAAATGACTGCTGACATTTCTGCCTTTGTCGTTGCGATGTTTGAGGTGTGGTCGCTGTTGGGTTTGTCTTTCCTGGTGCCCTTCTCGAGCCTTGGTGACATGAGACACCACACGGCCTGGCACAGAGAATATTGTAGAACAGCAAGATGCAACCAACAAGCTGTTTTTTGATGGTTGTTGCTGCAAAACGATGCGCTCTTTGCAGTTTCGTTCGACCCCGGCTTCCCACCCAAGGATCTTTCACGTGTCTGCTTTGATCTGCAACATCACCAGCAAAAACGCCTGTGGACATCGCAGACTGAGTTGGCAGAAACGTCGTATCAATGACCTTTCTGAGTCTGGTGAGATCTTCTGTGGGCCCATGTCGTTACTCGTTTACTCGAAGCAAAGAGGGCGGCAAGGGTGACCGGTCATGCCTCAAAGATAAAGTGATTTGATGTGACCTGACACGTGTTCCCAGGGTTTTCTGCAGCTTTGTCCAATGATTTATCCAGCAACTAGTGTACCAGAGAGGTTTGATCCGAAGTTTGAACAAGCGCTAAAGTGTTTCTATGTGCTTCTACTTGTGGCGCGAAGCACATTTTCAAGTCAAAATGTACAAACACACCAGCTCCGGACCACTTTTGGAAGTTGAGATGTCGAAAAAGTGCACGCCGTTGTGGCGCGAAGCACATTTCGAAGTCAAAATGTACAAAACACCTCAGTGTCGGACGACTTTTGGAAGTTGAGATGTGGAAAAAGTGCACGCCGTTGTGGTGCGAAGCACATTTGGAAGTCAAAATGTTAAAAACACTAGGGGTTCGGACCACTTTTGGAAGTTCAGATCTCGAAAAAGTGCACGCCGTTGTGGCGCGAAGCACATTGAAGTCAAAATGTTAAAAACACTAGGGGTTCGGACCACTTTTGGAGGCTCAGATGCCGCTTCGCTTCGCTTCGGGTCACTACACTACACTATACACTCCACTACACTACACTACAGTACATTACACTATACTACACTCCACAACACTACAACTACAACTACAGAACTACAGAACTACACAACTACACTCCACTACACTCCACTACGCTCCACTACACTGAATTACACTACACTACACCACCTTACACTACACTCCACTACACTACACTACATTACACTGCACTACACTCCACCACACTACAACTACAACTACGACTACACATCTACACTCCACTACGCTCCATTACACTAAATTACACTACACTACACAACAGTACACTACATTCCACTACATTCCACTACACTCCACTACACTACACTACATTACACTACACTACATTACATTGAATGACACTGCACCACAGATAGACAGGTAGACAGATAGATAGATAGGTCGATAGATAGATAGATAGACAGATAGACAGCTAGACAGATAGACAGATGAAAGAGAAATAGATAGATAGATAGATGGATAGATAGATAGATAGATACATAGATAGATAGATACATAGATACATAGATACATAGATACATAGATACATAGAACATAGATAGGTAGGTAGGTAGGTAGGTAGATAGTCAGAGAAAGAGAGAGAGAGAGAGAGTGAGAGAGATCAAGCACCTTTCAGTCCATCAGTGGCTTCGCTCTGCCATCCCTGATTCACAACAACCAACCTCTCCTATAGGTTTCCTATTTTTGAAACTTCCGCCACCGCCTTGTGCGGTACTACTGGTATAAATATACATATACATATACATATCCATATACATATACATATACATATATATATATATACACATATATATATATATATTGAATGGCTGAAGGTGATACCAAGCCACCAAGGCCCAGACCGTGCGAAGAACCACAGACGCGCAAGATGAAGTTGCAGTTGCAGCCCTAAGTACCCTGAGCAGCCCTGAGTGACAAATCGCATCAAGCCACCCTGACTCTTCACAGTAGTTGACATTTGTTGCCATGCAACAGAGCCATGCGGCATGGTTCACATGAGTTGGCAGTATATTTAAGTTTTAAGACTTTAAGCATTTTTAAGCAGCTTGGTCATGCCCTTTTCGTTTCACTCCCAGTGCCAAAGCTGCGCGGGTAGTTCGACCGTCGACGCGGTGGAGAAACGATGGATTTCAACCTGGCAATTGATTTCATGTTCACACGAAACCGATGAAAAAACATGGGCCAAACCAGTAGCGGAAGGTTTCGACACACGCAGACTTCAAGGTCGGCTTGTCTTCTCGAAGATTTTGATTCTTTACTTCAATGGTTTCGCTGCACATATTCAAGATTGGTGGCCGAGGCCAGTGGCTCAAGACTAATGTGAGACACTATCCTAGCAACTCTGAAGATATAATATCATTAATATCCTCATGTTTCATTATTCGCATCTAAGATCCAAAAGCATGCGATTGGGTCCAACAATGTCTTTGAACACCACGATCTTTCACGGAACAGACCGAACGCAGCTGAGCGCCAAACAAAACCACAGGTTAAAAACAAAGAAATATTCCAAGATATAGCAGATTTGCGCGATGTGAACACATCCATTGATCCCTTTTGTTTTTTTGCCGGGGAAAGTCCAGAGTTGTGACAAAAGACTGCATGCCAGGCATGTTAGGAATATTCGCCCTCCATTGGAGGGCGGAGTGAAGGAAACAGAGAGTCAGAACTATTCGCTACTTGGTTTCTAAGGACCGATGTTATAATTGTGGCAATTCGTTCAGTCCAAGATGTCTTCGCTTGGAACCCCTAGAAGCCCAAATCAGCAGAGTTTACATCTAGCATCTGTGTTTCCTGAACCTTTTGATTGTTTGACAATTTTAGGTTGCCTAGATTCTAGTCATGCTACTATGGGACCACTGTTGGATCAGAGCAAGTAGTGAGTTGAAGTCATTCATTTCCAGATCAAAGTTGTGGTAGCTGCAGCTACTGTATTTGAGCGAGAGCTGATTTGGCCAAAAGAACATGTCCAAATTGCCCATTAAAATCCATCAGGACATGTTCAAATCTGTTTCGGCCAGGTTGCATTAGCACTGCCCGCCGTGACTTGCTGAAGCATCGGTCTGGAGCCTCAGAGCCGGTGCCCTGCAGACCTTTGGTAATGTGATTCTAAAGGTGTCTTGGAAAACCCACGGCTGGTCGTTTTGAGTTTTGAGGTATGTAAATCACACAGTCATTCACATAGTTTCAAGGCTTGGAAGTAGCTGTCCTCATGTTGCGTTGTTTCTTCCACTGATGTCGCAGCTTCCTACGCAATGGGGTTTGTCTGCAGGTGTCTACAGACTTCTAGAAAATGTCTACAGAATCTAAATGTTGAAACATAGTTTCACTATGTTTGACTGGGAATTGGTTACTGTTTCTTCTTGTTCCAGGAATAGTCCGATTAGCATCAGTTCGGGGATTGTTTTCATGTGTGCAAAACCCACAAGAATTAACATCTTGCAGGGTTACTGTTGATGCATGCTGCTTTCACCATCACCACTATGTTGTACTGACCATTCACCGCTCTTGAAAGCGGGATGTGGGGACGATGGTTGTTGGAAGCAGATTCATCGAAAACTGGCCATGGGTGACCCAGCAAACAGAGCAAATGACGGAATTACCGGGCAGTTCCAAATCATTTTTGTAAGATACAGGAACCTGCTGAACCAAGGTCATGTTGTAACATGTGTCAAGACTTTCCGCGGTTGCGATCATACGTTCGCTGCCGCATCCTTGATTGCCCCAGTCTCCCACTATGTAGTCACTTGATGCAAGACAACGACAGCAAACAATATTTAAAAGGGTTTGGTGTGAAGCTTTGGTGTCACTATTTTGGATAGTCTTTCAAAAGACCATGCCTGGACGCTAAAAGCACAGAAACGCAAGGTGAAGTTTCAGCCCGTGAGTGAGCATGGCCACAGCATTTCATGATTCAAGTTGAGTTTTTTTCCAGTACCATTGCCACAAAGCATGGCCCGGCATGATTTCCATGAGTTGGCATCGTTGCAGTTTGGTCATGTTGTCTTGGTTTCACTCCAAAGATGCTCCGGTACATAGCTGGACAATAGAAGCGCTGGAGAAATGATGGATTTCAACTTGGCATTCGATTTTTGTGGTGTGGAGTTTGTGGGGCAAGATGAATGGATTTCTGATATGTGTTTTGCTAAATCTCTTGGATCTTGTGGGATTGCAGGAGGAACTGGAACATGGACCCATCAAACTTGGCTTGCAGCCGGAAGCAACACATTTTGGCCTTTTCAACATGTGGAACGATGGGTTCAGAAGTCGCATGGTTGACTCTTCCTGCATGTCCTGACATCCATTGGCGCCGCTCTCATCAGCTTGTTTCATCCGGGTGCGCCCAAGCCTGCAAAAAGGCACGGGAGAAGCTCGCAAAGCGCTTTGAGATTCGGTGGATGCCCCCGATAATCCTGCGAGTGATGAAGATTACGTGGTAAATTATATGGAGGTTTCCGTAAATGGGGTAACCCATGGTTCATACTGGAAAATTCTATAAAAAGATGGATGAGAACTGGGGGTATCCCCATTTTAGGAACCCCCCACATGGCTTTGTCTGAAAATGTTCTGCAAAAAGGCTGGGAGGACTTGAGCGGCGAGTGATTCAGAGTCGTTCAGAGTCATCCTGGGAGTCAAATCGCAGCGACGTGATTCTTCAGGCTAATTCGCCAACATGGCGGAAGGCAAGGTACAGTGTGGACTCTCAGCACACACACACACACATTCGCATGACACATACACAGACGGAATGTGTTCGCTTCAGATTCTTGAATATGAGTTACGATAGTTATGTCCATGCTACCAGTGAAGTTCGCAGCTTCCTACGCAATGTGGCTTGTTCTACATACATTGTCAATCATTGTCATATATTCATATGATTCGTATATTTTTGCATAAACCATTTTGGAACGTCATAACGGGAAGGCCTCAGCTCCCCGCCGAAAAAACCTATCCTTTCGCTCCCCTGGGTGAAACTCGTAGTGTTGCTGGGCCTCATTAGAAGTCTCGTACATTGTTTGGCATTTAGAGAATTTTGAAGATATCTTCGGCAGGAACTTCAACCAACAGGCCAGTTTCTAGGTGCAAAGCGATACACGCAATCAAGTCGCGCTAGCTGATCAGAAATCCTCGGTTTAATTTGGGGAAACTTGCAGAAAAAGTCGCAAGCTGCGTTTATGGGAGAAGTAGCCATTGGACATAAAAGATATAAAAGCTAATCGCGTGGTTTCGTACTTAGTTTTGTTTCGTTTGGCTTGTGTTTACAGAGCAAGTCGCTCTAGATGGTTGCTTTGTAGTTTGCATTTGCAAACTAGATTTTGGGCACCTGTGTTGGTTCAGTCGATTCTAAGTTCATTCGGACATCGCTTCGTGCAGGGCAGAGTGATGATATAGTAGATGGTTGTAGATGTGAAACGGAACACACGGGTTAGAATCTCAGCACATGTCAACAACGGTTTTAGACACATTTGGACATTCCTTGATGATCTTCACACAACATGCATTTATGGTTTATCTCTGGAAGACAAAAAGTATTTTACCATCAGGGTGGCTTGCGTTCACATTCTGTTTTGGGAGTTTGGTATCGATACAAATATAATTTGTAAGTGTTTCTGCTGCATTTACAATGGGCGAAGAAGTTGGAGTGACTTTTTGGAGAGGTTTGTGCAGATAGTTCCATGCGAATCATGCGAAAGTGACAGTTCACTGGCAGGTTGGGGTGACTTCAATGGATTTGTGTAGCGCTAGAGTTGTACACGGCAAATACTGTTGGAAACACAGAAACAAGGTAGGAGAACCATGATTATTTTGTGGAGGCAAATTGAAAGTATACTGGCCAAGACGTGTCAACGACGAAGCTGGATGTTTCAATGCTTGGACAAGCTAAGGCCTGTAAGTCTGGCTTACAATGTGAAGGGGGTTCACTTCATGAAGGAAGGCATGGCTCACACTGCTCCGAAATTTGGACATTTGGAAAGGATTTGAAATTTGGCATGTCAGAGGCTATCAGGATGTCAGATCATTCAAAGTGTATCAAGCAATCGCCACATTCCAAAGCCCCCCAGATAAAGCTGAACTCCGCCTAACTGCCAGATACTGCCAGGCAAGGAACCAACGATGAGAGTGACGCTGGAACTTTCAATAGATATGCCTGTGACAAAGCTGGTGCGCCGCGGAGGGTAACTGATTTTGGCGTATGGCAGTTCCGGCATGGCACACTGATACAGTTGTTTAATGTTGTTTACATGAAAAGGATCTCAAGTGTGTGACATGATGTGCAGATATGTGCAATGGCCAAATTGCTGCGCAAGGTGTATAATTTGGACGAAGCGTTTGGTAAGAGCGATGAGACGAAACAAAAGGAATCTGTTTCTCTCATCTCCAAGGCCTGGCAAAAGTTTGGAACAAAATTTATTTGAGCCATTTTGAGGTAAAAGTTTGACAACGGTTTGCTAAAAAAAACTAAAAAGAATGTGATCATATTGCAAGCCATGTCCAGGAACTTTCTCAACTGCTTGGAAACATGCCGTATCACAGAAGATCTATGGAATTCTACACGACCACGTGTGTTTGTGACGTTTATGTGCAGCGAAAGATGAAAAATCCTTTCAAGGTGGTCAGATAGAGCGAAAATTGCTTCAGAAATTGTCTCAATTGGATTCAATTGGTGGACTCTGCTTGACTCTGCTTGACTCTGCTTGACTACATCCGTCAGACGAAGCGGCCAGGAGAGCACCCAGTTTGCTCCGCCTCGCCAAGAAACCAGCAGCACCACTCGCCGCATGGCGAGCTGCTCAGCGTGCCAGTGTGTGCTGAAACGTTGGAAAGAGGCATTTTGAGTTCGATGATAGATCTCTCCAATAGCTTGCACCACTCTTCTTTAAGAGAAAATGAGGAAAGATGAGAAAATATGAAAAAGAGCAACATGTGTTTAAGCTTCTGGGTTCTGTTCTGGCTTCCTTCCAGGAATTTTTTGCTTTGATTCCAATGGCTTTACAAATATTGGAGAAATTCCGTGAAAGCCGCAAAATTGCCAGGCATGGTATCGGATATCCAGTGAAAACATCTGTTGGTTTCGACCTTTGTTTCGGACTAAAAGTAGAAAGTTCTTTCCCATTCCCTATGATTTTCGGACTTACTCCTGGATTTCCCGTGCCCTTTGTGTATTCTGCACATTTGAACGAGGTAGTGCCGCTATTGGTTTCACTTCCATGAGCAATTCTGAGCAATTCCGTCAGGAAAGCGAAAAGCCGAAGTCGCTGAGCCTTTCTGTTAGCACTGCGACTCCGACCATTCCGCAGGAGGTGGGTGAAACATGGTGAAACTAGTGCACTGGTAGCCTTGCGCCATCCGCGCAGTCCATTCTGGATATGACTGGTTTCAAGCTGCTACAGCCGATTACATACAGTTCAGATGTGTTCGAACTTGACTTTGCCAGAACCAGTACATGGCTGACGATCCAAATTCATCGAAAGGTGTCGGTTCCTCAACCAGCTCCAGTGCAGCCCCAGCCAGCAAAGGCTCCCAAATACTCAAGGCAAAGCTGAGTGACATTCATGGCACTTCCATGCCATTTCCATGGCATTCGGATATATTTACATATATTTTGATATATATGTTGATATATTTGCATGCATTCACCATATTATGTAGCATTCTTTTGGAATTCTTTCTGTCGATTGATGGTGCAACCTTTGTTGCAGTTAATGCAGCGCCTAAAACACGCTTTGGAGGCAGACCCATCCGGATTATGTGAAGAGCCAACGGTGGAATCGAAAAGACAAAGAAGGCCTTGTGACTTCATGACATTTCATGGCACTGCCAAAATTGGCCATGACTTAACTGACGTAGTTGACTTAACCATCATTTCCACTTGATTTCCACTTGATTTCCACTTGATTTCCACTTGATTTCCACTTGATTTCCACTTGATTTCCACTAACCTCCATGAAACCATCAGATTGGCCTTTGCAGGCGAGAAGAAGGACGTGTTCTTTATCGATATGGAGGCACGATACGATACGACACGGCGGACACGACGGACACGGCGGACACGACGGACACGGCCACGGGATGCCGCGCAGTGCGCTGAAAGCCGAAAGCCGGAGCTGCCGGGCACAGGCCTTTCGAAACGCACAGTTCGAACCCCTGCCGGAACCTTCAAGAAAAGAGCGGTGCTGCCATGTCTTGAAACATGTAACATGTCTTAACATGTCTTAACATGTCTTACCTGGTTTCCCAGTCGGCAGAAGAAACTTGTTTTTCTTCCCTCTGAAAGTCACCACCTTACAAAATGATACAAAATGTGCATAAGATTCAACTGATTCAACAGAGCCTTTTGCGCACTGATTATTGCGCTCTCTCTCTCTCTCTCTCATCCATCGCTCTCTCATCGCGCTTCTCTGGTCATCATTATTAGATTTTGAGAAACAAGAGTACAAGCGCGCCATGTATTTTTTCATGGCAGGCTCATGCATGCGAACTACAAGGAGCAAAGAGTGGGGGGTAGACTAGTAGACATGTCTTCGATCGTCTTGAAGATGGGTCACTTTCTGCAAGTAGGGCACCAAGGCTTTTGACTGACAATTCCCACCAAGTGATTCGAGCATTGACAATTGTGTAAGGATTAAGACAGTATGCACAGTATGTTTTCTGGCGGGGTGTGAAAAGCTAGCACGAAGATCCCATAACCCCAAGCCAAGATTCGTCCAGATTGAGCTTTCCCACAGTGCAGGAGGTTGATTGGCGAATAGGTTCGCGGGATCACTGGGAGAACTTCACAAAATGGTATGAATTGGTGAGCTTGACTCAGCTTGACTCAGCTTGACACTGCCTATTTTTGCATCCTAGCTGGAACCCTTCACCATTTGAGCATATTTGAGCACTCTGGGTCTGGCTGCACCTCGATCTGGATCTCACCTCGTTGAAATGTTGATTTGAACAGAATCTTTGAATCTTTGAATGTATTTGAACTGTTCTGACTGTTCTGACTGTTCTGACTCATCTCATCCAAGAGTTCAAGAGCATGAACATAAAGAGAAGATCTAAAAAGATCTAAAAAGGGGATGCTGCGTAGGCCACGGTAGGTTGGTCAACACCTTTGGACCGTTTTGGAGCACGGGAGTTCCTCTGCATTTTTCCGGGTCGGCGGAGGTGACGTTCCAGTTCCACGGCAGGGGACCCCGGGGACCCCATCACTGGGAGAGGTGTTTTTGGGGTGTCACACTGCCGCCATCCGCCGCCTTGATTTTTCACAGTCCGAGATGCTTCAAAAAGTGCATCACCGAGGCTTGTTGTAGATAATGAGAAAGAAAACCAGGTGGGATGCAGCCAAAACAGCAACACCACGTGCGTCGAGAATCATGAGAAAGCACTGTCATTAAGAGGAGAAACTTGAAATAACAATGAAGAGAAGAAACTTCAAATAAATGTTTCTTGACAATGAAACGAACACCGAACAAAAATGTGTTTATTCTGCAGGAACCTGAGGGAGACAAGGTGCGGCTGCAAACTTTGTTCAATGCCACCAGACCGGCTTACCCATGCTGCCATCCTCCTTTCTACACGCAAACTGCGACTGACAAAACGTCGAAACATTGGGCGTAGCTGGCATAGCTCGTCTACCAGTTGCAGGTCGCTCAAGAGCATCAATCAGACCACGTGCCACCATCGAGGGCGCGCCCCGGGTTTGGTTGTGGAACTTGGACGGAGAGAGATGTGGAAAGATGATGAAAGATTGTTTGAGAAAATCGGGACTGGTGTAAGAGTCTGTCTAAAGATGACTGGAGGACGTAAAGGTGACTTAGAGATGGCCAGAAATTGAAGACCAAAGCCGCCACCAGGTCGGGGCCCATGCAGAAAAGCGGCTGCCTCAGCCTCCATGTGCGCAGCTGCTGGGTTTCTACAGATTCGTGGACTGAAAACTCGAAAACTCAAAAAATATCCAAAGAAAATCACCAAATGAAAGGAGATGTACGACCGAGGAACCACAAGGTATCAATGCAAATATGTGCAGATCCGGATGATACAGATTTATACAGATGTGTGATGCAATATGATGCAATATGATGCAATATGATGCAATATGATGCTATCACAGATGCAATATGATGACAGAATATGACAGATGAAAGAATCCACAGAGTTGCACTGAGGTGCGCGCAACAATGATGCACTTGTTTTGCTTGTATTTGTCTGGCACGGGTGCGTCGATGTCTTGCGGCATAAAAGATGAGCTTCGAGCGCTGCACATGGAATTTGTATCGATGGCAGTACACGCTACAGGAACCACAGAAATCTGCTGTAAACTGTAAACGAAACTTGGGGGTGAAATGGCGTTAAATCTCTCGTTAAATCTGCAAATGTGGTAATACCTGTGGTAACGTGGTGCTATGTGGTGCTCAAGGCTATTGATTTTGCCATCCGTTGTGTATCGTTGTGTGATCTCGTGTCGTGCAGCACACCCCCTTCGATTGAAGGTTTCGGTGAGCCATGGCCTCGCAAGTCCTTACCGGCTGCCAATACATCGATGTTCAAGGCACGTCACAACCGTCACATATGGCCACATCCACCACAACGTTGTTACATCATGTTACATCATGTTACATCATGTTACATCATGTTACATCCACCACTTCAGATCGAGTTCACTGAGTCAATGTTCTTTTCAAGTCTACAAATGTGCTCAAGTATCTCAAGTCATGTGCTATTCAGAAATTCAGTATTGATTTTGTTGTCATTTTATGTTAGGATGTTGTCTAATGTTGTCTAAGCCTGCAAATAGGTAACATGTCAGTCTAAACTTTAAACATGTTTAAACCGTCTTCCCATGTCTTCCCATGTCTTCCCATGTCTTCCCATGTCTTCCCTCCCTCCTGTTTTTTATTTCTCCTGACAGATCTTCGTTCCTGTCCAATCTTCCTCCCACGTGTTGTTCAGTTTATGATTTCTGCAGACACATCATGTGAGAATCATGTGTGATAGTGAACTGTCATGAACTGTCTCAAGTCTTGAACCAAGAGTTTGTGTTTGGAGGCAGTGGTGTGGTCCCCAAGCAAGAACTTTCAAGTGTCTTGGGATTTACAGAGTGTTTAAGTCGTTGTGGGAGTCATTTGCAAGTATATGATACATGGTTAGCCATAATTTAGCCATATTTGTTCTTGCAGTTGATTTTGCATTGGCAAACTGCTTCCACGGACTTGGGAAAATTGGGCACAATTTGCTCCGAACCTCTTCACACTTTTCACATCTGTTCACGAGGTTTCCTTGGATCCGCCCTGCCCGAGTGGCAAAAGGATGACATGGAGACTTGTGCACAACTTCTGTACACACTCACGGAGATTCACAGACTCACAAACTATGCACAGATATCACATGATATCACAGACTATTCGGGGATTCCATTCGGTTTTTACAGGTTTCGCAGGTGGATGGCAGAGCCCTTGTCCTGCAAACCTTGAAAACTCAACAGACTCAACAGCTTGTCCCTGCAGAAAAATCAGCTCATATTTGTTGTGCTCCGAGGACGCTTTGCTCAACAAGTGGGGCGAAAATGTGAAATATGAGGAGCCAAAGAAATGGGAGAGATTTGATTTGCTCTGTCTTTGTTTTACTTTGTACAGTTCGGGTAACATTTGGACTCTGTTTATGTCCCTGGACATTCTTGTCTTGTAGTCCTGGTCAGATGCATCGCAGTATTCTCAGTCTCACGTTTTTCCTTTTTGTGGTGTTGGTTTTCGGTGAAATTGCAGACAGAAATGGCATGAAATGAGAAAAAAAGAACAAAAATAATGAGAAAAAACAGGAGAAATCATGAGAAATAAAGTTTCCAAGAAATAATGTTTGCAATAGGTCCTGCCAAAACTTCAGTGATGGCCATGGTGACTTTGGTGATTTTGGCAGGACTTCGTCTCATGGCTGTTTGAACTGCGCGAGAGTCGCGAGGCGTCAGGGAAGAAGTTCAAGGCTCGGGGTTGGGAGAGCAGAGCACATAACGTGCCACTAGGGCCCTTCGAGTGAAGCGAGATAGGAGAAATATTAGGAAATCAGAAAAGTGGCAAGATAAAGATGATAAAGGATGATAAAGGATGATAAAGGAACAAACTAAGAGAGAATCAACATGAATCAACCAGCGCAGATCATGTTTATTCACACTATGTTTTGCACTGCTTTTGAGAGCAGGTGGCCATTTTCTCCTGCGCGCCCTATGATCGTGAATGGTTTGACCTAACCAACCAGGAGAAACCAAATGATCCGGCTCATGTGGCTTGTGCTGTGTTCTGTTTGATGCGGTAGCTGTGAAACTTGAAGATACTCCTTGTCACAGGGTGTTGCTTCTTTGTAAGAATGCAAAAAGGCTTGGCTCAACAAGTTAGTTCATTAAATGGCCATGACGAGCCTCAATTCAATGAACGGCCGAGAGAAGCTAGTCACAAAATGTGACCTTCCAGTGTAACTCTTGTAACTCTCCCCACTCGACAAAACGCTGAGAAATTTAGCCCGGGAAATTGGTCTCTTGGACAAATCTTGGACACTATTTCAATCTATTTCAATCTATTTCAGACATGGACTTTTCGGAGGATCTCGGCTGCAGCCTGGAGTTTACCTACAACTCCGAGCAGTTGAACATGGAGCCTTGGCAACGAAAGAATTTCTGTAATGACTTTGATTTGCGAACCTGTAGACAAATGTAGACACAGAAAAAAAAAAATAAAAGATATTAAAAGATTCTAGAACTGTAGATTTCATGCTCTGTCCTTTGCATACCTTCTCGAACCTTTTCATAGATTGTGCTCATTTTCCTGATGGCTTTCTGTTCCAAGGACACCGTGAAGCTGGCAGAAGGTTGTGACGCCGTTTGCACCTTCGTGAACGACTTCGCAGGTGTGAATTTGGCGAAAGTTTGTGCAGCTTTGTTAAGTTGGCACCGACGTTGTGTGCGTGGCAAATTCGATGTTTTTCCTCGAGGTGCAGACATTGTGGAGAGTCTCAGCAAGGCGGGATGTAATCAATGTAATCAATGTAAATCAATGTAATCATGATCGTCGCATCTTGCTTTGGTTCATTTTGGTTCGATTCTCGCAGGCGGGCGTTAAAATGATCGCGTTACGTTGCGCCGGCTTCGATCGTGTGGATCTGAAAGCGGCTGAAGCACACGGCATCACTGTGGCACGCGTGCCCGCCTATAGCCATTCGGCTGCATTGATGTTTGTCCTAAATCATTGAAGAGTTGGCACATGTTGGCACATGGATGCACATGGATGCACATGGCACTTCGAGCTCAGAAATCATTGCTTGAAGTTTTTCCAAAGCTAGAACGATACACCGTTTCTGGCCGGCTGACATGGCAGGTCCCTATGCGGTTGGAGAGCATGCTGTGGCACTGATGTGCTCTTTGACACTTCTCAGCACACCAGGATACACCAGGATACACCAGGCACCATCCCCTGTATTGCCTAAAGATGTGAAGTTTTTCGTGCTTCAAATGGTTCAGCCGTTCAATGCAGTTCATGCATCAGCCACTGAGGAATCGAAACATCACGCGTTCATACCGCAATGCTCGCATGGGCAACTTCGGATTGAATGGTGCAATGATCGGAATCTTGTTCGAAGAAAGCGGAAGGCTGCGGTCAAGCAATGAGAGAACATCAAGCAAGCTACTGTAGGAGCAAACAGGGAGCATTGTCCGGAAAGGTACATGTTCAGACCTTTTCAAAGCTATTTCTGTGAATTTGCTAGTTGTTGACCTGCTGTTTTGCCGACTTTGTCGGCTAGCAAGAGCAGACGTTTCAAGAACTGTGCGTCATTGTGCATGTTCAAAGGAAGAGCTCTATCGTAGAGCAAATTAATTTTGAAGGCATGCAGTGATTTACAGTCGACAACCGAAGATGCGCCATGGCGCGATGCCAAATTGTTTCACTTGCGCAAGTTTGCTCTGGTGGATTGACGACAGTCCCAGAGCTCTCCAAGAATCTCCAACCATCCAAGCCGCCTAATGCCGCCTATCCCGACCGCAAGGAAGGACATTGCACGGCAAGAGAGTTGGCATCATCGGCACAGGTGCGTGGATTTTCCATGATTTTCCTACCTTGTCCGACTTGGGCAAATGGATGCAAATCGGGTTATGTTCTCCTTGAGGTCAGTGGTGAAATAAATAGCTGAATCCTGTCATTTCTTTGCATTCTCAAGCAATTGCCGTGGCACTTTGGTGTTCAGACCACCTATCAGCGATAATGCGCCACACTAGTCACTCATCGTCACTTGTCACTGCATGTGTTGAGACGTACTCAACTCTGCGAGGCTTGATCGGTTCCATCACTGCAAGAGTCATGAAGAACCTCCGCACATTTGGAGACCTTGTTTCCACTTTTCCACCTTTGTTTGTTCCTTGTTTGTTCCTTGTTTGTTCCTTGTTTCCCTTCTTAGAGTCTCTGGCTGTTTACAGGTCCAAAATGCTCTAAAGGCACCGTTTAAGGTTCTATTTTGTCAGCCTATCCAAGGAAGGGTTTTGAATGTGAAGTGGTCGCCTATGACGTCTTCGACACTCAGCTGCACCGTTTCGTGAGGTTGCCAGTTTTGCGGCATTGGGTGAATCGGGTCAGCACATTTTGGAGTTTGGTGCCACATGGTGCCACCTGATCACATTCGCATGATACATCCATATACATCCCAAATTCTTTGTGACTCCGATAGAATAATGAATGAAGTGAATAAGTGAATGTGTATGTGATTGTATGTGATTGTACAAGATGAGATCTTCACATACCTTCACCATTCTATACCCTTCTCAATCTTCGCGAGGAGAATCCCAAGATCAAGGATCCAGAGCCTGCAGGTGTCTTAGCAGCACTCGCATGGCCAGAGGCACAGTGTCACCGTCACAAGAAGCTGCAGAACCAACAGACTTCGAACATTTCGAACGCGCTCGAATTGTTTGATTCCGTTTGAGTGCTCAGTGCTGAGTGTTACTGTTTCTTTGAGAATTCCCCATGTTGCAACGAGCATAGCTTGTTGTGCCAATGCCGCTGGATTTTGGAACCTGTACAATTCACATGCAACTCTGTTTCACTGCACACTGCAGCACAGTGCAGTCTGATGAGGTTTGGAGATTCCTTATTTACCACTGGATGAGTTGCTTGCGACCTGCGACTACATCTCATTGCATGCACCTTTGCTGCCATCGACGAAGCATATGATCAACTTCGACAAGTTGAGCATCATGAAAAAGGGCATCATGACGCCCGGCAAAACAGACACAACAGACACGGGACTCGTTAGCAGGATCAGGCTAAAGAGTCCAGAGATAGGATGGACGAAAATGTTTGCTAAACCTTAGAGGATCTAAAGCAAATCTCAAATCGACATCCATATGATATTCCATGATCTTTTTGTGAATCCTTTGCCGCGAAATATTTGAAATCGCCTCGCGGAATGCCGGAATGCCGTGCACACGAGGATTGTCAACACCTCCCGTGGTGGACTCATCGACACCAAAGCGTTGATTCATGGCGCCTCGACTCCGGTGACTCCGGTGGCCGTCGACTTGACGAAGTCGACGAACTTGTTTTGCAAAACAAATTGCTGCAAGTGACATAAGTGCCAAACGAAGTCAGAAAGTTGCAGGAATATGACATAATATGACGCCATTTTCTGCCCGGAAAATGTCTTCCTTTGTTCAGTTTTGGTTTCGTCATTTCGATATGTTCGATTTCGCTAGGCTTGAAGACTGGCATCATTGCTGGTGCTGCAATGGACGTAGTGGAAAATGAGGCACCCTTCTTCTTCAGGAGCCGAAGTAGAGAAGGGGGAGTCTGGTTGGAGTCTGGTTGGAGTCTGGTTGGAGTCTGGTTGGAGTCTGGACATTTTGGATCAATATGGATCATCATTGATGGATCACTGATCATTATCATTCATGATACATTATGGTCATTATGGTTGTTATGGTTGTTATTCTTTTGCTGCTGGAAACGTTGAGATTTGATCCGACACAATTGCTAGGAACTTTAGCAACAGTTGCATTGACGATGACAACATTTCTGTGCTGTTGCGCATGCCGAACGTCATCTTGACACCGCATTTGGCATTCTTCACCCGAGAGCCTTCGCTGTTCCAAAGTGGATCACTGACTGTGCAGTGCGCTAATCTCGTGCAACAAAGCTCTAGCTGCAGGATACCGTAGAATTTTCTGTGCTTTCTTGATCTGAGCTGCCTTGTTGCATTGTTGCATTCTCCAGAGCCAGTGCCAAGGAAGCCTTGAAGACGATTTCAGACACCTCGTTGAAGAGCATGATAGGCACCGATTTAAAATTGATCTAAAGCCAACAAGATCCAATAAGTATACCGACAGAACATACACCAGGATGTGGCAGTTGAGGGCTTCTTTTTGGATTTATCAGGCAACGAGTTCCGACTTTCGTTCGGCCTTGGTTTGGGCCCCATCAGGCGTTCGTGACGGCGAGGGCCCACCCAAGCAAAATGGCAAGTTGGACTGCGTGGCGTGGCGAAAGCTCTAGACTGTACCATACTGTACCTACTGTCTGAGGAACAGTCGTGTATGACGTGCGGACCGGACATGGGTTGTCAGAGAGTCGCTTTCAGAGAGAGAGAGAGAAGGAGAGAGACAGGGGGTTGGGAAATAAAAAAACACAGAGAGATGCACTGCCGGCCTTGCCTTTCCGCCTTGACGCTCAGGTTTGCCGTGCACCGAAGGAACAACCAAAGGACCCAAAGAAGTGTGAAGGAGCAGCCCAGGAAAGAAAGCAAGAATTGGTTCAGAGGATGTCTTTCATGGAGCAGCTCCCTTTGCCAGTGAACCCTTTGAAGGCGGCATCTTGGGACTACTTGGGACTACTTGGGACTAGAAGCACGGATTCTTTCATGAATTCTTTCATGAATTCTTTGAAGTTTCATCAAGTTCCTCACTGAGTTACTCTCTGTGATCCCCAGGCGGAAGCTTTTGCTCCCTTTGAAAACACCGAGAAACCTTTCCGCATCGCCTTCTTCTCAGCAACTCCCACAGAGGTGGCCGCCTTCGAAAAGGGCAATGAGGAGAGTGTAGAGCCACAGAGACAAACTGACACTCTGAAAACAAACTGGAAACAAATTGGAATATAAAGGGAGCAAGAAGACATAAGAAGACAGACAGGGAAGGCTCTGAGAAACTCCACTGCGCTCATGGAATTCCATGTTCAAGATCAACCACAAGTGTCAAAGCGGACCATGTTTTCTGTTTCGTTGCAGGGCAGTTTAGATTCCAAATGTTTACGGAAACGACGGTTTCAAGTTTCAAGTGTAGATTCGGTATGATTTGGTAGTTGAAGTTTGTTGCATTGATTTTGTTGAGCTTTGGACGCCAGGACTACAAGGGAAACTTCACCTTCAACTTTTACAAAGCTGCCCTGAACATCGAAAGTGTGGACATGGTCAAGGGTGCTGAGGAGCTGCGAGAGTCGTGCAGTGTTTTTCATCAATCTGCGGACCAGGTCCTAAATTCTTCACAGCTAAAACGCGTACAACGTATCTCTATCCGATCTCTATCACATGATCATTGAATGCTTCAGAAACCTCTACAACATATCATAACAAATCATAACATATCTATGATGTCTATGATATCTATGCATCAAATGTCACGTTTGATGGTCTTGACTGGGTTCGGTTGCTTGATTCGGGAGTCGAGCGACACGCGTGGACATGAGTTTTGCTGCTGGAGATGTTTGCGGGTTTGCCATGCTGCAAAATGGTTTCCTTGCAATCCATTTGTTTTGCATCTGCATCTCTGACAGGGAGTCTGCATTTTTGTGCATGACGATGCATCAGCAGAGAGACTTGGCTGAAGTTGAAACACGGGAAGATGTGATCCAACCGTGGTATCAATGATCCGCCGATTTCAAACGTCATTATATAGGTGGTTAAAAGAATTGCAAAGGATTCTATTTAACCGCCGCTGGCGTGTTCCGGGGGCCACGTGGCTCCCAGGTGAAAGGGGTGAAGGAGGACCAGTGGCTGGCATGTATGTATCAGGCAACAGCAAACAGAAGCAGACACAAACGACATCCACAGGACACGCCGAGAAATGAGACTAGGACGTTTGACAATAGACAACACCCTACGAAAGAAGAAGCAGAAGGCAGGCGCAAGGCACGGAGTTAAGGAGAACATGGCTGGCCTGGCAGCAACGTCACTATCGCGTTGTTCTTTTTGTCATGATATGACATAAATGATGCCAGATGAAATTAGAGAATAGATGATACCATACGAAAGAAGAAGCGGAAAGGGGCGGCGGGGCAAGGAGTGCAGGAGGACCAGTGGCTGGCATGTATGTATCAGGCAACAGCAAACAGAAGCAGACACAAACGACATCCACAGGACACGCCGAGAAATGAGACTAGGACGTTTGACAATAGACAACACCCTACGAAAGAAGAAGCAGAAGGCAGGCGCAAGGCACGAGGTTAAGGAGAACATGGGCAGAGACAAACGACATCCACAGCACACGCCGAGAAATGAGACTAGGACGTTTGACAATAGAGAACACCATACGAAAGAAGAAGCAGAAGGCAGGCGCAAGGCACAAAGTTCAGGAGAACATGGCTGGCCTGGCAGCAACGTCCATATCTCGTAGTATTTTTGTTGTCATGATATGACATAAATGATGCCAGACGATATTAGAGAAGAGATGATACCATTACCAGAGGAAATAAGAAGCGGAAAGGGGCGGAGGGGCAAGGAGTGCAGGAGGACCAGTGGCTGGCATGTATGTAGCAGGCAACATCAAACAGAAGCAATGACAAACGACATCCACAGAACATGCCGACAAATGAGCCGTTTCACAATAGACAACACCCTACGAAAGAAGAAGCAGAAGGCAGGCGCAAGGCACGAACTTAAGGAGAACATGGCTGGCTTGTCAGCAACGTCCATATCTTTGTTTTGTTTTCATAATATAATGTGAAGTAGGAGGGGGGGAGGGGGGGGTCGTAAAAATCCGCGCGGAGGGAAAGATTACAGCTAAACATAAAACATATACAAGCAACATCCACAAGACACGCCGGCAAGCCGGCGGATTCTTCAGGGTGTACCCGATTCGACTATTTGCATCATCGGCAGAAAGACTTTGCCTGTCACCATCACCATAGTGTTCACATCTATCTACTTTATCATGTTCAAAATTGTCATCTTCATCTTCATCATCATCACCACCTTCATCTTAAGTATCAATATCCAGCACATCGCGACGCAATCACTGCAAACAAGCGACAACATCTCGTTGAATCAGCTTCATCTTGAGCCTTCTTGTCGACTTCAATGCCATCCAGAATCATCCAGAATCATCGCCATAATTTTCCTTAACCATTAGCAGATTTAGCAGTACCATCCCCTCTGCAGTTCATCAATACTATCATGAACTGATTTTGAACATGTTGCTATCCTTCCAGTCTCCAGCATTCATCCATCTTCCTTATTTTGAACCTCACTGCCACTTTCATCTCTGTGCTATCGCGAAGGTACCTCTTGGGGATCTTTAATTGTTGTTTCTCCCTCAGAAAGGCTCCATCCTGAGGATCGAAACAGGTCGAAACAGATCGTAACAGATCATTCTGGAAACAGTGCCTAAACATTGCCTAAGGTAGGACCAACCGCATCACCTCTTTGTTCCTGTTGAAACCACAATTTTCCCTGGGAAAGATACTCAGCAAGCATCGATGGCATCGCCTGAGTCTTCTTGCACTGCTTCCACTGAAGTTCAACAAGTCGTAATTATTCACAATTCAATACCAGTAGTAGTACCGCACAAGGCGGTGGCGGAAGTTTCAAAAATAGGAAACCTATAGGAGAGCTTGGTTGTTGTGAATCCGGGATGGCAGAGCGAAGCCACTGATGGACTGAAAGGTGCTTGATCTCTCTCACTCTTTCTCTCTCTTTCTCTGACTATCTACCTGCCTACCTATCTATTTTCTATGTATCTATCTATCTATCGATCTTTCTAGTGTAGTGTAATGTAGTGTAGTGTAGTGTTGTGGAGTGTAGTGTAGTGTAATGTACTGTAGTGTAGTGGAGTGTATAGTGTAGTGTAATGACCCGAAGCGAAGCGAAGCGACATCTGAACCTCCAAAAGTGGTCCGAACCCCTAGTGTTTTGTACATTTTGACTTCGAAATGTGCTTCGCGCCACAACGGCGTGCACTTTTTCGACATCTCAACTTCCAAAAGTGGTCCGAGCTGGTGTGTTTTGTACATTTTGACTTCGAAATGTGCTTCGCGCCACAACGGCGTGCACTTTTTCGACATCTCAACTTCCAAAAGTGGTCCGAACCTGTGTGTTTTGTACATTTTGACTTGGAAATGTGCTTCGCGCCACAACGGCGTGCACTTTTTCAACATCTCAACTTCCAAAAGTGGTCCGAACCCCTCAGTTTTTAACATTTTACTTCCAAATGTGCTTCGCGCCACAACGGCGTGCACTTTTTCAACATCTCAACTTCCAAAAGTGGTCCGAACCGACTTCCAAATGTGCTTCGCGCCACAACGGCGTGCACTTTTTCAACATCTCAACTTCCAAAAGTGGTCCGAACCCTTCAGTTTTTAACACATTTTACTTCCAAATGTGCTTCGCGCCACAACGGCGTGCAACTTTCACCTCTCATCTCCCCAGATGTCTCCGCACCCGCCGCTTTAGCGAAACCACGAAAAAACACAGTGCTTCGCGACTTTCCTACCTTTTCGCGCACCTGCATCTTCTTTCTTCTGATCTTTTCTCTTCTGACTCTTCTCCCTGCTGACTGCTTTTTCATCTCTCCATATTGTCGGAAGTTTGACTTCCAAACTTCCTTCGATAATTCATAACAAGTCCCAGATGTCCCAGAGTCCCAGATGTCCCAGATGTCAGAAGTTCGAAAACAAACCTCTGATTGTCTCCATTCTCCGATTGACCAGCTGTGCTAAGGGTCTTGAAGGCCTTGAAGGCTCAAGGCGTGAAAATTGTTGCATTGCGATGCAGCGGCACCAACAACGTGGACATCAAGACGGCAAAGGAAATAGGCCATGTCTCCTATGCCATGCCTCCTTCTGATTGACTCAGATGTTCACTAAGGTTCATTCAAGTTCATTCAAGTTTCTAGTTCAAAGCGTCGACCAACATCGACCCTTTTCAGAGGTTTGATGTTCTTCCAACATCGAATTCAACGTGACAACATATGACAACATGTGACAACATATGACAACATGTGACAACATATGACAACATATGACAACATGTGACAACTGGAGTGGTTGGACAAGTTTTTGATCACTTTTGATCTCAGGGCTGACGGTGGTGCGAGTGCCCGCATATAGCGCATCATCCACCGGCGAGCATGCAGTCACATTGGCCACCTCGGTGACACTCGGCGCAAGTTGGGGTCACATGGGTCACAACAGGAATCCTGAGAGATGTCAGACATGATTGTTAAATATTGTCAAAATGATCAACGTTTAAGCAACGAAGCAACAGTTTTTTGCTCAAAGTCCAGAGTGTCTAGCTGCTAAAGGAGATCTCTTTGCCGATCTATTGAATTCCTGGTCATTTTGAGCTCTTCGCAGGTGAGTCCTTCTTAGAAAGCATAGCTTTGTTTGGACCTTGGGGTTTCCCACACAGCAGACCCCTTTGGGTGATGTTACATAATTTATACATCATTGACATGCAGGCAGTTACCTTTCCTTGCTGGGTCTTCAGTGCATTCGTTGCTGATTTCCGTTCCTTGTCCAAGGATCAGATGCATCCCTCAGGCAGCGGAGAACACCAGGTGGGGTCACCCGCAGATGTTGCCATATTGTTGCCACATGTTGCCACATGTGTCCCGCTAAACTCACATATTCATAATTATTCATAATTATATATAATTATTCATAATTATATATAATTATTCATAATTATACGTATATTCATAATTATATATTCATAATTACTCATACATATTCAACATTGGTCCTTGTGGCCGCACTCCAGATAGCTGCCCCATTTTGTGCCCATGCCTTGCTGCGCTCGTAAAAGGATTCCCTACCAGAGCACCAGCGACGCAATGGTTTGTTCGTGCAAGATCGATCTTTTGCCCTTGTTTCTGTCTAATCTGTCTAATCTGTGAATGGTTCTGATACATTCATTCTGATGTGCCATGACTTCGTGACGTGAAATTCTCAGTTTGAACAGTTTGATTGTAGGCGTTGTAACTTCGAGCTGAATGGACTTCTTGGCTTTGACATGATTGGAAAGAAGGCCCATGGATCCCATGTGACATGAGTGGAATGATCCAAACATGATCCAACTTTGAAATTTCGTTAACCAGAAGATGTTCTTTCGCATAGGAACGATATATTTAGTGCATATCAGGGGTTCACTGCTCATGGCTCAACCTGCTGTACTTTGCTATACTTGGGTTTCTCCATTGAAGAAGTTGTTTTGTGAACAGCGACTGCGACATGATGATTGTGAAGGATTATGTTTGGATCTCATTGTGGAAGGATTGTGACGGCATTTCCGGCGTTCAGTGACCACTTTTCCCAGAATTCGAAGAGCGAACTGTACCCATCGTTTCCAATGGAGTCAGATCTTTGCCAATCTTTGCAAAATCTCGGTGGGAGGTTTGTTTCGTCGCGTCGTGTCTTGTGGAAGTTGTCACACCGCACTGTGCGAGGTGGGCATCATTGGTGCTGGCCGAACTGGAAAGGTTGCTGCAAGGATCTTCAGCATGGGAATCACGGCCTGAATGTCATTATCATTGTCAAATCAAGGTTCAACTGAGACACATCATAAATCATCATAAGATATCATAAGTGAGTGCAGTCACTTTTCCAAGCATATCGCCCTTGATTTCAAAAATTCTGGACCTTCCTGCGCCAAACTAATTCTATAATCACGAAAGCTAGCGGTAGCTAGCTGGAGTTACTCTTGCTTCAGCAAGAGGAGGGGCAGCTCTGAGTCCAACACAGTGATTTTTCACTCGGAACCCCCCCCAAGCTCCCGGGGCATTTTGAAGCAGTCTCGGAAGCAGATGGTCACGGGCTCAAATCCTGCCAGGGCCGTCCCTCTGTAACTCTCTAGTCTTCTTTGGTTCAGATGTTTTACGACTCAAAGCCGAAGATTACATGTTGTTCGGATGCAACTCTCGCGCCCTATGCCTCATCAGAGCATGACATTACAAGCTCGCCCGAGCTTCGATCAATTTGGCCGTGGACTCGATAGAATTCTTTGAGACTCGGGTCAACAGTTGAGGATTTGAGCCCCATCAAAAATTACACTTCTGGATAGGGCCCCAACTTTTTACAGTAACCATGTTCTTTGGTTCACATGTTCTACGAATGAAAGCTGAACATTACACTTCTTCTCTGCAACTGTCTTGACTCCTTCCGACGCCCCTGTGGATGAGTATCGTCTGACACTTTGGCAGTGAGCTCAAGCTCAAAAGCAGCTCCGGATAATCCTCCCTATCGTTCTCTGGCGGTGCCAGCTGCAAAGTCCTAGATCACTTGCATGTACGTCGTGTATGTTTGCAGCTCTATATACCTCCATCGGATGTCACCAAACACAGCATGCAACTGCCTTCTACATATGAACCTCTCCATTGTGCAGCTCCTGTGCCTGTATATGCATGTTTTTCTGTCTATCTCTTTGTGTCGATATTGTGTTCTGGTTTTCTTTCTTCATATATATATAATAATATATATATATATACATCTGTATTTACATATATATTAATATATATGTATATACATATGTATTTTATATATGCCTATATCTGCATATTATTTCTCTATATCTCTCTGCCACGTTTCTAGCCCACGTGCTCCGCCCCAATTCTTTTCACCGCTGTTCCAGTTGCACTTCACACTGCCGCAGTTGCACTTCACTGCCGAAAAAAAGGTTCCGGTGACATGCGCGTGCTTTCTATTTCCCTGCATGTTTCCAAGTTCCGCTCACCTATTTCCACATCTATGTAACCTTTATGTAACCTGTAGCTTTCGTTCACCCCCCCCTGGGCCTCAAGTTTTAGCCTACGTTGGTAACCAAGGCCCTTGGAACAACTAGAAGTTCAATCCCAGGATTTTTTCAATTTGTAAGCCCGACAAGATCATAGAACTCGTTTCAAATGTTTTGACCACAAAGAGCGTAAGCATATATACCGTATATCTTCCTTGCAGCGGAACGTCTCAGAGCATCAAGACATTTTAGCCATTTTTAGCCTCTGAATAGCTCTTGTTTTGTCTCAGGATATGGATGCCAAGTTATGGTCCATGATGTGGTGGAGAAGCCTGATGTCAAGGCCGGTTCACCAGCCATCCGCGTCTACAATAGATAAATATAGATAAGTGATAGATACCGTTGTCGACTTCCATCCACTTCTGACACCGTGTTGTGAATAAAAAGTGCCTTACTCAAGTGAGGACAAAAAGGAAACCTGTAACCGCTCTGCCAAGCAATCAAGCAATCCAATCCAAGTTTTACATTGTTTGATTCAGATATATTCAGATCAGAAATGGCACTTGGACATTGCATTCTCATTGTATTCTCATTGCATTCTCCAAGGATCCACCACCAAACGGTCTGGGATTGCCCTATGTGCCACTTGGAATAAGTCTGTGGCATCAGGCAGCGGGAAGGAATCCGAAAGGTGATGGCAATAGCTATAGGTGGCAATAGGTGTTTTCCCGAAGGAAACAAAGAAACCCATCAGAAACCTGTCAGAAACCCCTCCTTGTTTTTTCATGGTCTTCGACGGACTCTTGTCGAAAGCAAAGAATTGTGTCGAGGTCCTTGGACGAGATCTTCACACAGAGCGACATCATTTGCATCTTTGCACCGGAAAAACCAGAGACCTTGAAGTTTCTTGGCAAAATCATGACATAAGATAGATCATGACATCGTATGAAGCATGTCTGATTTGGTTCTCACAGTTCCCTATGTTTGTGTGAGTGAGTGTCCCTACAGCATGGTGTTTTCACGTTTTTTTCCGACATGAGGATGATCGATGCAGCTGCCATCAAGAAGATGAAGAAGGGCGTGATTGTCGTGACTTGATTTAGAGTTTGGATGATGTTGGTGTGTGTGTGTGTTCATAGTGTCAAACCGTTTCATCTGTGAAAAGGGTCAGGGACATGGTTTGGTATTGTTGAGTACTGTTGAATATCCAAAAGCAAAGTGCGGCTAGATATTGATATTGGTTTTCGTTCTATTGTGGCCAGTTGTGTAGATTTGGTTGTACGACTTGACTTTCGCCCATGTGTATTTTAAAGGTGCGAAGCAGCGCTTTTGTATTGTTTTTTCCAGTCATTAGTGCTGAAGCATAAACTGCCTCAGTGAAAGCGGAAAACAAGAGGGTAAATATGACGGCCATTATATAGACAAGGATGGTGTATTTATTTATTCCGAATAAATGTGTGTGTGTGATGTATGCTACATTGACGTGTTACTTGAAGCCAGGTAATATTTGTCTTCATCCATTGCCTTCATCCATTGCATATGTTTGTTTGTATCTCTTTCCACATATTTTCTTCACATATTTTGGTTTAGGAACTCGGAAAAGATTTGCGGCAAGGTGAACACTTCAAGGGGAGGCCTCATCGACAATCAAGCTTTGATCGACGGATTGCGTTCAGGCAGGGAGTGCCGGGCGCCTGCAGTTTTGCTCTCCCTTAGACTCCAAAGTTCTTCCCACACCAAATCCAGGGTACCAATAAATACCAAAACATACGAAGATTACAAAGGCAGAAACGTCAAGAAGGCAAAGGGGTCAAAGAGGGTTCAAATTCAAGGGGTTCAATTCAAATTCACATTAGTTCACAAATTAGTTCACAATAATTCAATTTGTTTTTCTCATGTTTGTGAGACTCATGCGCACGGCCGTTTGCCAGGCAAGATCGGCGGAGCCGGCTTGGATGTCGTGCAAGGAGAAAACGAGTATTTCCACACTGATTGGAGCAACAAACCCGAAGCTTGGCAGCTTGAGAGCTTGAGAGAGCTGGAGCAGAGCCTCAGGGTCGGCTTGTTGCCATGCCTGTACTGAGAAACTCCATGACTCACATGTCACAGCAAGAGGTGAGACTATGCTGCACCATGCTTTCACTAAAAGACATAACATCCAATATCCAATGTTATGCTCAGGTGGACAACGATGATCTGAGCGTTTTAACATGCTTCAACAATGTGATCGTCACTTACCACCAGGCACTGCCAGATCCTCTTGTGACATATCACGACCTGCCACTATTGTCAGACTTGCCAGCAATTGCAGCATTTACAAACTGTGATCTGAACTGTTCTGAGCAGGGCTTTGGAACCTCAGATTGCCGCGCAATCTTTGTGCTCAAGGGAAGCAGAGCATTGAAGACGGAGTAGGGGAATGAAACGGCAGACCTAGGACATGTTGTCGCAGCAGGAGCTGGACAATTTGTTGACGATCTTGAAGGAGCCAAACAAGCCCTTCGAGCAGATTGCGCAGACATTCTACAGGAGTTTCACCAAGCCTGACCAGTTCAAAGCTGGCTGTGTCATTTGCATGCTCATCCAGGACAATCTTTTGACACAGACACAGCGCTTGGTTGGATTCTACCTTCTCTACGACATCTACCGGCAGGAAACTGAGGCAACTACGCCTTTCGTTCCTTTGGTGCTGGAGATGGTGGAGACAACAAATGACATGGCTGAAAGAAAGTTCCTGCTGCAGTTCCTGTCGTCCTTACCCAAGGAACTGCCAAAGCAAAGTGTGCAGGGCTTTCTCCAAAGCTGTGATCCGGCAGAGGATCCTGTCATCCCAGACATGGACGCTCTACGGCGGATGCATCAGGAGAGTGCTCCGGTGGTGAATTCAGCTCAAGCTTTGGGCCTCAGACCAGTGATAAATGACAAGTCCGATGAAGGCTACTGGGTCCCGTCGGATCCTTCAAGAGAAGACTTTGATGATCTTAGTGGAGTTTCTGATCTTCAGCTCAAGCCTGAGGAGTTGACTCTGCTTTCACTGGAACCAGCTTGGGCAAGACCTGTCCCTCCGCTTTTGGAGGCAACCGTGGATGAGGTGTTTTGGTTGTCACCTTCGCAGCTGCTCTCGGAGCCTTTGTGGGATTACACGATGTGTGCTGATACCTCACTTGGTGCTGAAGTACGGGAGCTTTTTGCCAAAGCAGTGAAGACACAATTGCCCGCCGACCAGGCTCAGGTGATCATTGATGGCCTAGGGCAAGATGTGAAACTTGTCTACCACTGCGGTTTGACTCCGAAAAAGCTCCCTGAATTAGTCGAGCACAACCCGCAGATAGCCATTGAAGTCTTGCTGAAGTTGATGGGTAGCTCACAGATCTCCAACTACTTCCAGGCTCTTGTGAACATGGACATGAGCCTACACTCCTTGGAGGTTGTGAACAAACTGACCACAGCTGTCGACTTGCCTCATGAATTCATTCACCTCTACATCTCGAATTGCATTTCCTCGTGTGAGAATATCAAGGACAAGTACATGCAGAATCGCCTGGTGCGGTTAGTGTGCGTATTCTTGACTTCGCTGATCAAGCACAAAATCATCAATGTGAAGGAATTGTTCATTGAAGTGCAGGCTTTCTGTATCGAGTTCAGCCGCATTGGAGAAGCTGCGTCGTTGTTTCGTTTGCTCAAAAATCTGGAAAGGTGAGGCCACTGTGAGGCGGCCAAAGGTAGCCGAAAACGTCACAGTGGGTTCAGTGTGGGCATGTGTGGGATTAAAGACATTAAAGACATGGCTGCAGTGGCCCAAATTTGGTCATAAGAAAAGGTGCGCTGTGCGGGTCAGACGATTCAAAACTGCACATCAAGAAACTTGGATACGAAGAAAATCTGATCATACACAGGATGTTCATGTTGGTACAAGTACAAGCCTCTTTGACCTCCGGTCATATTTCATCTTGCACGTTGTTCAGATCAAATGCATGACAAGCTGCATGCTATTTTTTTTCTTCTTCTTGTGCAGCAGATCTCATATGTGTCTTTCGTGGCTCTAGTTATTTTAGTTAACAAGAAAGATTTCGTGGCCAGGCCTGGTTCACTGAGGAGTCAATGCAGGCCTGAAGCTGAGGTGTTGCGCAGTTTATTTGTTTGCCCGGCATGTGCAGTGTGTCCACAAGAATACTGTGCATATGTTGTGCATATGTTGTGCACATTTTTTGTGCATATTTTGTGCATATCTGTACATCGTATGACGGTGCATTGCAAGGCCATTTGTCATACGACTTTGACAAGCTTCCACGCAGTACGACAGAATCAAGAGCCTCCACTACAGCGAAAGAAGTTCAAGACTGTGGTGACAAGAACGTTTTAGAGTTCATCGGAGAGCGGAGAGTCACAAATGTGTCTTGGAGGCACAACTTGTTTTACAGTGCCAAAGCTTCTACTGCACTACTGCACCATATGTGCCCAGATGTGGAGCATGATGTGGAGCATGTGCAGTTCCAGAGTCATTTGTTCCAACTGCAAAGGGTTCGGTGCTTGAGGCCAGTGTTTGGATGTAGCACTGAGTGTCGCGTGCCCCCAATGGGGAGGCAAATCCATGATGCAAAATAAAGCACAACGGTTATCTGTGATGTAAAAAAAGCACAATGGCGGATCGTCTTGAATTTTGTGAAATCCCGAAAGCCTATGCACGTCTCAGATTCGATCATGTTCAAAGTTACTCAGAGTTCTCTTCAAGATGTAGATGCTTTGGATTCTGTTGGTCAGTGGTTTGAAACCGATCATGTCTAGAGAATCTGCAGACATCCTTCCGGGATCCGCAACGGGATCGATTCTCGTGAAGAATATCAAGAATCTATCTCTTTGTTCTTTTTGTCCTTTCTTTCTTCCAGCTGTCGAAATCTCGAAATCTGCAGAGTTCAATGGGACGGGTTTCCATGTGAACTTTGCAGTGGGCGCTGGAGCGTTTCAATTTTGCAGCATTCTGCGGCCCCCCGTACCCAGCTTCATTCTGGTTCCAAGTTGAGATATGTTGAGATGACAAGTCAGAAGTTGTGTTGGGATGTTTTCCAATGAAAACTTGGACAGTTGGGAAGTATGCTGAAGCTGCACATTGATCAGAACCAGAAATCTCGATACAAAGGGCTGATATGAGCAGGCTCAATGCGACTTGCTACACCTTCATGGCTTTCCGTATGATTTTCTGTCCCTGCCCAGTTCAACCAGAAGGGGATTCATTGGCACATAACTTTGAACAGATTGAACAGATCAAATCTGTTCAATTTGATGAAATGGAAACGATAACGTGGCTCGGGTGACGTCTAGAAATGGTGGGGTCGCAGCTTGTCGATGCACGCCTGGTTTCTTTCTGTTTGGAACATTGAGTTCACCTCTGTTCCGTCTGCTTCATAGGCTTAATTCATCAGTCCAAGAGTCGAAGACAGCCATGTGGCCAAAGACGTTTGCCAATCCTGTATTATTTCTGCATTTTTGTGCATTTGACGCATCACGAGAAGCCTATCTCCTGGGCCTGTTGAGGTGTGTGGCACCTTCGAACTTTCACCATGGACACAATATATCATCCTAGAGCCCAATGTAAACAGCTTCCAAAGCTTCAGAATTGGAACAGCCAAGCTGTAAAGGTTCAATAAAGGATCATAAAGGCTTAATGTCCATTAAGATGGAAGGTGTATTTATTTTGGGGACAGTTGATGTTGAAGATGTTTAAGATGTTTAAGACCTGGCCAAGGCACAATCGATTGTTGGACAGGCTGGGCAGGTACACAAAGGAGCAGCACAGGCATGGAAGAAATTCGCTGAGTCCGTGACACTTCAGATGGCAGCCGAATCCGCCGACAGCAGACAAGACAAAGATTTTAAAGATTAAGAGGAGATATGTCTGTTTTAAAAGTCTTAGCCTAATCATTTCACACTTGAGTTGACTTTTGAAATTGCTTGGTTCATTTGTAACAACACCAGAGTCATAGAGCCCAAGTGTGTTATTGTTATTGCTATCAGTAAGCACAACTGGTATTGCTATTCTTAGTGCGCTTTTTCAAGCACGTTGCCCTTTGGTGCGGCTCACAGTGCAGACTCGCATTCCAATACATTTAAGGCTTTGTTGATAGCTTTCACTATGCAAATGTGAGCGGCTGAGCATTGCCAAGATCTGAATTGGTCGCGGCCGTTCCAAGAACTACGGCGACTCATGCATGCCGACTGTATTTGCTGTGTTTGTGAGTGCCAAACCGCGTGATTGTTTCAAAGGGAATAAAACGAAAAAGAAATGTGCAGCTATGATTCACATGATTCATGGGCTGCAATGATGAGGAACTTTTTGAAAGGTTTGGCTGGAGCTGGAACATGCATTTTAGGATGTTTTTGCTGCTAGAAATGGATCAAAACGTTTCTTGGATGTTCGACCAAACTATGCACTTTTCAAGGAACAAACCTGAAAGCCTTGAAGCAATCCCACTAAAAAGACATTGCATCATTGGTTCACTGCTGCATCATGTCCCAATTTGTAGCTTTGTGAGACTTCCGTGCGCTCAGTGGTTTTGAAGAAAATCACGAAAGCTAGCGGTAGCTAGCTGAGTTGCTCTTGCTTCAGCAAGGGGAGAGGCAGGTCTGAGTCCAACACAGTGATTTTTCACTTGAACCCCCCCCAAGCTCCCGGGGCATTTTGAAGCAGTCTCGGAAGCAGATGGTCACGGGCTCAAATCCTGCCAGGGCCGTCCCTCTGTAACTCTCTAGTCTTCTTTGGTTCAGATGTTTTACGACTCAAAGCCGAAGATTACATGTTGTTCGGATACAGCTCTCGCGCCCTATGCTTCATCAGAGCATGACATTACAAGCTCGCCCGAGCTTCGATCAATTTGCTGGGTTTATGTGCTGTCCAGTTGATGCCAGCCGAAACGTGCCGCAGCTGCTCAGCAACAAAAACAAGGTGGTGAAAAAAGATATCTGGACAGGCATCCTATCTCATGAAACCCAAACTTTATCGACTCACCATCTTCTTTGGTTCCGATGTTTTGCGACTTGCAACGGAAGATTACATGTTGTTCGGATGGAACTCTTGCGCAAGATGCCTCACCAGAACATTAAGCTCGATAGAGTTCTTTCTGCCTCAGGTCACACTGTTTGGTTTGAGCCCCATCAAAAATTACAATTTTGGATGGGGCCCAAACTTTGCCGCGTACCAATCTTCTTGGCTGGCACTTTCCAAGGCTCGCCAGAGCTTCTGAAAATTTGGCAGTGGGCCCAATAGAATTCTTTGTGACTCGGACCAACAGTTGAGGATTTCAGCCCCATCAAAAATTACACTTCTGGATAAGGCCCCAATTTTGTTCAGTAACCATGTTCTTTGCTTCACATGTTCTACGAATGAAAGCTGAACATTACACTTCTTCTTTGCAACCATCTTGACTCCTTCCCTGTGGCTGAGTTTCCCTGCATGTTTCCAAGTTCCGCTCACCTATTTCCACATTTATATGACCTTTGGCTTTCGTTCACCCCCCCTCGGCCTCAAGTGCACAACACCACAACCACAAGTAGACAAGACGGTGGATTTGGGATCAGAAGATAAAAAATAGTTGATTGATAATGCAACAAATGTTTCATGCGTGCCGTATGAACTATTAACGGCTATGTGTTAGCAAACCAAACAGCACCACAAAATCGTCCTTCTGACCCTAGAATGCAGCACAGTCATATTATATTACGAAAGTCAGCGTCAGCTTATCCCTCAACTGCTGGATCATCGCAACATTTTTTCGTGTTTCCTTATCAGCTTACAAACCATTTCCCAGTCGCATGGCCCAATTGCAGCACGGGCGTGCGTAACAAGGATTTCACAAGACTGTTTTTAGACAAATGCTAACGGCATCGCACAATAGTTCCATAGTTTCTTAACCAAACAAGGCCATCGCTAACATACTCCACTATCATGGTTATCAGCAACACACATTTTTAGCACCTAGTTTTCAATCTTTGTTCGATGTTCTATTTTCGGCGGCTGCAATGGCAATTAATTTCGTTTGGGGTATTCAACCCCTCTGCGTTTTGGCCCAGAAAGGCATGTTTAAGGTAGAAAATTATTCAAAGTAAGTTTTGCATGGTTTCACCGGGTTTGGTTTGGTCCGGTTTGGAAATAAACAGTTGCCTGTGGTTGCAATTTCTCTTGCATCTAAGTCAGAACCGGCCAAATGACAACATGACAACACAATGAGGCACAATTTAATTGCATAAGCTTTGTGGATCCAATGAAGTGTTCATTTCGCAGCTGCCTTGTTGGGCCCAAACCCCAGCTGTCAAAAGAATGTCCAAATGGAGATCAGGGTTCCCATGGTTTCCCAACATTCGGGACCCAGACTCGTCTTCCACTTGTTTTCATTGTGACGGGTACGCAACATAAGCCCCATTCAACCAAGCATTGTTTCCACACATGCGTGCAATTCTGGGAAGTTGAAGATATTTAGCAAAGTTTTGATGCCGCCTGAGTTTGCAAATCCCAAAAATAGTTCAAATCGGAATACGATCATTCTGTCGTAATATGTTTGTTTTGTAATTTTGGTGTCCGAGGTTTCTCGCGATTACCGCTGCAAAAAAAGCAATACCACATGAGTGCACAATCTGACATCTTGCGCGACCGTTTTGGGTGCGCCATGAAAGATCGACCTTGCAGAGCGCTGAGGAGCAAGTCGTCCAGCTATACAATGGGGAAAACATATGGTCGTGTGAAATGTTTGGATGATTTTGGCATGCTTGTTTTCATTGGTTGCATATATTAGTGTTGCATTCAGTCACACACTGCGAGATCACTGTGAGTCCTTTGTGTCACGCACTCAGTTGAGAACGATGGCTGGTGAAGTTTCCAGGATCAGGGGTGAGACTTTTTGCATTTCTAGGCTCAAGAGCTAGTTGAAAAGGAAATGCTTCAACCTGAACTACGACCCTGTGATAAGTAGCTACATCCAGGGCAACAGCCCGGAGGTGCTGCAAACGCAAGCCATGGAGAGTCGAAGAATCGACAGTCCTGGAGGATGAGTGAGCACCTCCAGCGCCCCCACCAGCTCTCTTCAGACCTGGGGTGCATGCCTTCTATAGATGTGAGAACGGCAGCAGCTCCAGCGGCTCCTGACTGGGACACTTGGTCGGGAGAAGCATCAAAAAAAAATAAATGACCATACAGGAGGAAAGGAGGGAAGGAAGGACGGCAGAAAGGAAGCAAGGAAGTAAGGAGGGAAGAAGGGAAGGAGGGAAGGAGGAAAGGAGGGAAGGACGAAAGGAAGGAAGGAAGGAAGGAAGGCGTGGCAGGCGTGGTACTTGGTGACATCGACTTCCACTTTTGCGTGGCAGGCGTGGCACGTATGGCACTGGGCTGGCTCCGGTGGCGCGCTTGGGCCGGAGTGGAACGCCGGGACGCCGCGGCTGTTGGCGTGGCAGGCGTGGCACTTGGAGACATCCACCTTCGTTTCACGTGGCAGGCGTGGTACTTGGTGACATTCCACTTTTGCGTGGCAGGCGTGGCACGTATGGCACTGGGCACTTGGTGACATGGATCCTCACTTTGCGTGGCAGGCGTGGCACGTATGGCACTGGGCTGGCTCCGGTGGCGCGCTTGGGCCGGAGTGGAACGCCGGGACGCCGCGGCTGTTGGCGTGGCAGGCGTGGCACTTGGAGACATCCACCTTCGTTTCACGTGGCAGTGACATCGATTTCCACTTTTGCGTGGCAGGCGTGGCACGTATGGCACTGGGCTGGCTCCGGTGGTGCGCTTGGGCCGGAGTGGAACGCCGGGACACCGCGGCTGTTGGCGTGGCAGGCGAGGCACTTGGAGACATCCACCTTCGTTTCACGTGGCAGGCGTGGTACTTAGTGACATCGACTTCCACTTTTGCGTGGCAGTCGTGGCACGTATGGCACCAATCCTTCACCATCTCTTTTCTCTTTCCTTCTTTCCCCATGCCATCTTTACCTTTCTTTTGCTGCTTGTTGGAAGAAGTTGACATGTGGGGTTATCCTTTAATTTGTTATGTTTTTTTGGTTGGTTTTGGCGTGAAAGCTTCCTTGGCGCCACTACATGAGCCGTGCCCACAAGTTGGAGAGCATCGCATCGGCACTGGGAAGTGCTGCTGACCAGAGCAGCCTGGTACGGAGATCAGCTGTCAAAGGCCAGCTTCTTGTACAACCAGCTCACATACAGGTGCTCCCAAGCTTTCATGCACAACCACCTGGCCACTAAGCCTGCTGATGCAGTTGGTCTCATCCACATCGTGATCTTGGGCAGAAAGGATGAGCAGCAGCTGCTCCCAAGGCAGCACCAAAGCGAGCCAGGAAAGATGAAGGCCGAAATTCCTTCTGAGTTTGTCAAGGTAGGCTATACAAGTTGGCCTTCAGTGATGCACTTTGCTCGCAGTCGTGTGCCACAATACACGCCCAAAGACTTCACCAGAACGACCTTGAAAGAGGTGGCTGCGATCTACATGGCGAAACCTTCTCAGGGCGTCAACGCAGTGGAAGAACAATTTACACACAACGTTGCGTGCCAGCATGGACAACAAGGTCGTTCCGATCAGCAAACCTCGCAGAAGCGGAAGTGCTCAACACTCGAGAGTGTTTCAAGATCACAGACCTCGAAGTGGTCCTGCAGACCTGCCGAAAGCTCACTATCCTATCACCAGAAGAATTCGCACTGCGCACCATACCAGAGACAAAACAGACGACAACGAGAATGACGTTATAAAGACAAACCAGATGCAAGCCCACCTGTATGTTGAGCTGGATTCCAGGCTTGCTGGGAGGGCCCAGACTTTTGATTGGGTTTGCATGCCCTTTTGGCATGGCATGGAGTAAGATGCTCCAGTTTCACCTAGCACAAACCACGCCAAAAGGCCCCGTCTCAGCAATACATATGCCCCGTCGCATATACATATGGCATTGTTCTGTCCCAAGCCTAGCCAGGAAACATGTCCTCACCATTCAGGCAGGGTCAAGATCTGTAGAAATTCCGTTACGGGTTGCCTGGTGTTTTTGCAATGCCAATGCATGTCGGTTTTATGTGAACGATTGACACATCACAAAGAGAAAAGAGAGAGAGAGAGATATATATATATATATACATATATACATATATACATATATATATAGTGTGTGTGTGTGCGCGTCTAGATCTCATGGTTTGGGTTAATCTTAGATGTTGAAAGGGTAAACTTCGCAACATGGATCTCTCCAT